>CM038358.1:21877185-22364685 GCA_021464625.1 Proterorhinus semilunaris | reverse complement strand
TAAATGAATTGTGCCAGGCCTTAAATGTCATAAAATTGATTCAAACTGGCATTAAATCTAAATTTCTGCTATTTTCTTTTAACAAAAAAATGATGGTATAAAACATATTTGCAGTTTTGACTGAATCTGACCACATTTTTTTGCTCAAAAGTTTTCTCCTTCTCCGTATAAACCCTGTGTAAACTCCACACAGACAGACCCACTGCAGACTTTTTTATGTTGTTGCTTACCTCTTATATTTTAACACCAATAACCCTGAGAATAGCCTATATATGTTAAACAAAGACGAAATGCAATAACACAATTCAAATACATAGAAGATGAATGAATATTTGTCTCGAGTCTGTCACTATGTTCTAATGAAGCTCTCGTATCACAGACCCTCCAGACCACACGGCCTCGATTCAAATCTGTGATGATTTAGATGAAGCGATTGACTGAATGGGACGTAGTGAGATTTGCGGCCAATATGTGTAATTTGAATTAATGAAACTAATTTGTCCAGGATACACGCAGAAAAAGGCTGCATATCTGTGGCCGCAGTCTCCAGGGAGAGAGAGAGAAAGACCCAGAGATTTAATATGAAACGAATGATGAGATAATTCTGCGGTAAATGTCATGAGTCACTGCCAGCCGATGAAGGTCAGCTCCACTGACTTTTCACTGCCATCAGACCGGACCTTAATGTTGTAAAAAATAAAATATCTATTGTGCGAGTATGTTTGGACAAGAGGAGGAAAAAATATTTCGCAGGACAAAACCATCATGTTAAAGATGCCTTGACATGATCTGGTCCTCATCATAAATGCAGCATAATGATCATTGAGAACCAACAAATAGAACCAACTATAGATTTAATCACAATTTGAATGAAGTTAAATCATATGCACAGCCCTCAGAGGTCACACCTGGGCATCCTTACACCTGTCCAACATAGTTTCTCCGTTGTTATTGTTTGAAGGCCACTTCATTATGCCAAACATACATTTACTGTTCACCTACTCCTCATGTCCTCTTCCTTTTAATCATTGTAAGGCTGAGCGACTAGTGAGGCTTGATTGATTCAGATAACATTGCACGTTACACAACAACTCCTTGCATTGAATGTGAACTCATTTAAAGCGCATATGACACGTTGGACAATTTTTTTTTGCTGAAACGTAGTTAACGCGATTATATTTAAGATTTTGCTGAAGATTGTACCCAGTTTGTACTTTAGTTTGACCATTTTTGTGATGTTTATAGTTTCACTTCCTTATTGGACACCAGTGTTAATTTTGACAATATATTTTAATTTAGTTTTAGTCTTAGTCTTTTGACAAAATTGTAATTAAATTTTAGTCGAAATTTAGTCAAAAAAATAACTTAGTCGAGTTTTAGTCAACTAAAATTGCAAGTCAATTTAGTCGACTAAATTTAGGACAAATTTAATCGACTTTGTATTAATAATATTCATTATAATCATATTTAATCGAGGTCCTCTGCTTCATGGAGCTGCTCCCTGATGAACAAAGCTCAGAGCTGTTCCTTTGGCAGTGAATTTACATGATATGAGGCTCTTTCAGACTGTCAATAGAAGTTTGGATGATATTAGTCTCTCCTTTTCATTTTTATTTAGTCTCATTATAGTCGACTAAAATATCTGGACATTTTAGTCATAGTTTTAGTCTCATGAAAAACTTTAAATTTAGTTTTAGTCCAATTTTAGTTGTCAGAAATATCACTTTGACTAAAATTAAGACTAAATATTTTAGTCGACGAAATTAACACTGTTGGACACTGACAGGAAGTGACATTGATGAAGGCAAACAATATTATTTATTTATTGGTTTATTTGGTCGGGACAGTGCATGTTAATGAACATACATGGGTCTCATGCATGTAAACAAGCCACACCAGAATGTAGCCTTGGGCTAATTAAACTGTTGTCGTGCCAAACACGTTAAGTCAAACTACTATGGAACTTCCTGTCAGCAGCTTAAACATTGAAATAAAAATAACTTTTATACCCAACATTTCTTCATTAAAATGGCTGGTTCACTGAAATAAAATGTTAATTATACAATTTTTTTTTTTTTTAGCATACACATATTTTTTTTTTCTTTAGGGAACTTTAGGGGCTCCGTATCCAACTGATGGTGTCCATCTAAGTAAGTCATATTTTCAAAAGCATTAAAACCTGTCATATGCACTTTGAATATTATTTGGCCTTACCTTTTACTGTACCATGGAAACACAGAGGTCATGATACAGCCTACTATGACAGGAGGAAGACGTACAGAATTTGAGCTGTATATAAACCAGATGTGTTTAACTTTTTTGTTTTGATAGCCTGGAGCTGACAAGCTGAAGCACACAGATAATAATTACTTGTAGTTATGGCTAACTAACTGCAATGTGCTCTTTTACCAATAGATGCCACTAAAGATGCCAAAATTTCAACCCCCTTCATAGGAACCCTCCTGTAAGTCATTTATCTACTGCATTTTCACATTTTCTGCTTCAAAACACAGCACACATTGTTCCTCCCATCAGCCATCGCTCCCTGTACTGTGTGTATCATCGGTGGTGCGTAATTGGTCCACGGCCTCGCAGTGTCACGTTTGTACCATTTGTCTCCCTTGGAAACAGCAGAGAGCAGGACATGAGACCCCAGGGCACCCAGGAGGACATCTGGACAGGCCCCGCTCCTACACCTCTCTCTGCCTCTCTCCCTCATCCCACTCTTCCTTCTCTCTTTTCTCTCCCCCCTTCCCACTCTCTCCCCTGTCAGTCTCTGGGGGCGATCAATCACTCTGAAGGCAGTGGGCTGTAGGTGGTCAGGCCGGCCGCAGATGGCTCTTTATCGCCATCGGAGCTCCGGCCTCTCTCTCCATGACAACGGAGCAGAGCAGGAAGTGACACGTCTGTGGTCCAGCGACTCCAGCCGAGTGCAGACACACTCATCTGGACACAGAGATGATCAGGGGGCTTAAAGGATTTCTAGTTATTATTAAATATTTATTTTTAATTTTTTTACCAGAAGAAAAAGGCCGTATACCTCATATCTTTCAAATGTAGTGGAGTAAGAGTAATACCTTCATAACAAAAATGCGACTCAAGTGAAGTTCTTCAGAAACTAGATGTACTTTGTTACTGAACATCTCAGGAGAAGGCAAGCAGACTCTGCTGTGAGAGACTAGGGCACAGGATGCAAACACCGGTGCTTTGCTATGAGGCAGAAGCAGTAACCACACTGCCACTGTATGTGTACTTCTGGTGGTACTTGGACAACGTGGGCTCAGATGGAAGACAACCTCAACTGAGAGTTTGGTGGTTCGAATCTCAACTCCTGCAAGTGCAGATTGCCTTTGTGTCTTTGGGCAAGACGTGTGGTTGGTGGTGGTCGCAGGCCACTGGTACAGATTGGCAGCCTCACTTTCGTCTGTGTACTTCAGGACAGCTGTGGCTACAATAGTAGCTTACCTCAACCTACAGTAGTATGGGGTGAATGAATAATGATCACAGTTTGAGAAACTTGTCAACACAAGCAGGTATATGCATCATTATAATTTTTTTTAAATTAAATTAATCAGCGTCATCTGAAATTTTAGACTTAAATCATTTAATTAGAGCTGATTTAATTTATGCTTGAATTAAGTGGTGCTTCTCAAAGCGCCACCAATAAGGTTTACACGCAGTTTAAAAATAATTTTAGTTCAGTTTAGATCCATAATAGACCCTATTTAGTACGGTTTAGTCCTGATTTGACCTTGAGCTAAGCCTTACAGTACTTGGGAGGTAACATTTTTATGAGGTTGTGTGTGGTGTGAAAGGTGAGAGAACCACTGCAATAAACAAAATATATAATAATGTTAAAAATTCAGATGTTTAAATTGATGGACCATAAAATTAAACAGAAATAATTCATCTTCAAGATAAGATGAAACATTTGTCACTTAGTTACCACAGTTTGTGTTACAAATGGGAAGAGAAATGACATCTTTAAATAAGAGCCTACTGACACTTAAACGTAATATTCATGCGTACTTGATTAACTGAACCCACCTCTGATTGTCCTCAACATTGTGAGTAAATGTTTCATTGTGTCCTATGTTTTTGTACAGTTGGCTCGATGCAGCACGTCTGAATGAAACCATCAGGATTATCATCGACAAAATGTGGCGTTTGTTTGTAAATCGGTCTGATCTGAGCTGGATCTGGTTTAATCTGAGTAAAGTCGAAACAACAGAGCTGGCTCAGAGGCCTGGCATCCGCTGTCAGACGGATGTACCACAGAACCGAGTGGGGACGCCAAGCAGCTATTAACAGATTTATAGGAGAAATTATCAACCATGAAATGATTATGGCTCAAGTGGGAAGTTTAGGCAAAATGTGGGCTTCATTTGAATCACACAATAGCTCAAAGATAACACAATAGGATGACTGGTTCGATTCACGCCTCTGCCTATTCTTCACCCCTTTCACCCTGAGTGGTGTAAAAAAGCCTATGGGCCAAAAATAATTTAAAAAAGAGAATAATTTAATAACTCATTAAAAACAGTGAGTTTGTTTATGATTACCCATAGATCAATACTTGACTCTCAGAACTACTGTGTGATGACCTGTCTTTTCGTGATAGGTGGCTCCTGATGATCCCTGGGTTTAGATTGACCAAATGCTGACTTCTCAGCAGGGCAGCCATGTTTTTCCTGGAAGTCTGTGCGTTGAGGATGAGGGTGCGGCGGTTTGGGGGAGGGGGGGGCAGGGGGCGGCTGGTGGATTTCACGTCCCACTTCCTCTAACGGGGCGATTAGGCCAGACGTCTGTCACGCACTGTGCCTCTGTGCTCTGTCTGCCAGAAAATACACTCAGGAGCCCGAGGAGCCACGGGGGATGGACATGAGTCTAGTCTGGGATACTTGACTGGGGAAACTGATGAGAAGTTTATTTATTATATATTTTTATCATTCAAGATCATATGGTTTGACACATTGACGTTTAAAAAAAAAAAATAGAGAAAATGACTTAAACACAGAAATCTTAAAGGTTGTGAGTAGTCCAAATAAAAATGACTAACATTTTTAGGACTAACACAGATTTCTATGCAGTCTTGACATGCGGTCCACAGATAAGATGGCAGCGCTGACGGAGAGGCGCACACATCATCCTTCGAACGGGCTGCACTGGTCACACCACTGTCCACGCACTCAGAGGGGTGTCAGTGTGAGTTCTGTCAGCAGGTCCAGTGGGAGAGCAGCCATTTCTGACACCATAAACACCCACACAGTCAGATACTGCTCAGCTCACGCTCCACCTCCATCTGACCCAAATAGCCTTCTGAAAATCACTGGTTGTACACTGACATACCGTTACCTGGCGTGTAATAAGCATGATGGACGCCTCTTGGAGTTTCTACAGTGTCAAAGCATTGATTAATAAATGGAATAAACAGTTTTCAGTGCTTAAGTCGTTTTGGTCTTATAGAACACAAACTAGTGCCTTTTGTGTTTGATGTGAGAAGTAGCTCATTCCTGCAAAATATTCGTTTCCATGTACAGTATGTGTGTGTGATGTGATGCAGAAAGTGTATATTTTCAGGCTTTGCTTTAACCGTATTCCAATACATAAAATGGTCAAAATTATGGACCACCAATGTTTAGTGCGTTTTATTAAAATAACACGTACAACGTCCTAAACAGCCACCTTTCTAATTTTGCACAATATGAAAAAAATGAAACTGACTTTGGTTTCCTAGGCGAATATCATGATTCACTTTTATTAAAAGCATCATAGCTACAATTCATCATACATGATGTCTCCAAAAAACAAAACAAAAAGACACACACCAAAAAAAGAGGAAAAACATTTACATGGTATGTCTGTAAACTTCAAGGCTAGATAAGAATTTTGAGGTAATGCTCTTCAGCTTGCTGGCTAAAAGTAACAAAAAGTCCATTTTTCAAGAAAAGTAGCTAAGTAATAAAGGTACCTGATTATTTTAACTCTTAACGCCAGTGCATCAACAGGAACAGAGTGAGACAAAATTGATTGCAGAACGTATCTGTCATTTACAGTTTTTCTATTATACGACACTTGTGGTTATTCATATAGTGTGTCTGTGCATGTGTGGGCTGAGTGATGTTGGACATTCAAAAGCTGCCTTGTTATTGCTGTCTCAGCATCAGCAGAGAAGGGGCTCTGACAGTGGAGGTGACCCCCAGCTGTACAGTCAGCTCTGCCGCGAAGCCGCAGTGATCTGCTGCCGGGAGAGCAAGTGTAGTAGACCTGGCCACAGCGCATGCACTTCTAAATATCTGAACCACTCGGGAATGGGCACGAAACAACTCAAGCACCCCCTGTGTGCTTTTCAAGTATTCCAAATGAACTCTGAAATATGTGTGTGCTGTGGGGCCAGGCCAGTGTCAGTGTGTTTGACTAGAGCAACAGTCTTAGGAGAACAAACGAGGGAGCAGCACTTGGTCTGAAACTATCGGCAAAAATGTGTCGCAAGAATAACAAACAACTTTCTTAATGTGGCAGCAAGTGGGAATTCGATCAGCTGATGTGCCTCGTTATATAAAGAACCATCTACCTGAAGTGTCACTGCACTGGTCCATTCACAGGAACCCTCAGTAGGGGGCGCTGTCTGGGTCCAGAAGACCTGCCCATCTGCCAATCACAGCCAAAACAACTGCACGTGTCTAAAGAGGGACTGGAGCAGGCAGTGGTTATACTGGGTTAAACAGTGTGGGACTGACAGTACTGGTTCACTCATACAGTCTAGAAAGTCTAAGAGGGTCATTAGTGTGTATGGGCAACTTCATGTAGGCAGTGAGTGAGACTGGCCTTATATAGCGGATATGTGAGAACTAAAAACACCTGCTCTGAAGTAGAACAGCGAAACCATTACATTTTTCCTTTGCAGCAGCTTTGCCAGACAGGTTAACTGGATAATAATGCCATTTGAGAAGCACTGATTCAAGAGACGCTGCCAGCAACAAACAATCCTGATAAAGTAGGAATCAAAACTAAAGAGAACCATGTTTTGAGAGTTGAACGCAGCAATAATATTAATAACAATATAATAATAATAATAATAGTACTAGTGGAACCGGGTGTGTCCTACTGACAGATGGGGAGAAAAGAGATGGCACAAAGGCCTCGACCAGAAAAATAGAAACAGTCTTTGAGTCTTTGAAGGAGCCAAGAGTGGCTGTGAGGATTTTCCCTGACTAAACTATCGCTCAGAGAGACTTTTAACACACCTCTGCCTCTCTGACGTATAGTAAATACACCTGGCCCAAAATACAAACTGAAAAATCAACAACAATTTAAAGGAAAAATAACAAAAACAAAAAAAAGTCAGTCGTTAATAGTTTGGATATTTCTGCTGGAGGCGTGTAAACGTGAAGAGGTCAGAGGTGAGGAAATGTCCAAGGCCAGATTCAGTTCATGTTCAGTCACTTTTGTCCTTCAGCGGGGACTCCGCTTCTTCCTCCTCTTCCTCGTCTTCCGCAGCCATTGTCCCGTCGTCTGGCAAAGACTCCTGGGTTGTGTCCAGTTCCTCTTCTTCCGCTCCTCCATCCTTTTCCGATCTGTCCTTCTCGTCGCTTTGGGAGTCCGAGGGCCCCGCGGTGCCCCCCAGTGCTCCGGCCATGGCAGTCTGCAGCTCGGCCAGTGTGGAGGCGGAGGGGAATCCCGGCATGAGCCCGCCCAGACCCGGCGGCAGGAACATGGAAGGGTAGAGCAGTCCCGGAGCGACCGTGGAGAGCAGGAAGGGGTTGAAGGCCAGAGAGTTAGCGGACATCCCGGCAGCGGCCAGCAGGGCGGCGGCGTCTCCGTTAAGAGTGACATCTGCTGCGGCAGACGCCTGAGCAGCTGCCTCGTCGGAGGATTTATCTGCATACTCCGCTAAAGATTTACTGTCACCTTCAACTTTCTTCTTCGTCTTTGCTTTTGGCTCACCGTCCTCTGCTCCCTCCTCTTCCTCATCCTTATGCTTGTCCTCACCCTCTGCCTCCTCGGACGTTCCGTTGGTGGTCGCGGACGCTGAAGCCGCAGACGGGCTGGAGGTGGCGGTAGCGGTGGTCGCAGCAGCAAGGTTACCCCCGAACAGACCTCCTAGGCTGAACATGTTGGGCAGAGCGGCCATATTGGGCAGGCCACCCACCCCGGGCAGCATGAGGGGGAGCATGGAGGCTGCGGCGGCCGCCTGCTTGGGATCAGTAGTGGGGAATGCCATGAGTCCAGCGGCCAACTGTAGGGACTGGAGGCTCTGGAGAGAAGACAGGTCCATCCCGCCAAACAAACTGTTGAGCAGCAGGGGGTTGATGCCTCCTGAAAGACGAGGATAACCGTTAGTCCCCATGTGAACCTATTTCTATCAAGAGGTCAAGAAAGATCTAAAATTGATATCAATTCAACATAAAGGATATTCATTTTCTCTAGAAAAATATGGTCTTGATGCACAAAAAACAACACTGAATCAAAAGTGTCAAGTATCACACTTTGCAGCAAATATTAGGAAGCTGTTTTGTACCTGCAGAGGTTGCTGCTGAGGCCAGTGAAGCCTGAGCAGCCTGAGCCGCTGCCACTTGAGCTGCAGCTGCCGCTTTGGCGATTTCAGACTTAGGTCGACGCCCCCTTCGACGGACCCCTTCCTCTCTCACCACCGGGCCGGTCAAGAGGCGGTCAAACATGGCTTCTGGGAGGAAACCCTGTGTGCATGACATTTTTCAGTTAGACATGTCCATGTCCATTGTAGAATCCATGAAGGGAAATGAATGACAGACTAAATACTTACCGACTGTTTGACAATGTCTGTCCAATCAGGGGCAATAGAAAACTCTGGGTTCTCCAGAAGCCATCGGGACAGCTCCTTCATTGGGGGAGCCATAGCACCACCCATCTGCACAACACAATAAAACAGTGAGTCACCGATACATTGATTGATTGTATACTACTACTGCAACTGCAGGATGTACTTGCCTTGCGTCCGTTACGTCTGTTGACCACAGGCACTCTCTCTTCTCCGGTCAGGGTGTTGATGTCAATCTTGTTGGGGTTTCGACAGCGATGCCGCTTTTGCTTGGGCTTCGAGAACTGAGACCGCATCATTTCTGCGTCGCTCTTCTGCAACAAATCAAGACAAACATTAAACATTAGCACTCAATAAGTCAAAGGACATTAGGGAGGTGTTTGATGTGAAGCAGATCTTACTGGTGTGAATCCTGACATGTCCATAGCAAATGAAGGGTTCTGCCGCAGCCACTCTCCCAGGTCCTTGTTGGAGACTGCGGCCTCTTCATCGTCCAGGCTGCCCGAGGCCAGGGACCTGCCACTGGGGCTTTGGTCCGGGACAGTGATGGGTCTGTTGGCAGCCTCCACATTGGCCACCTTCACTGCCTCTGCCTCATCCTGTTACAAAATTAAACACATTGAGTAAAATTTAAATAAAACTACTGCAAATGAACTTGCTCTTAGAATTAGCGGCATCTGGAATTGTAATGGACAAAAAAAAATGTGTTACACGGTACAAAACTCGTTCCACTCACCCCTGATGGCCTCTTGTTTCCCATAAACATCATATCCAGAGTCTCCACATTTTTCCTGCGCCCACGTCTCCTCCTCATCATCAGAGGGAGGTCCAAATCCAGAGACCCGTTGGCCCGGTGTCCTGCGGAAGTGGCGTGCAGCAGGTCCATCTGAGCCTTCAGGGAGGGGCTGAGGCCACCGGAGAAACCGGCCAGTGAGGGAGAGGCTTCGTGGTGGTGGGACATGCCCTGGAAAACAAGGAAGTGAGTTTAGGGATTTGATGGATTGGAAGACATTATGGGATCTTTTGTGAAGAAGAATTATGATTGAAAACTTTGAAGTTACACAACACAGAGTGACCATTTAATCTTGAAAAGTGCTTTGTAAGTGGATTGTCATTAGCATCACAAAGAGAGCAAAAACATGAACCATAATTGACCACTACAAGCTCACAAAGAGGCCTCATTTTCAATGGCGCGCCTTTGGTAAATAAGAAGAGACTGTACTAAGACACACCTTGGTCAGGTCCATGGCCTGATTCTGAGAGTCTGCGGACACGTGACTCTCTCTGAGCTGAGCCACCATGTCCATCAGGTTACGCCTCTTTGCCGCTCGCTCCGCCTCGATCTCAATCTTTCTCCTCCTCCGCCGCCTCTGTTTGGGCACACCCAGACCAAGAGCGCCCTCCTGCAGAGCACATTACAGGTGTGCGGGATAAGTATGGGGCATTCATGTACCGATTGCAAAGATGTAAAAACAGGGTCTACAACAATAGGAGCTCCCATATAATTTTAGCGATTGTTTCATGTTTGGATCCAGCACGCAGCTTGTCCTGCTTTTGGAAGTGCGTGTCTTTTTCCATTTATCATTAATGTACTGGACAACAACGAGCAGAAACCTACATCTGAATAATAATGACCCCATTAGCATGTTCAGACATACTAAACCATATATACTCCAGGGATCCTTGTAATGCTTCACTTGCATGCTTTTAACACAACTCATTAACACTTAAAACGCTACAACTAACAATGTACCATTTCTAATCAAATATTAATTCTAAATGGCTGATTACACGCAGTCATGTCAGAAATGTCCAGCTGTATTGTTTCATTGGACTTTGTTTGGTCATATTCAGTGTTCTGGAGAATTATTTCCACTCGTGTCTAGTATTTCCTTACTTTCAACGAATATTTAAATATGTAGATTCCTCAAAACTCTGAGTCATAAAGAGAGCAATATAGCGCACAAGATCATTTTGAAATTGTTGATCGAATGATACACAAAATTATATATACACACACCGTTAATGACAAGGAACCAAGAAAAAAGCTGCAAAAAAAACCGCAGGTGACGACAAATTTTCAATGTTATCTTTAAAAAAAAAAGAGGGCATCTTCCTTTTTTTTTTTTGAGCAGCAAACATTGACGTCAACATTGTAAATATTATTGATGTTTGTCTACATGCATCACCGAATTATGAGTTACACCTGAATCCCATTCCACTTCAGCCCACTGCACTTACGTGGACTTGTGGGGAGAGCGTGACGTCCTCGCTCCCGCTGTAGCCCGCGTGGAGGCCGGCCATCGCCAGCTGGGCCAGACTCCGCCTCTGCTCCGTCCCCGTGGTGATGGACGACATTGGTACGGACCCGCCGTTTCCGTGGAAGTCGAAGATGTGGCGTCTGTTCACGGGCCACTTCCCCTTCAGCACCGCCTCGCAGATGTTGTCCATGCGGTTGATCATCACTCGATCCTGCGGAGGGGAATTGGTTATGGTCGTTACAAGGCCTGTTTACCGCTCTAATCCAGTCACAGTCAGGCAATCATCTAGTTTAGCCATGACAGCTTTATGTTAGAACTTTTTGAGAGAAGACACAAAGCACTTTTACATTAGTGCTCATTGTTGAAAAGTTTAATGTCTATTTCAAGACAACAATAGTAACATTCTTATCTGTCGTCATAAAAGCTCTTGTACCAGATATCTTGTTTCCTATTTTCCAGCTCTCACAAACACATACATCCCGATTCTTCATGTACAGTATATGAATTTATATGTATGTTTTGCAACTTTTAGATTGCCAAGTAGAGTTTACCATAAACTCAGTATTTCGCTGTTTGGGTTTGTGTACAATTGCTTGTACACAATACAGTTGTTAGAGCCGTATGAACCATCTCGGGCCCTGAGAACTTCAGGGAGGGGTCTCCTGGTGGTTCCCAGAGTCAATAATAAACACGGTGAGGCTGCGTTTCAGTTTGATGCAGCTAAAATCTGGAACAGTCTTCATGAGGATGTGAGACAGGCCTCAACTCTGACAATGTTCAAATCCAGGCTGAAAACAGCTCTTTTTACCCGAGCATATGAAAACTGAAAGTATTTTATCTGCACTCTTGCCTTTTACTGTAATTGATTAACTTTATGTTGATGTTTTATTTATTTATTTTAACTGTTTTCTTGTAATTTTATGCAACTGTGAAGCACTTTGAATTGCCTTGTGTACGAATTGTGCTCTACAAATAAACTTGCCTTGCCTACAGTTCTCGTTTCTCGTTATCAATACTATATATTAGTACATTTAGCTAGATACCTCTTTTTTGCAACACACTTTGAAGTTTGGGAACCACACTCTGCACTTAATTGCCAAAACATTGTGAAGTCCCAGCCCTAATAAGCCATATATTCTCTTGGTATTAGCACAGAGTAGAACCGCTAAAGTGTGAACTATGAATCTCACCTTGGGCCAGAAGGAGAAGGCGTAGGTGCGGTCCTGTAAGACCTGCAGGGCCGAGGTCTCCGGGAGGTCGTCTGGGCAGAAGCCGTCTCTTGTTTCATCTCGGACTGAAGTGCTCAACGACGCGATGCTCTCCTCATCAAAATTCTTCTGTTCAGAGGCCGCGCTCGCTGTAGAGGGACAGAGAAGGAAGTCACGTTGAAACTTAATTAAAAAAGGTTCCCAAATAGTCGTCAAGGGATAAAGCTCGTTTTAGTCTCTCGCCTCTGGAACTTGGACTCATTAAAACACTGCCAAGTCATGAGGGGGATCGGAAATAGGCCTGTGACTGAGTACGGGCCAAAATGAAAAGCCCTAGACAACTAGGGTGGCAATCTAAAGACATTAGGAAGTGCTCAAGATGCCGTTTAAGGGTGTTTTACTCAAGTTATCCTTACTCTTGCAACCCTTTGGTTTGGAAAGAACACCACGTAGAGACGGTGACCGAGGTTGCCACAACAAAAGCCCTTCCTGGCACAGCCCTCGCCATTTATTAAGCATTCAAACTGGCAGAAAGTTTATACTAGATTATAAATGGACCACTATTATATACAATACTTTTCATTACATCTTACCTTCTGCCTGAGATGACTTTTCAGATTTATCATCTTCATCTATTCTCTCCTCTTCCTCCTCCTCTGGGCTCTTCTCCGGGTCAGCTGATTTCGGAGATTTAGGCGACTTGGGGTTGTCCTGTACCTCTGTCACCTCCTCGTCTGCCGTCTTTATTTCAGATTGTGCTTTTGGAGAAGATGCGGGCTGTTCCTTGATCTCCATTTGGTCCTTAAGAGCTTCTACTGGAGTCTTGTCGCATTTCTCTGGTGAAGATGCAGCCTTCTCCTCCTTCACCTCCGAAGTGTCCATTTGTTCAACTTCTTGCTCATTTTTAACCTCTGGTTTCACAGTGACCTCTGCCTTGACCTCTACTTGTGGCATTTCAGGGGTCTCAGTTTCATCCTTTTCTCCCATCTCCATTTTTACTTCATCCTTCGCTTCAGCCTTTACTTCATCTACAAACAAATTCAGCGCCTGGCCTGCAGCATTTGCCGCCTCCGCCAGTTCAGCCGGAGAGAGGAGGGGCATGCTGCTGACCTCCAACACAGATTTAACGACATCTCCTTGGGCCACTGTGGTAAATCCAGGCCCCCGCTGGCTGGCAAAACGCTGGTGCGTTTCCAAAAAGGACAAACCGGGATCGTTGAGTATGTGGTAATCCGTGCGGCTCACTCCGTGTTTAGCGGCTCCCAGGAGGAGGTCACGGTCGTGGCGGCCACAGTCCCACCACTCGGGCAGATCGGGAGAGGGCTGGCACAGCTTCAGTCGTTCCGAAAGTAGAGGATGAGGCAGGACTTGCTCTCTGATGCGGCGCAGAAGCTCAATGCGGTACAGGGTCCGAGAGGCGCGCTCCTCTGTGATGGGGTCAATGATCAGGCTGGGATCTGGCAGTTCTGATGGAAACAACAACATATTTAGTATTAAGTAGTCACCCTTCCTTCAAGAGTTTTTGCTAATTTTCTTAAGATTGGTCTTGGTTAACAGTGTAGCAAATGGTAAAACTAAGTCACCTCCATCATTCTTCATCCTGCAGACGCGTTTGCACATGGCGATGAAGGCGTAGTAGTATTTCTCCAGGCTCTCGTCCGTCTTCTTGTCCAGTCTGGCGATGGCCCTGAACTGAGCCCAGTCAAACTTCTGTTTATCTGTGTCACAGACGACTCCAAAGGTCGACACAACACGGTAGAAGTCTGCTTCCTCGCGTCGCGTCCATCTACAGTGAAAGAAATGTACACTTGAAATGTCTCATTCCAAAGATCTAAGATTACATTTCACAGAGTTACAGCACGCGGACAAACTTTACCTCTGCCTCCTCTCGTAGTACATCGCGCCATCGGCCATCAGCGGACTGGCAGCCAACACCGGCGACGCCTCCGCCATGAACTGCGGTCCTTTGGCGAAGTAAGCCCCTCCTTTGGCCAGATACGCGTTCCCGTCCGCCATGAAGACCGCGGCGCCATCTTGAAGATACGCCGTGGCCCCTCCCGCTGCCTCGGTTACCATGGAGATCGTCGGCATGAAGTCACGGCGGCGTCTCCTCCGGCCGTCCGGCCTGTTCAGGGCTTCCTGACGCAGTTGTTCGCGGCGGTTGGAGCGCTGGTAGGCCGTGATCAGGCGGCGCAGGCGGGCCGTGAGGGCAGACGCCGCGGGCCAGTAGAGCTTCTCATTGGGTCCGGACGCTCGACTTCCCGAAGCAATGACTTGGCCGTTCTCGTCACATTTAGCTGCAGAGGAGAGAGGATCAAGTATTTTATTTCAACAACATCAACCTGTCCAGGGACTGCAGGTGGAAATTAGCATTTTTGCTATAACCTGGCAAATGACATCTCTTCTTTTTTAGTGCATTGTCCCTGATCAAATAAATAAATAAAAAATTAAATCAAGGGTTTCCGAACTTCTTCCCTCATAATTACAAAAACTTCACTTTATGCGGTTGGAGAATTTGGGATTTAGGCAGAGTAAACCCCAGATTATCAGTGACCAAGGTCGGAGGCCAATTGTTTAAGATAAGATAATCCTTTATTGATCATTATTTTCCAACGATGGCCTTGTTTTGGCCCGTAGTAGTTTATTTGAAGAACTGGGTGTGCATGTTCAAATGTGTAGTATGTAGTGGTCTTTTTAGCGCGTTTACCTTCAGCGTCCCCGTCTGCGGTGTCATCCAGAGGAGAGTTGGTGGAGTCGTCCATGTCGTCCTTAAAAGGCATGCGCAAAGGTTTGTACTCTGGGTCCTCATCCTCACTGTGAATCAGAGAAACATGAATTAATCCTAAGCTTTCGTACCGCTACAGACAAATCTAAAAATATCTTGTTCTAGTAAAGTCAATAAAAATACGTTCAAAATCAATGTATTTAGTTTCAACTGTTAAAGCTAGATTAGGGTTGAAACCAGTACTAAAATTAGGCTACAAGTCTCCCTAAATTTGATAAGATCCTATATAGCCAAGTAGTGACAATCTCTTATTGGGTCAAAATGCGGATTTTTAAGCATTCTTCTCTAGCAAATCGGAGATACTTGCTCATTGGATAAACATATTGTGCTGCCCCATCGCTACTCGAACCCACTTCTAAACTGCGCAGCATAAAAAGGTCATTTGGACAGAGTTAAAATTCTCCCTTGGCTTCTCCAAATCTGGCCAACGCCAAAAGTAGCAGTGACAGAAGTGGACAGTGACGGGCGCCCTCTTACCCCTCCACGCCATCTGCCATCATGTCAGTGCCCCTCTGCTCGGCCGCGATCGCCTTGGCGTCTGGCATGCCCACTCGCTCGCAGAAGCACAGCGCCGGGTCCGCTCGCATCGAGTTGTACTTCTCGTAGCCTGGAGACGAAGACACAAGAGACGAGAGTGTGAAGTGGAATCGAGCGCTGGCCGAGTTTCGCGTACGTACGGATGACGTTGTGGCCATTTGTAAAGCGACCCGTGCTTGAGATTCTAGAACAATCAAGTAGAGGAGGAGGAGGAGACTGGAGAAGGTCGGCATGATGAAAAGTACAATTCCAAGCATTTTCCTGTGGCCTAAGCTACAGTGTTATATTAAACACAGGCCACATTGAGACAGAAGCTTGTTTGTAAAGGATATCGTCTTGCCAATTTGAACTGGTGACCTGCTTTTGTAAAGGGTGTATTTGATTTCACATTTCCAATTTTAGCATTTAGCATAGCATTAAATTCATAACAATTAACAAATGATCAAGTTAAAAGATTGGTGACTAGTTGTGTTGACAGTGATGGGTATTTGTAATTATTGAAGAAAAGGTTCGAGTTTTCTTTCCTTGCCTTGGAATTAGTAGAATATTGTGATGTTTATATTGCTGATTGTATAGTCACTGGAATAGGACAAAATAACTGTCATATCTTTTTGATTATGCAGTAAATGAATGTATCAAATTCTTCAGTACACAAGGGGGTAGGTGCAAACAAGCTTAAGCTTCTGCCTACTCCTTTTGAGCGTCATATCCACGCTATTTATTTACGTATTTACTTATGACTGCACCTCTTTTGGCTTTGATTGCTGTGCTGAACTTTGTATACAAGTAGAACTGTGTGGAATTCAGATGCTCAAATAAAAAAGATGAATTGAATGGAATTTTATTTTTTTTATTATTAAGCTAAACTGCATGGCGTCTCAATAGCCAAAAGAATCAACCATTTTCAGGGCGTTCAGTAATAGATGTCAGTGTCAGATCATTTTTCATATCATAACGCACACTGCTGACGGCAAAGTCTTAAGAGGAGACTGTGGAAAAGTTGTGCCTCGACAGAAGTGGTGCACGGATGCGCAGACACCCTGGGCATCCATATTAAAATGAAGGGATAGACAAAAACAGTGGCAGAAGGGCAGACCCCAGGAGCCAGCTGCTGACAGGCTCAGAGTTTGTGTGTGTGTGTATAGAGTTGCCAGCATGATGCACGTGCACGTCGAGAGAGTGCGCGTTGAGAGGGAGCCTGCAGGTGCTCATTTGTGTCGGGGCGAGAGAGTGGAAGGGGGAGATGGAAGGGATAGGGGGGAGGAGCGAGAGGGAAGTGTCATGGCGTCCATGTGAGTGAGCTAGTGGGTGTTTGTCCGTTGGAGGCATTCAGGCAGAACAGATTAGACTGTGCAGGTCCTACTGAGAAATCGGGCAAAAGAGGGAGGGAAGGAGAAGGGGAAGATATGGGAGGCATGGAAAGGAAATAGGTGGAGAGATGAGAATAGGGCAAGTAAATCCACAGAAATATAAAATGAATAAAGATCGTAATGAGGTGGTAAGATTCAAAAATACGAAGGCTGTCGATTTGCAGACACGTACAGCAAAGGGAGTATGGTAAAAATATAGGAGGGTGCTGAATGATTATGTGGGAAAAGATCACCAAAATCTTAAGTCTTTAATCCACAGTACTCTCAAGCAAATGCTATTTTTGAGTTTTCTTAAACTGTAACGTTGCTCGGTTTAGCATTGGTCGCATTGTAGGAAAAATAATGAATACTTGGAGGACTGAGAAGGGAAAAAAGTTAAAAAGGATGGAAAGGGAAGGATGAGACGGTAAAAGCGGAAATGCAAAATGCTTTTTGGGGCCCACAACGAAAGGAAATTATGACAGTGGCTGCGAGTAATGGGAAAAACAGAGGAGTGGACAAGGAGGGGGTTTGTCATAAAAGTCGACAGAAAACGACAGGGCGAGAGGGGGAGCGGAAAAAGAGTGCCGCCATAACATGACCACATCAGCGTCTCTTTAACCTTCTTCCTCTCCATCACATTTCAATTAGGAGAGATAGGACGCATTGTTCCTAACCTCTTCTGTCGCCGGCTCAGAGCGCTCCCAGCCCCAAGCCAAACGTTAATCATCGAGCCCTTTATAGGCCATAACTCTTGTGCCTGCCGCGGTGCTGTGTGTCTGCATACAAGGCACTGGTGTGTGCGTGTGTGCCCACCTCAAGGGCCTCCCAAGTGAATGCGGATTATGATTAACTATGGGTGAGCCCCTTTTTGTATTCGCCGCCCCGTATATGTGTGTGCGCATCCTAATTGAATCATAGAGAGTGGCATTGATGGAAAAATTATGACAATTAGGCCAAATTAATATGAATGAGGGTCTTCATCCACAGCCCACATGACACCCATCCCATCGGCCTGTCACCCGACGTCATATTTAGAGCTAGCACCCAAAGGTGGGCCAGACGGGGGATTTTAGAAACAAAATGTTGAAACCAGGCCCGTTAAACGTGTCATTAAACCAGAGCCAATTCCCAAAATTAACACCTGTAACTAACTCCAAAAGAGCAAAGGCGCGCGCACACAAACACGGGGAAAACGTCAGCCGCCATCAATCAACAACGCCGCCGCACGCTGAGCCTCCCAGCTGCGTGCCGGAGTTACCACGGAAACACCAATCAACCGGTGGCAGGCTGAAAGTGGGCGGGACTTGTTTGTGTGTTTAGAAGAGTGTGTGAGAGACGGGAGCCGCTGGGGGTGCTGACAGGTTATAGCTCTGCAGTGATGGTGATTTACAACAGAGCGGGATAACTAAGGCTGGAATTGGACAGAGATTGTGTTAAGCCTGATGCAGACAAAGTTAGTTTTTGTTCTTTCTTGTTTCTCAAGTTAGGGCTATGAAGGATGACTAATACAAATGAATTTCACTCAAAATAGCTGAATTATGCAACTTCGTTTTAGCTTTTTTATTTTATTTCATTATTATTATTTTTGACATAATTTTGTCCATTTTGAGTCGTGAAAACTATTGATTTCTGGGTGTAAAAACAAAAGTAGACAATGTGATGAATATCATTTAAGCCGCACTGTGGAATAGGAGATTCATGGGTCCACATGTATTATTGGCAACTGGGTACATTTACACCTATATGTTCACCTTTGAACAAACAACCTGGAAATCACTATATTCAGCCAATGAGTATATATTTCTGCCAGAGTGATCTCCTCAAATGTAGGTTAAAAAGCCTCTAGCAGTAGCTCTCCAGCCCTTTCTAAGTACCTCAGCAAACAATTTCCACATTTCTACATACGCTTGATGACTCACATTTTAGATGTAATTTCTTTTTGTTCTGGACACGCTGAACGCAAACTGCAAACATTCGGGTCAATATAGTAAAGTTCAAGTACAAAACTCGAGTGATTTTCTATGAATCATCTTGGCTACTAATTCTCCTAGTAAACTCCACCTAAGTCACATCGTACTCTGTTTTTGAAGCACAAGTAGCTCTCCAACATTTCTGTTGCACAAAAGTAACTCACTGTGTAAAAAAGGTCGGAGACCCTTGACCTATAGGATTATATACATACACTAACGCTTAAAAGTTTGGGGTCACTTAAAAGAAAATCAGCTTTTTTCAATGAGGAAAACATAAAATTCATCAGTAATAAAGTCTAGACATGGTTAATGTAGTACTCACTACAGCCTATTCTAGCTGGAAACAGGTGATTTTTAATGGAATACCTACATAGGCGTGCAGTGGCTCCGGTGTTCTAATGGTACATTGTGTTAGTTAATCGTGTTAAAGGGTAATTGATTAAAATACCCTCATTACTGCTGAGAACCGTTATGCTGATTAAAACTACAGAACTGGCCTGACTGACCCCAAACAATGACAAACTTTAACATTTCCTTTAAGCTTCATTTAGAAAATGTATCTTTCCCTGAACATTTGAAGGGGCTCATACACCAACCTTATTACTATGATACATTCTCTGCACAGCAGTCACTTGAGAGGAAGACAATTATGCAATCACAATAGTTTTCCCAGTGCTACAGCATTTTCTACCATTCAAAGTGACAGTTTACTTGCCTTGAGGTTGGATACGACTGCCAAGGATACAAAATGCTAATGAGCCTTGGCGACAAATGCTATTGTGTGTGACACGAGATCATAAAACACATTGACCTTATTAAATAAACATTAAACAGTCTGCTGATGTGCACTGAACTTCAGCAGATCCGTGCACAGTGCTTACCGTGTTTGAAAACGCCGATGAGAAGGGACTTGTCGGCCTCGATGTCCCACCAGTCTGCAGGGACCTCGGCGTGGAGCGGCTGAGGAATCCAGATGTCCAACTCACTGTGGGCACAACACACAGGGGGCTGATTAGAGCGCTTTTGGAGGATGCAAAAGGAAGGGAAGTCTTAAAATATACAAGATGCAGAAGATACCCTGAGGTAGGAAAATTGCCTGGTCAAAAAGTTCCTAAATTAACCTCGAACATGTTGAAGTTTTACAGAACATGGCGGTAAATTAAACCCTACGGTCTGCATTACGGTTATTTCAGCAAACCCTACTGCCTACTTTTCTAAGCAGGAAAGCAGACAATAAATTTGAAAACTTTACCAAGACAAAAACCTTGGCGGAACTGTGAAGTTTAAGTCTGAGAATCCGGTTAAAAAGGGTATTGTTGAACATGTTAATTCACCAGATTGGAAATTTCAGACTAATTTAGCGTTTTGGAAAGTAGTAAATCCCCCATTATGAAAAGGTGTTTGCAGCTAGTTACTGGGAGAAACCACACAATGGAGGCAGATAGACTGAGGGTGACAGAAGAGGAGAAGGACCAGGGAAATGGCCCCTTATCTCGGCAAACAGCAGCATGCCCGGCCTTGGCACCGCATCGACAGACTGGCATGCTAAATCCCTCTGGCATATGTTGGCACGGCGGCAACCCGTATGCTCACGTCTGGCACGCGCGGGCACACGCATACACACACGGACACGAACGCACGGGCCTGTCACAGTAGCCATCGGCTGGGGGAGGGGAGGGGGGGGACAGGCAGGGGTAGATCAGCATAAAGTGCACGTGCAGCACATTATAAATGCATTCACATCTGGGTGAAAGGGTGGAGCGCGGGGGATGGGGACCTTAAAGATGAAGCTGAAGTGCACTGCGGGAAAAAAAAAAGAAAAAAAAAAGTGCGATGGACAGATGGCAAGAAAGTGCAGAGCAAGTGAAGGAAAGGTGGAGCAAAGGAGCAGTCGCCGCAAGATCAAGGAAACATCCAGGAGAGAGTACAGTTCGGACCGCTCTGATGGGCCGTGTGCAAAATGCAAATGAGTCAAGCTTGTGGAGAAAAAATAAAAAAATAGACTAAATGGGTCAAAACTGCAATAAAAAGCCAGTTCCCGTGGTGCTGTCAAACAGTGCTGTGTGTTGTGTCTGTCAGAATAAGAGAATCGCTGCCAATAAGGCCAGTGGTGCAGACCAAAATACAACCCAGTAATAATTTATGACATTCATTGAAGTATCCATCTTTCCCCATTACGCCCGGTCATGACACATCCACATGAAGGCACTTTTATTAGACTTTCATTAGCTATCATTTAACGCTCAAATTAAGAGGATCCATGGAAACGACATTAGAAGGGAGTCCGAGAGAAAAAACAATGTCTGTGTCCATGAAGAACCCATTGTTTAGTACAAAGCAGCAACAGGTAGCACAGGATAAATTACTTGAGTCTAATTGTGGGGGAAAATCACCAACAAAAAGAATCCCATTATCGAGTAATTTTTTTATTTAATAATAATAGTTTGGGCTGATTTTGCAAGAACCAACCTGGAGTCTGCGCCTTCCAAGATGCGCTCGGCCAGATCGCCAATCACTTCCTGTCTTAGATAGTACAGCATCCTCACCCGCAGCAGCACCCTGAAAAAAAAAGAAGTAAAGTTTCGATGAGTATCACTGTGTTCCCAAGCGCTCTAAAAAGGTCAGACACTTGGCACTCGTTTAGGACAGAAATATGGCTCACAACATACGAGTCAGCTCTGATCTTGTGACATTGGATATAACGCGGAGATCTGCTTTATCTGTAAACATTTGTCACCACATTAGTCACCAGGATTTAATGCCAATAACTCTCGAGGAGCGGAGGCGCGGAGGGGGTTGGCCCGGAGAAGGGAGGGGACGGGCGGTAGGAGGAGCAGGCAATAAAAGGACAGACAGAGCCACGGTGGAAAAAGAGGGACAAAAAGTTTGGAGAGGCAGCGAAAAAGACGAGGGGGAAGGGGGAGTTAGACAACAAGCCATTTGCAACTCATTCTGGTGTCGGGCGTTTGTGCTTGAATGGCATCACAAGTTTAGTGGGTGCGTGCGCGTTTTGCTGGCAGCCTGTGTGTGCTCATCCATCAATGTGCCAGGCCTGATTAGCCACACAACGCAGTGCTCCAGCCTAGCAGATGGCACCACATAATCACCCCCGAGTGTGTGTATGTGTGCTCGCGAGCGTCTTTCACCCACTTCCAACAGGTCTGCCAGCAGTGCACCTGGCCTGGCACGCTGCCACTCACAACGTACACAAACAAACAAACTCCCGCTCCTCAAGGAAGAAAAAAAAAAAGAAGGTGGGAATTGAATCTGGAGGGCAAATCTCCCCGACAACAGCGCTGACCACAGTCTCAAATCTGAAGAGAATTAAGTGGCTAGTCTGTCCATATGGATATGACACACGTGCTAATAATCCCTCAAGAAGTGTAGCAAAAAACTGTCTTAAAAGAATTCAAGCTCGCTTCTCACATGTGGCACAATGGCGTGAACGCAGACCCCTGTGCCAGCCTCCGCGTCGTGAGATTGACACCCGAAAAACAACACGTTCTTGTAATCCATTTATCTCAATATGGACTGTCTGAATTATTTTGCTTGTATCCTCTTGAAAACGTCCTCGTTTTATGGAACGAATAGAAAGCCGCGAAAGCCGCCCCCAGTAGCCCACATGTGGAGCGTGACTGACACCTCACTCACCTGCATTTGGCATCAAAAAGAGCCCAATTTCTACGTGTGTTTAAATAATTCAAATCATTCATAATTGATCAAAAAGCAGAGAAATTTTGAAGTAATTGAGGCAGCTGATGAGTGGAGCTTCGATATATTGTACCCATTACAAGTAATAAGGGCTTAGGAGTTTGTTTATAGGAACATATTTACACCAAAACATAAACGTGTAATTATAAAGAGCCCTACTTGTTGCAGTGGTGTTTCAGGTGTCTTTTGTAGCTGTCCTCCTGCAGTAAGTGGTCTGGATTGCAGCTGGCCAGCCACGCGGCGCGGGGCTTCTGTGTGGCAGGGGCAGGGAGCTTCCCCTTTTTGCCCTTTCTGCCACGAGGGACAGGAGTAGAGAGCCCTGGAGAGGGACACAGGAGATTCACTTAGTGTAATTACAGAGGGGCGTAGTCACCAACAGGGCAAACGCTTCAAGGCAGGTGTGCTGCAATATTCCCACTCCCATGGGTTCAAATAAGTATTTGGAAAACAATAAGAAAAGAAAATGTATTTTGTTGACATTCCTAAAAGTCAAAAGGCAATTGGAATGGATAACCCACTTAACACAACTTCATAAAATGTTACACTAAACAACAGTGGCCGACAGGTGTAACTTACCTGAATGGTTGGTCAGTGTTTTGGTCGACCCGTCTTCGCTCGGGGTGATCAGGTCCCAGATGAAACTTTTGATATTCTCGTCGCCGCGGTAATGCAACAGGCAGTAAGCCAAAAGTGCCCGACAGATCGTTTCCACATCGGACACCTGCAGGGGGCGCTTGAAGCGACCGTGAGACAGGATGTCCCCCCACCGTCCCCATCTGAGGAGAGAGACGGCCCGTCAGTGAACCATCACAACCAATGATAGTAAACACCACGGGCAGCAGCTCCGCAGTCGTTCAGTAGAAAGCATTCAAGCAGAATATTATTGCAATAATAGTAATAAAGCCTGAATTACTTTTACTTATTCACAATGACCATTAGTGCGGGGAGTGGCCAGGGTTACAGCCCACCGAGTAGCAGCACTAAAGTGGAAAAGCTGGATTTAAATTTGATACTAGTTTTTTGTGCCCGAGATCCACCACGATAACCCACATGCGCCGGCCTCGTACATGTTGAGTGTGGTGATTTAAGCGTTAGTGGCAGACTAACCAGTGCCACCCAGTCGGAGGCGGCTCACAGCCAATCCCCTTACACATCACACCGACGGGAGTAAACAGCCCTAAAGGCTAATGACACAGTGGACAGCGTCAGAATCAAAACGCTGCATCCCCCTAATTTTTCTATCACAGACTGTGCAACCTACTTCATGGGAGATTGCTGAAGCGTTCCCGGTTTGGCCTCAAAATGGTGGGAAGCGAGAATATGGATGATGGGAAAAGACAACAGAGCAGTGGGCACAGCCCGAGTCAGACAGGGTGTTTTTGTGTCCTACAGCCTCGGGCCACAAGACTAGACTGGAACAATAACAACGCTGACATCTCACTCGCACCACTGTTCTGCCCCGCTCACAGACTCAGCCAGCCAGCCATGAAAAAGGGACGGCTCGCTCTGTAATCAACAGCCTCGGTGAGCAGGCAGTGAACTGGAGCTATGTGGATAGGACCGCCATTGCCCTGTATTACTCTGAATACAAGGATTTACATTATATAGGTCACAATAAATAACTTAAAAAAAATAGTGCCAATTTTCAAATAGATACTGCCATATTCACCTTGGTCTGTTCCAATCCTGGATAAATTTACCTTTAGGCCAATTGAGTATGCAAGTCAATGCAACCATAACCATAAAGGCAGTCGTTTCTGTGTTGCCCAAAATCATAATGGCAGATGCCTTAGAGCAAATGTATTTTTGATTGAAAACAGCATATTTTAGTGGAATTAGCCAAGGCCACTTTATTTATACCGTGCATTACACAAGGCAACTCAATGCGCCAAATACAGCGTCCAAACTAACATCACTGAACCAGATTTGAAATTAATGTGACCATTAATGCCAATCAGATTTTACAGAAGGGGGTTCCAAGTTGTTGGTTGAGTGATTTTGGGGGTCGCAGCCTGAAAAGTTTGGGAACCCCTGCCTTAGAGAACTTCCCAAATATTGATATGAACATATAAGCAGCTGTATAACAAGCTGGTTAACTTGGTAACAATCCAACAGGAGGCTCGGGTATTTAATGGTGAAAACACTATCACATTTGGAAGGCTACGAAAAGTAAGTGTTTAAAAAAAGGAAAAAGAGGACAGTGAAATACTGAGGCCAGGCTGTAGAAAAGGCGTTAGTGAAAATGTTGAGGTTCCCTTTCGTAGAGAAAAAAGTCATAGATTAAGAATCCTAATTTAGAGACCGTTGATGTTGGGTGTTCAGATTGTAGATGAATGCGTTTTGACAAGAACAAAGATGGAAATATGAGTAGCTGCAATAGGAGCTAGAGGCCTAAAGACGATACCGAGGCCTTAAATGCTGCGTTTCAGTACTGACCCATAGACGAGCAGGTTCTTCTCCACCCTGAAGCACTCCGAGCGCGGGTACCCCTGGGCTTTGTCTTGGGGCCTGCGCGGTTTGGACGTGGGTTTGCTAGGCTCGTCTTCGTCGCTCTCCAACTCGGAAAACTCCAGCATCTCGTCCTCTTTGATGCTGCTGTAGTGCCGCGTCTGCTTCCTCACTCGCGGCGTGTCAATCACCAGCGTATTCTGGAGACACCATTGGAATACATTTTTAAACTTTTGTGGTTTATGTTTAGGGCCACCTGTTGGGAAACTACAGATGGAGTCAAATCCATCGGCTAATGCGACGTCTGTCTTGAACAATATGCAAAACACCTTCTGGTTAGCTTCTACTAAGATGCTCATTTGTACATTTCCTGCTTGCTTGGTTTCTCCTGACGCGAGACCCAGGAAAAACATGACATCTTTGCTACAAATCTCCGTAATTGGATATTTGGCCCCTTGTTTCATTTGCGATGCTGAGAAAATTGCCGCCCAGCTCGGATATAAAGTGGCATTAATTATGTTGTCTAATGAAATACTATTTTTTTTTATTGCATTAATTTGATCTTTTTCTCCTCCTGCGCACAATCCCCATTAATATGCGCAAACATGGCGGTAGTTAGTTCCACAATTATCACAGGGAGACGCAGTCATTTTCATTTTAACTTCACAACATCACACAATAAGAAAATCCCGGGGGAGCTGCCTTGAGTGGAGCGCATTCAGTCTCGTCGCTGGATTAAGTGTTCCAGTGGAGGGCCCTCCAAAGAGAGGCAGCCACAGAGCAGACAGAAAAATCGAGACGGGAATAAAAGGAGAAGGGGGGTGAGCTAAACAGCGAGCATATAGATAGACTGAAAATAAGAGTCTCCCGTTAGCAGTAGTGTATGTGTACAATGCACTGCCTTAGCTCATGTTTTCATATGGGCTTTCTTTCCTCCGCTAGGCCTAAGTGATATCTCTGTACCCTCCAGGCATCTGCGCTCTGTTAAGTGGAGCTAAGCAGCTTACTCGCGCGCTCAAACACACACGCGAGAGCAAGGAAACATGGGTAATTAAGGAAGAGAGGAGATTCCCAACTGTCAATATTAATCTCTCTCCCTCTCTCTCTCTCCCCATAACCCGGCGCTCGGCTTCCTGGTCGCCGCTTCCTTTTCACAGTCACTAGCAGTGACTAAATACCGCTGATAGTAGAGGGTGCGGAGGGGGACCACCACCAGCTGTGTGTGTCGTAGGATTTATAAGAGCAGCAGGTGTACGCTGTGTGGGCTGTAAATATACATTTCTCTTTTCACACAAGCGCGAGCCAAATTTAGATCTTCAGCGCGAAGAGGAGAGCATTTTGTGCGAGAGCAGCCCGATCAATCAAGAAACACTTTTAATTCATTTGCACATTGAAAGGAAAATGTACATTGATCTCAACGCTTAGAAGCCGATAGAACATAGATTTTATCAACTACCTCACAATGCCGATGTCTAATTTTATCCTGACGATATGGTTTCAAAGTGAGGGCAATTACTGTATAGACTAATGGAAGCCACGATTGGCGACATTCAACATTTGATCTCCATCTACTACACGAGTGGCCAAGGCAACACGCACTGGACTGATATGTAAATCGCAAAACTATACAAATATAATGGGTACGTTAGGCTTTAGTGCGTTGACATTTACAGCCTTTCACATGTGAATGAGAACTGCCTGTGGGGCTTACCCTTCCGTTCATGGCATCAAGGTCCAGTTCCGCCTTTTTCGCCCATTTTTGCCAGAAATCTGGGTCCTCAAGGGAAATATCAGTTCTGTTTCCAGTTGCAACAAAGCTGGCCTGTTCACACAAGATAAGAAAATAAGAACACTTTTCAAGACCACAGCTTCAAAAGTAAGACTTTTTTCCCCCTCCAAGTTTGAGTTTGTATTTGACCTTGGCAAAGGTGGAGCCCTTGCCCTCGGACTCGATGGTGATGGTGTGAGTGCGTCTCTGCAGAATTTGGTCGATGTCTTCTTCACAAAACTTGGATCCTTCGTCCTCCTCATCCATAAGAGCTCCGTAGGCACCTTTCCTCAGCAGGTCCTCCACCTCCTTCTTGGACAACTGCTGGACCTGAGGTAAACCAAGGAAATTAGCATTTCATGGATGGTAAAATACACACACACTGAAAAACGCTGCATCTGCAATGCATCATTTTGACTGTAGCGTTACGAACAGTTAACTACAAACATAAAATGTATAAGTAGAAAATATGTAAAATATTGAGTATGGCCAACTTATTTAGACACTTGACAATTGTACTGGCAAAAAAAATAAACAAATAAAATAAAACTGTGGTTCAGGTGCACTGGCTTCTTCAGGTGGTTCTCCTGCTCCTCAGCATATCTAGATTTAGTGTAATATTGAGACGATTTATCCTTTTTTGGGTTAGTCTTTGTTTAGAACCACTTCATGTGAAAAGTTTGAACCCCACGGTTCTATTGTATGAAAATTGCCTATTGTTCTGTATTCAATAGTGGCAGTGTGGGCGTCTCCATCTTACCCCACTGTTGGCGTTCTCACGGCCGCTCATGCTCTGCAGCACGGCCTTGTCGAGCCCCAGCTTCAGACTGGCCTTGTCGAACATCTCCCTCTCGTAGCTGTTTCTGGTGATGAGACGATAGATCTTCACCGCCTTCGACTGTCCGATACGGTGACACCTGGCCTGGGCCTGAGGCAAAACCATTACACAGAGTTATAAAAGGCACCAAGACGTGGAAAAAAAAAAAACAGGTGGAAAACACTGCTCACTACAGCCGTGTAACTCAAGAGTTATGGAATCCACTGTTAGCAAAGATCATTTAACAGATGGAGAAAGGGCTCATCAAAATGCCCATACCGTCCTAATATTATTGCAGTTAAATTAAATGTGATAAAAAAAAAAAGTTAAATGGTGTTCACAAAGAGTAAAAGTTCCAACTACTTTAATTACATGCAATTATGACGCATGCTTGTCGAAGTTTATCTGACCAAATTAAGCAGTAATTTAGTATATCATCTCATTTGCCACACACACACACATTTGTTAATTGCAAATATCGAAGTAAAGAGTCTACTAAATCAATGCATTTCCCGGTGGTCTGGCCAGATTCATATCGCCGACTGACAAAGCTGTATATTGCCTGAGGCGTGCATATACATCCATGCGAACAACAGGCGGCATTGTGTGAGTCTGGAATGATTTGGGGCAGCAGGTTACGGTTTATGCTCAACTAATTCCGATTTTCACAGCTTGAGAAAATCGCTACCAAGATCCTCCAACTCACAATGACTGCTCCAGAAGCGTCAGTCTGAGTTTTTACCTGCAGGTCGTTCTGTGGGTTCCAGTCGGAGTCAAAGATGATACAGGTGTCTGCAGCCGTGAGGTTGATGCCCAGCCCTCCGGCCCTCGTGCACAGCAGGAACACGAATCGATCAGAGTCTGGTCGAGAGAAACGGTCGATCGCTGCCTGACGGAGATTTCCACGAACTCTGCCGTCTATCCTCTCATACGGGTATCTAGGACAAGAGTTCACAGCATAAACCAAAGTCAATCAACTGTAGAAACGACAAAGAGATGGTTACATCGCTTCAACATTTTGAGAAGTGATGTTTTGAGAAGAGAAATGGACTATTTTGAACTGGCTGATAATTTTAACTATAGCTATAAATGCAGAAAGCTATAATTGTATTGAAGTTACCGTCTCTGGATGAGGTAGTCCTCCAAGATGTCGAGGCAGCGGACCATCTGGCTGAAGACGAGGACCCTGTGCCCCCCAGCCTTCAGCTTGGGTAGCAGTTTGTCGATGAGCACCAGTTTACCGGCCGCTTGGATCATGGCCTGGAGAGCCATCTCAGGCATGTCCACGCTGTGAGCCTCCCTGAACTCCTCCACAATTTTCTCTTCAGCTCCTGAGCACATAATATTACAGTATGTCAGCAATGTTTTACCATTTGAATGTTTGTGTGCGTCAAACGGCATTAGGACTGCCATTACGCTCACCAGAAGGTAATTTGTTCTGCACTTTTTGGGCCACTTTTGATAAGATACTGAATAGGACTAGTAGTTTTGGAAATGCCCCAAGTTCTTTCAAAATTTTGTAGACCAATTCACGCTGCTACTGATAGGTTCACTTGCTTTCTCTAAGGACAGAGGTACAGCCTGGACAGCAGCTGAGATGATATCTGTAAATGGCTTTAATTTCTTCTTGAAACATTACTATAGCTACCCAAATGTTTCAGCATTAAACTTGTGAAGGAGTTTAGAAAGAGTCATATTTAAAAGATAATCAGTGACGTAACATAAGACTCTGTATGTACCGTTGATGAGGTAGGGGTGGTTGCAGCACTTCCTCAGCTCCATCATGGTGTTGAGCAGATTTGGGACGTTGGCGCTCCCCCCTCCTCCACCTCCTCCTCCTCCAGCTCCTCCTTTGGACAGGAACGAAAAGTTCTTCTCCAGAATGGCCCGATAGTACTTCTTCTGGATGTTGGTGAGCTCAACCTGCAACAATAGATCATTCACTTAAAGCTTAAATAGCTGTATTTATATATATATATATATATATATATATATATATATATATATATATATATATATATAGAGAGAAAACCATGAAGGGAAAAAAAAGACAAAGGTGCAATTAAATGTTTGTGTATTTAAGGATTTTACCTCAATGATGGTCTCCTCTTTCGGGGCAAGATTTTTCTCTACATCCTCCTTCAGTCGCCTCAGCATCATGGGCTTCAAGATAGCTTGGAGTTTTTGAACCTACAACAAAAACGGGCCAATATTAAATCAACCAGTTCCAGATCTAAATATCTAAATTAACAGGATTAATCCAACAAAAAACACCAGAGGAGACATCTATATTGTTGCGAAAATAGAAATAGAGATTTGTCTGCATAGTCTATTGCAGACATAGTCTAGGTATTTCACACCATGAAAAAGCATTGCTCCAGTCTCACCTGTTCCTCAGTCTTGAGGTCTCCAAATTCAGTCATAAATGTCTGCTCAGAGGGGAATCTCTCTGGCTCCAAAAAGTTGAGTAAGCTAAAAAGCTCCTCCACAGTGTTCTGGAGGGGGGTTCCTGTCAACAAAACTTTGTGCTCCTGTCGAGAGGGGAAGAGACGGGAACAGAGATATTTACAGACCAAAAATGGAAATCAGGATGTGCATTGCGACTTCAGCATCAAAACAAGCAAACAACAAGAACGTGTGCCAAAATACACTGGGTATTTATAATAGTGGATTTCAGATAGACAAAAAAAAAAAACTTTATAACAAACATACACGATCAGATTAAACATTTTGATAATTGTTTTGCTGCATTAACCAATGAAAGAAACACATCTGTCCCCACTTAAGAATGGGAAAGGGCTACTGCTAGAATGCAGATAAACCATAATCTTGAGTGAGAAGAAGCTGTACACTCACCATGTCCATCATTTTGAGTCCTTCCAGTAGCTTGCAGTTCCGGTTTTTAAGGCGATGGGCTTCGTCGATGACCACACAGCGCCACGGGATGCTGCGGAGCTCGGGGCAGTCGGCCAAGATCATCTCGAAAGTCGTGATTACGGCGTGAAACCGATACGCTCCCTTTATTACTTTACCCTGAAACAGAAAAAAAGATGTGATCAAAATCGGTAAATACAGCTCAAACTACAAAACAAACTGTGGTCATTTACCTGTCCATCTCTGTAGTACATCTCGTAGGCCTGGATGGTCTTCCTGCTGGCCTGGCTGCCGTGGTAAACAATGGCGTTCAGTTCGGTCCAGGTCCTGAACTCTCGCTCCCAGTTGGGGATGGTGGAGAGCGGCGCGATGACCAAGAACGGCCCCTCAATGCTCTTCATGTAAATCTCGTAGAGGAATGTAATGGACTGGATGGTTTTTCCGAGGCCCATCTCGTCAGCCAAGATACAGTTACGTCTGCAAAAGAAAAGAAAAGATGGAAGCATAAAAACGTGCAACTTTTCTGCAGTTTATTGACTACTAAAGCCAAACCGCAAATGTATTTATTTAATTTAATTTTTTATTTCAAATGATAGCGAGCAAGTTTCCCATTGGGCTGTTAATGTGGATTTTCCAAAGAGGTGGAGTGGTCTGTTTTCCACTTTAGTGATCTAATGCTTCAAATCTTTCACAGCTGCGGTCGGATAATTTGGAATATTGAGACTTTTCTAAATATCCAGGCCTATATTATATTGGAAACAAAAACATGCTTTCATCTTTTTCAAACTAAGACTGTCAAAGAATTGTCAGTTTTTTAAAATAAGTGCAAAACAAAAACTCAAAAGGTCAAAATTAGGTAAAAAAAAAAAAAAAATGGAACCACTGAGGAATTAAAACTTAAAAAAATTAAAATAAAAAAAAAAAAAAAAAATTGCCTAAATTTTAGTCACAGATTACGCCTTTAGCAAGAAAAAACATCCTACACAACTACAGAAGTAATTATTACCAGAAGGCTGTGCACCAAAGTGATCTACATCACATGTGTCAAACATAAAGCCCGCGGGCCAAATGTGGCTCGCGAGATGATTTAATGTGGCCCTTTGTAGAGCATGAATTTCTTCTGAATATGTCAAAAACGTCAAAGTCTAGCCCACTCCTGTGTAGAGTTATGGATTTTTAAAGAAATGACCAGAATGCTCATTCCAGCCACTAGGGGGCAGCATACATTTAAAAAAGGAACATTTGTGTCCAGCAGAGGGCACTGACATAAGAGATCAGGATATAAACAACACCTTATAGCCACGTGGTAAATGGTCAGTCTGCCCCAGGATGGCTGTGGCTACAATAGTAACTTTCTGCCATCGAATGTGGAGTCAATGAACTTTATGTAGCACTTTGAGAAACGTACCCCGATTTCCCCTACCACTAAAAACATGTACAATAGGCCAGGGTGAATGTAGTGTTTGAGCCCAAGGCTACAATCTGACGTGGCTTGTTTACATGCCACGTCAGATTGTTCATTAAAGTGCACTGTCCCAACCAAATAACCCAATAAATAAATAAATAAATAATATGCGGCCCGTCTTAGGGGCTGAATTTCGGCCCACGACTCAAACGAGTTCGACACCCCTGATCCAAATCATTATCATTCTAGTGCAGCAAGTATGTGTAAAGCTTAGATGGCACCGGTGGGCAAACTTAACGCATACTACTCTGCTTGTCCAGTTAATGTCCTCTTTATTGGCCACTTAGCTCTATTATAAAGGACGTGATGAGCAGTGCAGTGGGACAGGGGGGGCGACTGGAGGCCCATGCAGACTCGATAAAAGTGGGACTTACGAGTTGTACCAGTTGAAGGTGAGCCAGTTGAGGCCTTCGAGCTGGTACTCCCTGAGTTCGTTGCCGTTCCTGTAGTCTCTCGAGCCCTCCAGCTGTTTCCAGTCGGCTGCGTGGGGCCGATCCTTCAGAGCGAAACAAGAGACATTAGAGCACGTGACAGCGGAGGCTACTTTTATCAGAATGGAGTTCAGCTGGTTTTGATTGAGGGAAACATGTTGACTGAAATGTTTATCTCTTCAGACCAGCGCAATAGCTGAAGAACAATCTAGAGCATGTGTCATCTTCAGAATCAGAATAGATTTTATTCGCCATCGATTGAGAACAGGTTCACAAGCTAGGAATTTTTCTTGATGCGGACGTGCAACAAAACATATAACACAGAATTTAGATAAAATTAAGCTATAAAACTTTAAACTATAAGGCTTTAGGGGGCATGCATAAGGAATATTAATAAATAAGATACAAAATAAAAAGTAACGTTTGATTTTGATGAATGGATTTGATAACAAAATACAACTCAAATTCATTTCCCCATTCAGTGCCATAAATAAAACCCATTATATATTAAGGTGCTTTATATGGTACACTATATACACATTTGATATGCTTAACCTCTGAACCGAGCACATTTTCTCCAGTTTCCCAAATCTAAAAACTTCTTGAAGTATCAAAACAGCGACAAAAACTAACAAGTAAAAAAGCAACAAAAGAGCGGCAAAAACACAATGAAAAAGTGATGAAAAAGCAACAACAAAAAAAGCCACACAAGAGACACACAATAAAGCAAGGAAAAAGTGATGAAAAATGCTACTGATCAGTTTCGTAGGTCTTGGCTTTCAAATGAGGCGTTACTCTTTCCTATAGGCTGTAAGTCAAGAAGCTTTGAGATTTGGGTAAAGATGAACAGGAGAAAATGTGCTCGGTTAAGAGGTTAAAACAGAAATAGCAATTTGAATAGACACAATTGTTTAGGTTGTGAGAAAATAAAATATCCCGACTCCATGAGGTCGTCTGTATAAAACCTGGTAACCCTTTAGTTTAGGTCTTTACAAACTGAAAAATGTAATGTATGCGATTCTTGGATTCGTTTAGCAGTTTATATTCTCATATTCAGTCCTCTCCTAAAAGTAAATAATCCTGGACATGTGTAAAACTGCAGTGCTGTTCAGTCAGAGTACCGATGGAGTGTACATAGAAAAATATTGAAAAAAAGAGGCCAGGCAGACAACATGCAGTGGATAGCAGACTTATAGATTTTACTTGGTGGCTGCACAGCCCATTTTGGAGGCCACGCCATCGACGGTGCCAAATCTAAAATGGCCCTCAAGTCGTGCCTTTGAAGGAGCACTTCTGACACGAGTCTTGAGGAGAAACAGTAGGCAATACTTAAATAGATGGACTCAGAGGGAGAAAAGAGTGATGCAGGCAGCGACCACAGCCAGTCAGCTGCTTCTGTTCAGCATTAAACACACTGTTAGTGGTTTGGCCCGGGACACGGGAGCAGGGCGTGTGTGTGCACGCGCGAGGCTGCCCCGCCGCAAGAACGTGGCCCTGTGGAGAGCAGTTAAAGACGCAGTAAATCTGGGGGAGGAAAGGCAGGCAGCAGGCCAAAGCACACAAACACACACCTCCTGCCCCGCTCAGACTGTCCCGGAGACAGATAGCGCCAGAGACACCCGCGGGACTCACCACTCTCTTCGTGTTGGGTGTGCGCGCGGCGATTCGCTCATATTCCTCTATTTTGGACAGGTCGATGTCAGCCTTCAGCTCCCAAGTGGAGTCTTCGTAAGGCAAGCTGCACCATTTCACCAAATACAAGGTCACCAACTGCTCACACACAAACATGAACAAAAGGCACCAACGGCATCACTGGTTAGAGAAGAAGAGAGACAACGGTAAAGCCATGAATGATGACTGAGGGAGATCAAAGCACCTCTCCATTTTCGTCTGTGCTCTCGGAAACGTCCAAGACACGGTCTACTTCCACGTAGTCCGGGTTAAAGGGCTCATCATCCATCTACAAAAGAAAAAAAAAAAGAAAGAAGAGGGCTTTTACTGCTCCGAGCATCAAGAGGGTTTTAATGGGCTTCAAAATTTTGGCTTGTTGCATGAAACTAAAAAGGAAAGGCAGAGTGCTTCCCTCGCGCACGTTGGAGCTGCGTTTCCTCGGCAGTGCGTGGGGGTCAGCGTCCCAGGGAGAGGGCAATTGCGGGCGAGTGCGCGGGGCTTACCTCGGTTATGAAGTTGTTGAGTTGCTGCTTGGCCCTGAACCTCTTCACCTTCTGCTGTATCCGCTTATCCTTCTCCAGCTCCTCCATGTCCGCCCAGCGACAGTGCAGGTACGAACTGGGACAGGCAGACAGGCCGGTCATTACACACTGGCTCAAGTTCTCAAGTGGATTTTTTTTGTTTTCATATTATCCATTAGTGATTTAAATACTTTCATGTGGCGACCAACTATATTGTACATTGCTGCAGGAACAATAAGGTTAATAATAATAATAATAATAATAATAATAATAATAATAATAATAATAATAATCTGCCACAAAAAGGCTTCTAAAAATGTCAATGTTCTTGTATAAACTATGGGAGAGTGTGACCACTGCCAAAAGGCTTCCCCAGCATCATCTCAACGATTCTTAAAGGGGGTAAAGATCTGGACTCAATGGGCTGACGTTGTGAATTTGTGGAGAATGATACATAATTAAGTCCTGGCATTGTCATCTCGGAATGTGCTCGTGCCATCAGGGAAAAAAGAAATCCAATGATGGAATAACCTGGTCATTCAGGATGTTCAGGTCGTCATTTTATCTCATTCGTTGGGCTTAAAGTGTTGCTGAACCTAAGCCTGAGTAACTGCAGCAACCCCAGATCACAATCCTATTGTTATAATAATAAATAATAATAATACTTAAAATTTCCATTCAGTCCCGTTAGGTGCAGACCAAACAGCTGAGTACGAGTGCATGAATTAACACAGCTATGGGGCTTAAAGCTTTAAATTGCAATACATTGTACAATTCTGAAATTTGTTTTAATTTGCATGCTCTACCTAATATGCAAACGTATTTTATCCTTTGGACTTATCCAACAGTAGAGTAGGAGAGACCGTAGACTTATAGTATGGTTTACTTTACAGCGAGTCACTTTTACCATCGCAGACTAAAAATATGCCAAGTGTCTGCATGGTAAAAGGGCCTTTCGAGCTTTTCACACTTCCGTACTTGTGGCCACAGCAGTGAAAGCTGAATATAGGGACAAGCAGAGGAGATGACAAGCTGTGAAAGACAATAACGGTAGAGGGGGGGGAAAAAAGTGTTACTCACAAGCCCTTGAACTTGACGTAGAACTCCTCCATCTCCACTTCTTCGCCTGAATCAAGCTGCAAGGAGAAGACACTCAGTCAGTTGGTGCAAAGAGCAGGGCGACCTATTGTCACGCACAGGAGATGTTGATTTACCCACAAGAGTTCAGCCTCGATATGCACCCGAGCACTCGACTGTTGTATTCACATGTCAATCTCGCACTCTATTTAGACGCATTTTCCTTCCATCCTTATGCAAGTGGCTACGTTAGATGTTGTATAAAAATATGTGAAAAGCAATGTGGCCTGACGTGCTCCTGTATCGTGCGTTTTTCTAGGCCTTTGTCAGCGCTGTACATCCATTTAAAATAACCTTTGTCATTTGCACCGCTATTAATACATAGCCCTGTACCTCAATTCCTTTATCTGAAAGTGCATCTTTAAGACCTCACCTGCATCTGAAAAGCTCATTAAACTCCTTCAGGCGAGTTTCAACACTTGTGCTGTACTGTGTGCATTTTTTATTTTAACCATTGCTGTGTTTTGTGTTACCATAATGACCTGATTTCAGGTCATTATTATAAAAAGGACAATGGTTTTCCCAATCAATCTGCTTTGAATAAAAAGCAGCACATTCTAAGTTGGATTACATGAAATATATCTTGAATAGTTTATTTAAAATTTACTCTGAGATTAAATATTTTGATCTAACACATTAAGGCTGTCAAAATTAATGTGTCAACTCATTATCAAAACGTGCGTTAATCATTTATTAATCTGCTCGGACCAGACACCCTCAGTATCTCGAGTGCACGTCAACGCTCCTGTCCACTCTCAGGAGCCACACCAATGTCACACAGTCAAAATTTCTCCATAAAGTCCTTGGGTCTAGTCCAATGTTGGTCAGTGCAGAGCAGGTCACGCTGAACCCTGTGCGCTGCCGTGCGAATAAAGGCCGAATGCAAGTGCTTAAATGAATAATCTGGCTAAAGATTTCCCAAAACTACTTTATGGAACACAGGAAGATGCAGGTCAGGGGATCATTATCCGAGCAGCTTCCACTTGTCAAACAGAGCACATTATATGAATCAATGAAGGGCCATCTGCCAAATAAACTAGCAGTTTGGTTCTGTAAATTTACATTGAGTTAATCTGATAATTCGATGCATTTTTTAAATAAAATACAATTGAAGCTTCCAAATTCATAAATAGGCCTAATCCTTATGAAAAACCTAAATTTGGAGCATTTCACATAAGATATTGATAATTATATTTAAAAAGTATTTCTATGCAAGTCAAACTCTAGGATTGTGATTCCTCAAAATCCAAATGGGTGATTAACGGCACCAATTTGATTTATAGACTGTATCAATACATTCGAAAGTGTCCGGCACGTTCACACCCTCCATTCACCATTTCTACAGTAACTCTCCCATACATACCACGCTGCTGCTGCTACTACTACTGCTGTAATGCCATGAATCATCAATCACGCAGAGAGCCTGAGGAAACGCTAGCTTGGCGTCTGGCGTAGCTAACGTTGTGGTTTTGGCTTGGCGCCAGGCCCGAGGTCAGCCCTGAATGGAGCTGTGAGAGGCTTGAGAGAGAGAGGGAGTAGGTGGGGGAGTGAGCCATCGGCAGCTGGCTTAGCGAAGGGAAAGTTGGCCGGCGATTGTGAATGTGCACGCGAGTTGGCTCCTGGACCGGCTTTTCTCCTTTTCTTTCTTAGAGCAACTCGCCGAAAACAAAGCCCAGACGGACACACGGCAGCAGTCAATGAGCGGCAGACAGCTCCCGGCGCACGCTCTTGAAATACTAGAAGTCTTGTCTCCGTTTTCCCAGTGAATGCACGCTGTCTGCGCCGCACTGTGTAATCTGCTTAGGCCAGCTGTGGAGCGGCTAATCACATGACGTAAACTGTGACTCGACCCGCTCTGGATCTAGCGGTGGTTGTGACTCACCTGTTTCTTGGAGGTGCGCCTGCTCATAATCTTCTCCACAACCGGACCCTCCGCCTCGGCAAAGTCCTGGGAAAGAATATTACACTTCAGTAACACATTCGATCATACACATCTGCACTTCATTACATATACTTGGAAACTAAAGCTATTTTTGCAATGAGTTTCATTTTCATCGTATCATATTCAAAGTATTCCTTGTTAAAATGTGTAGACATGTATGTGTACAGGTATATGTAGATATGTTTTAGTATGTATTTCTGCATGTACATGGTGTGTGTATATGCATGTGTGTGTGTGTACACGTGTATTTGTGTATGTATGTATGTATATATATGTATATCATGTGTATGCGGAGATAATGTTTGTATATGTATATACAACTGGTGCTGCTGTAGTCATTTTATCATTATTGCTGCTGTTTTTTTGTTGTTTTTATTTTTTGTTGTTTTGTTGTTCTGTTTTTTTGCTGTTTTTGCTCCATATTGTTTTTGTTTTGTGTTTGTCTGCCATTATGTCTTGTTTTGTTTGTTCACTTGGGGTGTTCTAAGAAATAATAATAATAATAAAAAAAAACAATGAGATAAAAAAAAAAAGTATTCCTTGTTGGTGATGTTTAGCAGATTGAAAAGCAACACATTTCTTTCTTCGAGTCTAAAAAAGTACTAGCTGTATTAACAATATGGAAATAACCATCAAATTAAAGCCATATAAAATGTAAACCAATAAAACTGTTAATGCATAAATATGATAGAGCGAGTTTTCCAAACCAATAGAGCAGTGTTATTCACTGGCACACAGCGCACACTCTGGAAGAGGGATAATTGCAAGCCTATAGACTGAAATTGCCCACTATTCATCCTTCTAAAGTAAGCACTATCATTTCAACTCTTTAAATCACACCTTAATAGAAATTACTATTACTACCGCGACAGTAATAGCCAGTGGTATCCCTCCCCAGATATTATTCTATCAAACAAACCTGCTGCTGGGAGGAGGGAGACTTTGGTGCAGGGGAATCGTCTCCGCTTTCGCCATCGTCCGAAATCTTGAACTCGAGATCCTCCGTGTATCGCTTCCTCTTCACCTGACGACTGGAGCGGCGTTTCTGGGGGGAAAAGTAAAAAAAAAACATGCTTGAAATGCAAGATTTGTATGCAATAGTCCTACGCAAAGGCATCAAAACCAGATGCAAAGATGTTTAATTTTGCGTTAGTGAAGGCACCGAGTGGGAAAACTGAGTCTTTATTATTCATCGCACACTTCCATGTGTTGCCATATTGACTTTGCCGGGTTGAAAATGTTGCCAAAAAAGAAATGTAGTAAGGAAAACCTGCTACATGACTATTTTAAAATGGCAAATCAATGGATTATGTTGCGTTTCAGCATAAAGCGTGACCCAACATAGTCCTTTCTGAATCTTAAAGACAAAGCAGAACATGAAAAGTTGCTGATGGGTACATTTGTCAGTAAAGTAAATTTGGCAGCGTTTGGTCTGTCAACAGAGCAGTTTAAAAGACAAACAGCAGATGTCTTGCAGAAGGGACAAATTGTATTTCAGAACACTATGGATCTCCGTAGATGAGCTCTATAAAAAAGGTCAAAACCCGGGACACACATTGAGTGAATCGCGAATATGACACTTTTAATTTTAAAACAGATTTTCACACGCCTGTCCAACATTTTGTTCTATAGGAGGTTTTGATGGTATAGGACGTGTCGCGTACCACTGGCGGTACTTCGGTTCTGAACTGATTGGATCTAAGCCTGGTGGAACTTGGAAGGTCAGTATTAATAAAGGTGGCTCCTGCAGACGGAGTTTTTCTGGAGTTATACACTTAAAGATAAAGAGTATCCAGGACTCAATGGGGAACTGGATTTTACCCATGTTTTCTGTAATGCTTCTTTTTACAGAATATGAGATTGATCATTAAAAAATATATATAAAAAAAGTATTTCTATATGGTTATTACTGTTCTTGTATTTTTAAATGCTGCTCATAGGACGTACTGCATTAGCTGAACGAGTTCCAGCATCTATAGCGCGTGACCACCAATTACTGTTTAAAAGCTGCCTCCTGATAGAGCTCTCGAGCTTGCACTGGCGAAGGCCCACAAGGTCTGAAACGCAGAGTTTTAATTAAATGGCCATGCAATAAAGGCCTTTTAACCATTGATTTTCTTTGAGTGCCTCAGTTTTGTATCTTTTTAAAGTCATATTCTGATCCCTGCAAAAAGTGCACCAAGCAACAGCTTTTGTAAGAACCAGGGTATACAAATGGCACTCCTTCATGTTTTAGTTTAATAAGGTGATATTTGATGTGAAGAGTCCGAGAACCACTGGTAAAAGATTTATAAAGTTACAAGTAAAACAAATGCATTTTGGACCGATGTTGGGACACTTCCTCAAACTTACAATGCCCTCAAAGGGGAAAACTGTACCATACCTGCACTCCATCGTCATCCTCCTCCTCCACCACAGGTGAGGGGGGCGGGGACTTGACTTCCACCTCCTCGAAGCTCGTCGACTCCCTCTTCCTCTTGGAATCCTTCTTAGCAGCACTGGCCCCTCCTCCTTCTGTCTCCACCTTCTTACTGGTGCTACGGGGAAAATAAATAAATACAGACCACCGGAAAGATTTTAATCTATGATAAAAGCGCATGGAAAGTACACAACTCTTGTCCGCTCACAGTTTGGGGGGCGGGTGTGTGCGCGTGCGTATCTGTCCCAGGGCAGCCGCCATGTTTGATTTACCCATTTAGAAGTCATTAGTGTGCCCGAGGCTTTGGCGCACAGGGGGTTAATATGATGAAAGCCAGCGAGGGGGCGGGGGCAGCTAGATGGAGTGATATAACTGGAGAGAGAGACGAAGAGCGTCAAGAGAAACAGACAGGTTTTTGCAGAGAGGGCCCCAAGGCTTCCTCTAATCTCTGGCATGGATACGGAGAGAAGAGAGAAAGCTGCTCCATCCACACTTTAACACACGCTGCTGCTAAGAACAAAGATCCTTCAATGAAGAGCACAACAGGAGATCTCACAAACACAAAATGACAGAAAACTAAACTCGTTATGTGCTCGCTGCAACTAAACTGACAGGAAGTTTGGGAAGTTTCTCACCCCAGACCAAGATACAGAAGGGCAAGTGGATTGTTAGCGCACAAGCAGTTCAGTTGATTTAATCCCAATAACATATTCCTGCAACTCCTATTTTTTACCTTTATTCAATGACCAGAGTGCAACAGGTGGTAGTCTATCGCACAGAACTCCGACCAGTCTCTGTGTTTGACCAAGAGTTAAAAGGAAAGTCCAAGATTGTGGCAAAACACAGTTCCCTAATGGAATCAACTACGCAAACTCTACTGTATAATGTCACACAAAACTGGAACGGCCATTTATCACAACTAGTTTGGGGTAACACTACCAGGCCAGGGCATTGTGTAAATTACTGCTTTATTACAAGACCAGGTGACTTTCATTGAGGATGCAATGAAAACATGGGGGTATAGGTGTGTTCACACAAGCAGCCAAGATGAGACTGATAAGTGAGCAGATTCTAAGTAAATTTCTGTGACGCTACAGCATAGACGACAGGGATGACTAATTTTTGATCCATCATGACCAAAACCCAAAGTACTAGTAAAGTTGTTAGTTGCTGGATGAGTTGATCTCATTCAAACCGTAAACGGACACATACAGGTTCAGTGCCGTCGTGTTTATGTCCCTCTCCGGTCCTTGCTCCACTGTGATGTCTCCGCCGCTCGCTCACTCGCACAATCTCCCTCTTCCTCTCTCCCTCTCTGTCCCTGGGGCCCTTCTCCTTTCATCCTCACGCCAAGAGCAATCACCATCTCCGTGGTAACCGCTGGTCATGTGACCTGCACCTGTTCCTCTGGCTGGTCGCCACACGCTGGAGCCATCTGGCCACACACACACGCACACACACACAGACACACACACACACACTTGTCTCCACTTGGCTGCCTCCGCTCTTCCTCCTGGCTTCTTCATGGCCTCGCTCCTTTCGCCGTCGCTCCAACAACTCTCTCCACTCTTTCATCCGCCATCTTTTATATTTTGTCTCTTCGGACAGATTACCATAAACTGCAGCTTTTCGGTTCAACTCGTCATAATAAAAGTCCAACTGTGAAGACGTGGTTCGCTGCAACGCAATAAATACTTTGCAGTGCACAGAATCTTTGTCACTTCGTGGTGTCGGGAAAACATTCAAGTAGAAATGGGAAGAAATAAAAGGAAAACTTTACAAAAACTGTGCCAACAAGTGTCCTAACAGTACTTTAAAAAAAGCACCGACTAAATAGCGAAGCTTAACTGCCTGACCCTAAAAACACTGCCAGAGAAAAGTAGGTTACAAGCTCTAATATTTTGTTGGACCGCCTTCAGCTTTGATTACAGCCCATTCGCTGTGGCATTGTTTCAATAAGCTTCTGCAACGTCAAAAGTGGTGCATTCATTTTTCTCCAGGATTGTGCATCAATGATGGGAGAGCGTGACCACTGGGCAAAACCTTCTCCACCACATCCCAAAGATTCTCAATGAGGGGAAGATCTGGACCCTGGCCAATACATGTATGGGAAAGCTGATTCATGCTCCTGAACCACCTCTTTCCTGGCATTGTCATCTCTGAATATGCCCGTGTCATTAGGGAAGAAGAAATCCATTGGTGATGGAACCTGGTCATTCAGGATGTTCAGGTCATAGTGTTGCTGAACCTAGACTTCAACTGCAGCAACCACAAATCATAACAGTTCAATCCAAAGGCAAACCTTTTTTTTTGGTAAGGTAGGATGAAACTGGTCAACTTTCTATCACTTGACCACCAGAAAACCTCAGTAATGTTTTATCTCGACAGTGACCACCAACAATGCAGAGCTAATTAACTTTAGAATGAGCACATCCTGTAATACTGTAGTTTCTTATCGTATATATATATATATATCGCAAAGTGCATAATAAAAAATAAATAAAAAAAGACCAGCATATCAGATCAAGTCAATGGACACTACGGTCTTAAAAGTGGAGAACCCTTTGCACCAACTACAGTTTGGGAAGTATCCAACAAGGTCCTCTCGTCTCTTTGCCCCCACACGCCTGTCACACACACAGTTTGGGACCTCATGCTTTGCACAGACAGCTCTGGAGCACTGGGGAGTTGCACTTTTCAGCCACAACGGGTGACAGGAGAGGATGCAGGAAGTAGACATGGGGAGGGGTTGAAGGGAATGGGACAACAAAAAAATTGAGGGGAAAGGGTGGGGTTCGCATAGGACACCTGCTGCCATGATGAGTCATCCCGCTGAACCCCCATACACAAACACGGCTTTAGGCCTCTATACAAACCATAACCAAATAAGGCAATACCCGTAACCACCATCTTCAAAAAGTACTGCACGTTTTCTCTAGAGCAAGGTTGTCCGACTACTTTGTGTGTGTACAGAAAACAAATCAGCCAAACGCACACACCATGAAGAAAAGGTGTGGCAAAAGAGAGCAGGGCTATTTATAGATGTACTTCCACACACAAAGGTGGACGGATAGAGAGAATGAGAGGGGGGGAGGTCAAAAGATCGCTGTGAGCTGACTGGACATTTACACGCCAGTTTCTATACCGTCCTGTGCACACCTGCTGCAGCTCAAACTACTGAGGAGACGACTGTGGATGAACTTTACAACCCTGACAGGAGAGGCAACGTTTTCTCTATCAAAACCCCCTTGGTCAAAATACACTTTCTATCTTGATATTACCCAGACAGGTCTGAAGCTGGGTTTAGTCGGGCGTACCTAGCTTTTGTGCACGTTTTAGTTTTTTTGGGGGGGGGAAAGCACAGTGAGTAAACTCCACACTGAATGAATTGAACACAGGACCTTCTAGCTTTGCCAGCAACTCCTTCTTGCACTGTAGGGCTGCAAGGTTTATCTATATCGAATCACAATCAAGGTTTTGACGACTGCAATAATCTTCCCACAAGAGGCTGAGGGTTTTTATTTTCTCTGGCATGCGAGTGATAGATGATCATTAATCAGAATAGTCGATCCTTGCGATCCCAAGTTTAGCTGCAACAGATAAAAGGTCTAAGTTTCCATAGAGCAGATTTTAAAGTGTTTAGAATGACGCTTTATGATTTCATCCGGGACTTATTTTAGTCACGTGGCTGTCCCCCAGAGGTACTTTGAATGTCGCGGAAAGGTGGAAGCCAAACTCCTCCAGAAGAGGGCGCTGTCCACATAAAACCAATTACTTTTGAAAGTAGATTGTGTATTGTTCTAATGTGGGGCCATTTGAGCAAGAATATGTTTGACAATCTAAAAGTAACACGACTTTCTTCACTATATAACTAAAATGATAGCTGTTAAAGCATTTAAATGTCAAAATCGTGTAGCTCTATTGCACGGTATTGTATATTACAGTACAAATGTACCTTTTAACAGGCTTTTAGCAGTAAAATGCCTTTTAACTTGCTTTTTACTGCCAATCACAGGCACAACCAAGTTTCAAGAAGAAATGAACAAATGGACTAAACAATGGACTAGAGCAAATATGTTCATCAGTTAATCTGTGTTTTTCTGACATAGCCGTGTAAATTAGTATTGATAAAACTTGTAGTCTGGTCGGCCTGGCTGAGGACAAGCTATAGGGTATCCTTACAAAGCATGGATTGCACATTGGAAGCGTGTTTGTAAACGTGTATTAAAAAAGTCAGTCCCGTAAACAGTTCAGAGTTTGAAGTAACTTCCTGATAAACCACTACAGTGCAGATCTTCGCTTCACTTTATTTGTTCGTAGAGTGGCAAACAGTGCGAAGGAAAACACTCTGAAGTCGAGTACGGGCCACATGAAAAGTGCTCAGAAGCCTGTTGCAGCTGGGAGGCTTGGCTTCTCCTCCCACAAGAGGAAATCCGGCACAAATCCACCCCAAAACGCTGAGAACTAGTGCTAGTCGCTGGATTTAAACTCGCCTTCTTCTCACATGGTTTTGAAAGTGGGAAAAAGTCTCACAGTAAGCAAGCGACACGCAACACTAAAGGCTATGCAAAGAAGTCAGATGTGCCTGAAGCCTCAAATCAGAGAGGAAGAGGAGTGTGGGGAGGAGGGGAGATGAAAGGCTACACTTCACTCCAGTAGGAAGACATAGAATTAGAGGGAGGGCAACTAGAATAAAAGAGAAAAGATAGTGATTGCAGCGGTCCACCATTTTAGAGTTGCAGTGAATGACCGGCAGACATTATTATGCTAAATTAACCTGGGAGGCTCTGGGCCACCATTCAAGATGGAGGCGCCCTGACATCAGATAAGAGCTAGTTTACCAACACACACAAACAGATGGAGAACCCCCCCCCGCCCCGCCCCCGTGCGTTCAAACAGACTTGTGGCTGCGGAGTGGTCAGCAGCATGGCCCTCATTATCATTAGACGCCATTTTCTGCCACAAGATTACAAGCAAGGGCCCCCTCCCCCTCGACATGCATGTACAAAACGGACCCTTCACCCACGCGCAAGGTCCAACCTACCCCCTTCCTTCTACAACTCCCCCCTCTCTGTCCAGGGCCGGGGCGACGCACACACCTCCCCCAGCGCTGACCCCTGCCTGCTGCTCGGGACCGCCCTCTTTCCCGGGATAAAAGGAGGAGGAGAGAGAGAGGGCCAGAGAGGGAAGGGGGAAGCGGGGAGGTGTCAGGGAGGAGAGGGGGGGGGGGGGGACGTCCCGGCACATTCCACAGTCCGATCAAGTTTCCACCTTCAACAATGAAAGCACCTCTGACAGAGTCCCACTCGGAGACGGGCAGGCCTCATTCAGACCCTGCACTGACATGCGTGTTTTATCTTCTAAAATGGAGGACGCTTATTGTTTGCAAATGAGATCCAATTACAGGCTGCTCGGCCAAGGCCTCATCCTTCAACAAGAAGAATTAGTTCAGGGGTAAATGCTTTGTACATTACCCCTTAAAGGGAAATGAGGTCTGCTGAAATCAGAAAAAAGTTCAAGATGCAAGCAGTTTTGAAATCTCAACCATTTTGACCTGATTAACGACTCAATCTTAATCTTACCAACTGAGCAAGAACATATTGGCCCACTCCAATACGGCACCTTTTACAACGTCTACCCTTTTTTCCCCCCGGCTTCTTTTGGATTTAGATAATTACGTAGACTAAAAATCTGCATCTCGCATTTATCAAGGCCCGCAATACTCGACACAAAAAAGGAGAAATCGAGCCCCTACTTATCCGTAGCAGAAAATGATCCACAACAGCCCATCAACTGCTCGCGCTTTATAAAATTAGGAAGTAATTATATGGGTCTTGCATTTGTTACATTACATCTGATGTGCTGGGCCTAATGTGCAGCTGTCTAGTTTAATTTTAGTCGTCTTAATCAGAAACAGATGATTACAGTTAGCACGCACTTAATGAGGTCCAACAGTGATAGCGGTTATAGCAACGGAGACGCAAAAACAAAAGCTGGAGAGGCGTTTGACCATAGCAACCCTCTTCAAGCTACAAATGTCTATACAGAGGTGTCCATAGGCAGCGGAAACTTTACTGGATAAAGTCAGCAAAGTAATAAGCGGATTCTCACTTTTGTTTAGAAATAGTCAAACTTGGATCATCATCATCACAATGTACATAGCAGAAACAAACTTTATACTGCATGACTACACACCAGGTCTATATTTGGCCTGAATAAAAGGACTAAACCGGAAGAGACACTTGGCTTAAAATTAATTGATAAGCATCTGTAAGAGCTGCCTCCTTAAATTTCATCAAGTGACTGTAACCCTATCCTGCAGCGAGCCGTCCAGGATCAGAGTGGTTCAGTGGCAGGTGGGTGAGTCAGTGCCCAGGGGAGCTGACCCGCGGTTCCCCCGGTTTGTCACATGACAGCTGTGTGTATCACCACGTTCACAACCACTGACAGTCCACCAGTTTTGGAAGGCAATGCTTCCAAAACTGTTCTAACCTACTCAGCAAAAGGTAATGCCACAATTAATTACATTTATGCATCTTTTTTTGCATCTATTTTTGTACCAACTATTACTCATTAAAAGATGAAAATTTTCTTAAAAATGTTTGTCCGCACATGGCGCTAAAGGCACAGAAAGATGAAGCACAAAACCTTTGTGGATGCAGCTACGGATTTAGTTTCCAACGTCAGACAAACCAAAGCTGCTCTTACCTGGTTTTCTTGGGTGTCTTAGTTTTGGGCGTGGAGATCTTTGCCTTCTTCTCCTTGGGCTCCTTCGGTTCTTTGGGGGTCTTGGGCGTTTTGGGCGTTTTGGGCTCTTTAGGCGTTTTCGGGGCCTTAGGCTCTTTAGGCTCCTTGCCCTCCGCCTTGTCCTTTGGTTTCTTTTTCCTCTTTTTTTTCTCCTCCTGCGGCGGCGAACTTCCATCTACAGTTCCTAGTTCGCCGGCGTCACTTCCTGCGGCAGGAAATTCAGACTTCACAAGGTCCTCCTCGCCTCCCTCGAGCGACGTCTTCTTCACCTCCTCCTCATCCTCTGCGTCGAGAACTTTAGCTTTCTTCTTCTTTTTCTTTTTTGGCTTGGTCTCCTGGTCGCACTGCTGCTCTGTGCCGCTGATAGGCTGGCCAGAGGCGGTGGACCTGTCAGGGAGCATCACCGAGGCTTCTCCTGATGGGTCAGTGGGGGAATGCTATGGAGGAGAGACAGAGGGGAAATGGTTAGGACACCTCTGCTACTTTAAAAAGACGCTAGCCATAAACTTGGGAAGAAAACACATCCTTTGGAAAGTCTATTTAAAGATCAAACAATTTAACCAAAAAGAAAGTACATGTTTCTTTACAGCAGAACAAAGCAACGAGTGAGCATTGATTCTAGTCCTTTTTTTCAAAATGTAGAGACGCCAAGAGTGGCTTGGAAGCGAGTTACGGAGTTCTGCTTTAAAGCGGAATATAGGAAATGGTCCAGGGGAATTTGGTTTCCTAATCTTACGTTGGCCACTTTACAATGCAACACACCTGAACAATCTAAAGTGATTTGGCTGAGTTAAGACACTTTTACACACAATCTCATGCAACACACCGTATTTAAATACGGTTCATAATATAACCTACAATCACACTTTGTATAGTGCTTTAGGGGAGTCCTGGGCCCAGAGGGTATAACACACCTATGGGTGTTAAGTAGTGTGAGCGTGAGTGGTTTGCAGTGGTCGGAGGGTCCGTTGGCACGGATGTGTGCACTTCTTTCAATCTACCCCAGGTCAGCTATGGAAGCTTACCACCACAGAGTATTTGAGTGAATGAAAATGTGTCCTTTGCGTGACTTGTGTCATGTGACAAAATGTTATATAAATAAGACTCCCTTCCTCTTCCTTCCCCAATGCAGACAAGGGAACAACACGCAATCACCATAGAGAGAGCCCCACTTGGGCAGGAAATCAAGCTCAGGACCTTCTTAATGTGAGGCAAGAGTCTGAACAGCTGTAACACAACTTCATATTTGATGAAATACTTTTGTTCTATGACGGGTGAAAAAGGCTAAGGACACTGGCAACCCTTATATGCTTTGTAATACAATTTAGTAACCTATAAAAGCAATTTGTCATTTATTTTGCAGCTTGTTTTTAATAAGAAACACTGATTTAGCACCAACGGCATCCAACATCTTGCAAAGAGTGCAGAGTTATGGTGCATTAAACCCCCCCTTACCCACTCTGCCTTATGTGCGAATGACCCCCAGTGAAGTGTGTCTAAGAAAATCAAATATGGCCTCTGTAATATGGAGCACATGTGCTGCGAAACATGTCTGCTAATGTGCCATGGGCTCGGCTGCAGCCTGTCAGTCAATAATGCTATATTTGCCGCGGACTGAGGGGGGTGATGCCAGACTCCAGAGCACAGAGGAGACATCCATCCATAGTATACCCACACACACTTGCACTCGCCTTGGACTCCCCACCGATACTGTTTCCTTGCCCCTCCAGCAGGCTAACCTTGGTAAACAAACTGGCTGACACCTCATTTTTCCTACTCCTTTGCTCTGGCGCACACTAAAGCTCGCCGCCCTGTCCTCCGCTCATTGCTCTCGAGAAAGCTCCCAGTGACAGGAAACTGGTTGCCAGCTGTTGGGAGCCTCCGCAGCTGCCGCTCTCCCCTCAGCCGCTCTCCCAGCCCTCCTTCTCTGCCTCCTTCCTTCTCTCCAGCTGCTCAGGGTCCCAGCAGCAGATGGGAAATCAGGCATCATGACACGAATAAATTATCTCCATACTTCAAAAAGGCATGGGCGCAGGGAGGAAGCGCGTGTGCCGGGGAGAGCAGAGGAGTATGCCTCTGAGAGCGAGCGTACGCGCACGGCGTGTGAGTGAATGAGGGGCGTGTGCACATCAGCAAGTTTACAGCAAAACGCCACGGCAGCAGCTACTGTATCTGTACTAGAGCATATAGGTTTAGTAACGCTTGGAGCACACCCTGGACTGTGTAGTCGGCCAATACGTCAGTAATCAACCGAGGATTGATTTGATCAGCGTTTTCTGAATTTTCTTCAGTCATGTTATTAGACAGATGGATAGATACTTGAGGTATACATGGAACTGCACTCTGAACCAAATGATGTTGTACTGTATAGGGCCATAAATGAGCAATGCAAAAGTAAGTTTCAGTAGAAGCCAGAGCAATCATCTCATCATAGGGTTATTTATTAAGCATTAAGGAACAGTGGTTTGTCTAGTTCTATGGGATGTTCCTAGAGTGAATGAACATATTCGTACCACAACACCTGAGCACTAGAAGCAAAATGCCAGCCCCTCCACAACCGTGTGTGCACATCCACTGAAATAGCAAGCGACGGCAGACTCTGGGACAATCGTGCTTCCTGCATCCCAAACGCTAACCTTTCTCCAAATACGGTCATCACATCTGGCTCCATAAACAGTCTCCCAGCTACCGGAGGCCAAGGGAGAGTTAACGGCAGTATATCAGCAAACTATTCCTCAGCCGCTTTTGCTCCCAGGAAGCTAATGCAAATACAGACGCCGTTATAGCGAACTACCGCAAGGTCACACATGCACACAAACACCTGCTGACACACACGTAAACTGAGCCATTTAGACGCGAACAGGGGAGAGGGAGGTGGCTCCGATGGAGAGAGACAATCCCCAGATAGAGAGAGAGGAAGAGATGGGGGTGATGCGGTGCCAAGAGATAAATCTGTCCTCCTGCCAAGCTTCCGAGATAATCAATCACACGAATGACAATGGAGACACACGCGCACACACGCACAGACACAAAAACATCAGGGAGCGCTGGGAACTGGTGTCCATCCAGTTTACCATCCAAAATGAGAAACATCATGGCCAGGTGTATTTACATGGGCCTGCAGAGGCTAGAAGATAAAAACTATACCAGAGGTTTACAAAATGAGGCCTTATTGATGGAACCGACTGCTCCCGGCGGTCTCGAAAACTTTACATTGTCTAATTAGCTTCCCTCTTTAATAAAAAAAGGACTTTTAATCCCTTAACCGAGCGCGTTTTCTCCAGTTCAGCTTTACCCAAATCTAAAAGCTTCTTGACTGGAGCTCACAGGCTCTAGGCCAGTGTAACGCCTCATTTGAAAGCGAAGACCTACAAGACTGATCGTGACATTTTTGTCGTGTTGTCACCGCGTTAATGTCACAATTTAAGCATTTTTGTCGTGTTTGTCTCTTTATTGGGTCTGGTTTTTGTGTGTCGTGTTTGTAATTTTGGTTGCTTTCTTCATCGCTCTTTGTGACGCTTTTTTAAAATCATGTTTGTCTCTTTTTATTTGTGTTATTTTTGCTTTTCTGGCACGTTTTTTCCTGTGGCTTTTTTTTCCCGGTTTGTTTTGCGTGTTTATTGCATTTTTGTTGCTCTTTTGTTGCTTTTTTGGGGGGTCTTTTTGTTGTATTTTCTTCCACGTTTTGATTTGTTCAAGAAGCTTTTCTATTTGGGAACCTGGACAAAATGTGCTAGATTACTGTGGGTATTAAGATATTAAGTCATCTTCAGAGTGCCTCGGATTTTTGCCCATTTTCACACAAAATCTAGTAAGGCTTTCTTATTCTTATTTCATGTCTAATTAGCCATTGATTAGAGCCAAATAATGAAATTAAGAGCAAATTCTACATAGACAGGCCCTCAACAGGCCAAGATCGAATCCCTGTCCTCCTTGCGGGGTGACAGCACCAACCGCTGTTCCACTGTACCCACCACAAATAATCAGCAAGTTGGTACAAGTTTGACCCCGAGCTAGGAAACTCCCGATCAATACGGTGTACTGTACACGCTTACGTTTTCAACTATGACCATCCCCCATCCACTACTTTGCACAACTTGAGATAATCGCTATATTGGCATAGAAGGTTCCTGTAAATACTTTCCTCCAGATGATTGGGCTTTTCAAATGATTAAACTTTAATTATATTTGTTCAAATGTCATTTGCAGAAAAGTATTTACGAAAACCTTTCAACAACAACAATGGAGCCAGTGATCAGAGAAAAGTGAGAAGGAAATGTGTGGAGATGCAGAGTTAAATGCAGCGGCTCAAACACTTAAACCTCCCTAAGGATCCACTGAAAGGAAATCCTACTGTTCCTCCCTCTGCGCTGTCCATCCATCCATCTCCATTTCTCTCCAGACAGCCAGGATCTGCTGACCCCCCCACAACGAACACCACTAACTTATCAACATGGTCATAATGTAAATGTCATGGGCTGAAATACATTATCAGATTTACTTTATTATTCAGACTTCACCAGGGTCTCTGATGCATTATCAGGTTCAGAGAAAGTCGTTTTGGCTTCTGTATGCAGCATCATCAATGGTCAAATTACAGGTGAGGGAAGATTTCCAGTATTAAAAAGGATTTGGTTACAGTCTCATCTTTTCTTGCCGTTTAAAAAGGTGCACTGAAGCACACCGTTTCAACATTTTGAATCAGCAGCAGACCTGTTAATCAACTAGAAAAAAAAGCCCAGTCCAGTTTTGGTACAGTAGAGTCCTCTTTTACGCCTCAGCTTTTTGTGTAAAGAGTGTATTTAATAAAAAATCAGTTAAGCACCGAAACCGTTTCAGCGACTAGAGTGGAAAGTTGCCCACACTAGTGCCCTTGTTATCCGTCCTCAAAGGATTATGAAGTGCACCGTCTTTCAAAACAAGGGCACAGCCACAAAACTGCGCCTCCCTGACTCTGCTGCAGTGGATTGGTGTATACTCCATTAACCACAACTTTCCAACGCTAAAACTGGACTCGTGGACGATTTTTTTTTTTTTTTTTTACCGTTCCACACATAAATGTGCTCCAATTATTTCCGCCATTTTGTACAAAAACAGCAGTAATCTATGCAAATATGAGTATTTCCTAGACGCTAGAGTAGTTCAGTGGTCTCGTAGCTCACTGACAGCATGTGAGATTGGGGGGAGGGGTGAGACGGCTACGTTATATGTCGAATACAGTGCTGCACGCAACACAGCGTGAGAGAGAGCGAGGGATGTGGAATAAAGGTCAGCTCACTGCACTCTGCAGGAGCTGTGACCTTGAGCTGCTGCTGAGGGCGTGCACGTGAGTGTGCATTGAGGGCGTGCACGCGAGTGTGCATTGAGGGCGTGCACACGAGTGTGCATGAGGGCGTGCACGCGAGTGTGCATGAGGGCGTGCATTAGTAATAACCACCCTTAGTGAACAGATGGAGCTTACAGTACCAGACATACAGTCATCATGAGTGACTGACCGCGATGTGCGTTTGTCTAACAAGTGCATCATCAGGATCAGCCCGGGAGCACATTAAAAACAATCAACGCCAACTTATCCAAGAACGGTTCATATCAAGTGAAACATGGCTCCTCTCGACCTGTAGAGGATCCAAGACCTGAAAATATGTACTATAATACAACCAATGCACTGTAACATATATTAGGATAAGGCCATGTTTGAAAATAAATAAAAAAGGTAATATAAACAATACTCTGTCCCTCAGAATCTGCTACTAAAGAAAAGCTATGACAGATATCAAACTGTAGACCGAGATCGCTTTGAGACTTGTTTTTCCGGCGTAGCCCCAGAGAGAGAGAGGACTCCCTCTTTGCCCACACGTGCTCCTCTGCTGCAGCCGGGCTATCCCATTTCCTCAGGCACGTTTCGTCATCCCACTCCAGACCGCACCATCCCGGGCCACTGTATACAGTGTGTAATGACAGGGGCCACTGCATGCAGCGCAGACAGCCAAGGAGTGCGCTCACCAGTCAAACCTGGCATCTAGGTCACGAGAGCCGGATAAATTAAGTGTGACGTCTGAAATGTCAACCACAAAACGCAGCGGCGCGGGGCAGGAGGTGGGGCCTGGGTGGAGTCATTGAGGAGCGCAGGATAGAGGGCACAAAGTGGGACTAGATCTGTGCAGTGTTAGATGTGGCCACAGGGCTGCCATTGTGTGTGGGTCAGTGGAGAAAGGGGGCTTTGAGCTACAAAACAAGCTAATGGAAGCGCCAGGGCACGTGACCGGAGCGGCGGCGGCGATGTCACAGGGAACTGCTAATGTCTTCCTCCCCACCATCCCAGACCAAATCCCAGACTGTGTGTCCTGGGATCTTTTTTCATGTTTTCTTACTTGTGCCTTATTAGTGTGCAGACCCTTCCCCCCCACTTCCTAATCGCCCCCAAGCTGCTCCCGTCCCCTGTCCCTTCCTCAATTTTTCCTTTTTCGCAGTGTGACAGGACAATAAAAAATCTAAATGTCTCCGACTGTCCAAACTGCACTTTGTAATCAACCTCATCAACTTAAAACTAATTGGTTATGTCCATGAGATCAAATGTTAGTTTTGTTGCCGATGAGAAAGCAATGACTGATTTATTTGATAGGGGCTAAATATTGACACGCAAACGGAAAGACAGGCAGCGGAAAGAGCGGAGACGGGACGGGGGAGAGGCAGGAAGGGAGGTTTCCTGAACAGAGGAGGGGACACGCGGGAGCAGGAGGGATTATGCTGGTGGCGCCACAGTTTGTGAGAGTCCGTGTGTGCGAGTGCACGTGTGTCAGGATATGGAGCTCGCAGGAAACAAACAGCTGCAAAACTCCATTTCCCGTCTTTACAGAAACACACATGTACAGGCCTCAGAGGAAAGTAGGGCTGGGCGATATATCGATATTTAAGATATATCGATATATTTTAAAAAGAGATATGGAATCAGACCATATCGTATATATCGATATAGTCCAAATTTGCGCTGTAATACTTGCTTCAGGCAACCCGCTGAGCGGAGCTCTGCACTTCTCCCAGCGCCCCGGCCCCGCCCCTCGTCTTTGCATGCATAGATGGAGAGGGGGGAGAGGGAGAGGGGAGATGGGGCAGGAACAGGAACAGACACTCCGCCGGCACTCTTCAACAAACATGAAGAAAGCAACAATGTCTGTGAAGCGTGCGAAGGAGAGCCCCTGAGTTGGTAAAACAAAACCAGTGGCTCAATCATTTGGAGATGGTTTGGATAGAAGTGAATGTAGCGGCGAGATATGGCGGCGACATGCGCTGCGCCATGTGCTTTTGTTTACTTCTCAGTGTAATTAAGGTTTGCGGTAGATCGTGGATGTACTGTGAAAATATCAGCGTTTGTAATGCTGCCACCGCGAAGGACTAGTGCTTTTTCCCCGTTAGCATTGCGTTAGCCGCAACGCTAATCAGTCCAGTCCCTCGCTGAGCTCTGATGATGACAGAGATGGTGAGCCTGTGCTGCTTGTAAAGAGTAAAGAGTCGTTTGTGGCTCAGTTTAGGAGCTTATGTTTGGGAATGCTTTGGATAAAGAACTTATCTCAAAACCACTGACTAAAACACAGTTAAATCAAAAGCAAATATCAAGAAATTATTTGGGCTATTTATTTATTTATTATATTTCATGATTATTAAGGACTAAAAAGTAAGTACTACTTAATAAGTCATATTTCATTGTCTCAGTTTAGGCTTTAGTTTAGTTATATGCAACATAAAGTTATTAACAGCAAATGGGGTAGAAGAAAAATAAATAAAATAAAAATCGCAATATTAAATATTAAAACACTCCTATTTGGCAGTGACTTTGACTTAACATTTCATTTCACAGCTCTCAAATATCGGGATATATATCGTATATCGATATTCAACCTAAATATATCGGGATATGACTTTTGGTCCATATCGCCCAGCCCTAGAGGAAAGGCACAAAACTCTGACGCGAGTGGCCCAAGTCTGTCCAAATCTTAAAGGCACATTCACGATGTGTAGTTGTCCAATAGGGGCAGGTTGAATGAAGTACAGCTTATGGTGCATGACGCTCGTTCTTGGTCACCTTGAGTTTATTGAAGAGGAAACAAAACTGGTGCAAGAACAATAATAATGTAGCCTGGTTGTTGGGCAGATTGTTAGCAGGTGGCACTGACTGACACACTACGGCTGGGGCTTTTGTCAAACAGACCCCCGAGTCGGATGCACTGCTGTGTTCTCAAATGTCATGTATACACACGGCGCTCACTTCCTCTCCGCTCACACTCCACTCCCCACCCACATGAAAAACAAACAATCACATGAAAAACACCCACACAAAACCAAACGTGCACAATCGTACCGCCATCGATGCAGCACACTCACCTGAACATGAGGCACTTTCTGTGGGGTGAGGGGGGGCGAGGAGAGAGGGTGGGGGGCAGCAGGTGCCCAGGGGTGTGCGGCCTGGTGGGGGGGCAGGTGTTGGTGAGGGGGGTGAACGCTCTGGTTTGGGCCCTGAGCCCCATGCTGACCCACAGCAGGGCCCTGGAACCCCATAGGGGCAGGAGGCATGGGCTGTCCATTTCGGGGGGCCTGCTGCTGGGCCTGGAGCAGGCGCTGGTCAGCCCCCTGACCCACCGGCGCTTCGTGAGGACCTGGGAGTGGAGAAGGACAACACTGTCACACAACATTTAGGTAAAGCTTTAAAAGAAGTCTGCACAAACATGAAACTAAGTGAGCCAGGTTCATATTTGTATTAAATACTACATGTTCATGCATCTATAGACATTTTATATAAATGAACCAGGGGTTTCTTCATAGCCAATGAAGAACAAAAGAAAAACAAAAACGCATGAATGAACCAGACTGTGGTATAACGCTCCACGCTGCCTGTACAAAACCAGCTGAATAATTTATGGCAGAAAATCCAGTTGAGACGCCTAGAAAGCAAGTGTGAACCTCCGCACCCCTCTCCAGACTGATGCAGACTCTGTTCTGTCATTTTAACAGTGGCCTCAACAACAGTAACGTAATTTCCTAGGAATGAGTTGTTTAAATCATTCAATTACATTTAGTACAGTTATTTGCATTCACAATCTTTCTCATAAGAGAACATAAATGTAATGCAGCCCATCAAGACAAGCAGCCACTGTTCCAACATGACATTACTCCTCTGTAAGACCGATAGAGTTAGAGAAATGAATGAGAATACCATGGCTAATTGTTATAGCTTCACAAATGATATCACTGCAAAACTATTAAGCAAACTGTTCCTGAAGGTCGTGAACTGGTCACGTACACTAGAGAAACTTTGAATAAAGCATTGGTTTATAGCTCACCTTGCTGTGGTGGGATGGGGTGTCTGTTTGGGCCGATCGGAGCCCCATGCTGTGGCCCGATGCCGGGGTACATCTGCCCTGCGTTTGGGGGTATGTGCGGCTGGTGCTGGGGGTGTGTGGCAGGCAAGGGGGCCTGAGGGGGCCTCTGTTGATGTGACATGGCATGGGGTGGTGATTGCATGGAGTTAAATCCAGATACATCCGAAGGTCCAGTTAGTCCTGCACTTGGTGGTCTCCCCTGGGGTGGAGGGGTAGGCGTTCCCAAACCCCTCAGGGGGGACAAGGAGGGAGAGGGGTACGATCCCTGAGCTGGAGGTGCGAGGTGGGTCTGGGACTGGGTGTGGTTGAGGTGCATAGGCTGGCCCTGCGATCCCGCCGGCTGCATTGGGGCCGGATGAGGCTGGTGCGGTGGTCCAGGGGGGTATCTCTGCCCCTGCTGCCCAGCTGCAGGGCCTGATGCCTGGGGGAACCTCTGTCCTAGGACCGGGTTGTTGGGAACTACATTAGCGTTGGCTCCTTGATTCATCCCAGGTCCCATAGCTCCGTACTGGCCTTGATATCCAGGGTACTGGCCACCCGCATAGGAACCCATGCCCTGCTGGGGGTGCTGGTGAGGGTGTGGGGGCTGACGAGAGGGAGAGAGGGGGTATCTGGGAGTGTGGCCCATATTGGTATAGCCCTGTCCTTGTTGCTGCTGTGGATGGGGATGTCTCATTTGGGGCCCACTCATCCCAACATGTCCCAGGTAGTGCGAGGGGTCCTGAGCAGAGGCAGGCGCCATGCTCTGGGAAGGGTAGTGTTGGTTCATACGTGCTGCATTAGCACCAGGAGGGCCTTGCATCCCACTGTAGTTGCCTTGGGGCATCTGGTAGCCCCCCATCTGGTTGGGACCACCCTGCGACGGGGGCTGTGGGTAGGGCAACCTGTTCTGCTGCTGCTGTGGCCAGCCCCCTGCGGCTGCCCCTCCATCACTCGGGTAGCCTCCGTGAAGGGGGTTGGTAGAGTTTGCCTGGTTGTTGTGGTAGTGGGACGCCATGCCGTTCATGGCTGGGTTAACATTCGTTGGCCCTTGACTGGGACCATTCTGGGCCATCATTCGCCCCGGGGCAGCTCCACTCTGATCATAGCCTCCATAGGAGCCATGGTCGTACATTTGACCCATTTTTGGCTGTCCAGGACCAGGTCCCATCATGCCCTGGTGGTATGGCCTTCTCCCCTGGTGGTCATGGTTCATAGGGGTGTTGGTCTGGCCAGAGGCCGCCTGCTGGGGATAGGAGTCTCCCAGACCATCAAATCCATCAGAGAAGAGCCCCGCATCATCCCCAAATAAGCTCAACATCCCTGGGTCCGCCATGACGGGGCCCACAGGTGGGGCTGCTGAGGCGCTGTGTTGTGCACAGAGGAATGGGGCAGGTGTCGCTGTTATTCCATGGTCTGATCACGTTTCTGAAAAATACAAGAACAAAATCTAAGAAAAAACAAAATGGCAACTTTTAATTTTAAGCCATTCCTAAAACCAAACTAAGAAATGTAAAAGCAGAAGTAATTCCCAACTTGTGTGGGTTCAAATAAATATATATAAAGTATTTAGAACTCTTCCCTCTTAGCATTAGCCACAAACGCAGTTGGCCAACCCTGAAAAACCGCCCAACCATTAATTTGAACAAATAAGAGCTCTGTGCGAACCCCAAAAAACAAGCGCATTTCATAAACCCCTCCCCCATTGCATTTGAGCACCAAACAAAAGAAGTTCTTTTCTAACACACTCGGAGTCACTGAGAGGCTGTATGTGTGTTAGAACAAAGGGCTCAGCAGATGCAACTTTGTTTGAACAGCAGCAGCTGCCATCCAGCCAGTATCACACAGCCCAGAGACTTTCAGCCAAACCACTCGTCAACTCCACACCATCCTCTGTGCAGTCGCCACAGCCGACAACCAATGAGGAGACAGTGGATGGGACGTCCTGGCAGCTGGGACAGTCACCTGCCAGCACCTCTGTCCACATTGCACACATCTTTACAGACTCTAAACTAAAATGGCTTAAATCCTTAAGGAAGTCCTGATGTGCATTGTAGAGGGGGGAGGTTTTCTTTAAGCTTCAAAGAAAAGAAACTTGTGTTGCCATTCCACCCTCCCCCAATTCCACTACTTTGAGCATTTCCCGTTTTATTATTTGCATTCCACTCTTGAGCTGACCATAGGCCTCAAACATCCCCACTGTTCTAGTACTAACAAGAAAGATTCAGAATATAGGCTTGAACCATATCATGGTTCACCATTAGACATTGATTATTAAATGCACCATCAATTGTTGGACTACTTGTTAGAACAAGGCTTGTTTCAATAAATAATTTATACATTCATTTCGTCATGTTCCTGATTATATGAGACATTGTGTAATGAATGAGTTACCAGGTGTATCATTCAAAAACTAAAAATCTTTGCTGAGTGTTTGTTGGTGATTAAAATCCCCAAACTGGCATTGCATCTATTTGTTCTGTTCTTGGGCAAGACATTTCACACACACACAAAAAAGGAAAAAAATATACAATTAAATAAATAATAAATTGACTCAAAGACTGTTTACATTGCATTATTCATTCACTCCAGACTCTGTGGTGGTAAGCTACTATTGTAGCCACAGCTGCCCTGGGGTAGATTGACGGAAGTGAGGCAACCAGTCTGCGCCATCGGCCCCTCCGACCACCACCAACCACTCACTCTCGCTAGGCTTCCTGGTGTTTCCTAAACAGTCTCCCATCCAAGCATCAGCCAGGCCCTTCCTTGCTTAGCTTCCGAGGTCTGACGGGATTGAGCAAAGGCGGACCCCAATATTGACCCTGTATGTTTTGTGAAATTTAAAAAAATTAAGAGTTTAGGTTGTGGACTCAGATTAGCAGCTAGCCACATTTCAGATTGACTAGGGGCAGCTCTATGAACAGCAGAAGCTTGTCTCAACCAACAAAAGGTGATGAGGATTGAATATCACATCAAAATGCAAAAGGACAAAACAAAGTCTCACAAATGATTTAGAAGTAAAAATAAGTAACGTTTTTTATTAAGTGAATTGTCAGTAAAAATCAGTAAAAGACCCCTCAAGTACTTTAGACCAACTGTCTCGTTGGCTGTTAGGTGGAACTTTACCCCAATTTTACCGGTGGTGTGTGAAATTCACACACAAAGTAAAACCCTAAAACAGAAAAGATTTCCAAAGACTTTTGCTTCACTGCAAAGAGCCAGGATTCAAACTAAATGTGGCAACGCAGAATAGCCATTGAGGGAGTGGGCCGGCGACAGGGCGGCCATTAGCATGACAGAGGATTACTGTAAAACAATCTCTCTGCTGCCTTTGGGCGCTCAGTGGGAGCCTCTTCAGGGCCAGCAGTCGCCCTCTGTCTGTTGTTGTGTAAATGGTGGTTAACAAGCCCTTTCTTCCAAATCTCCCTGAACCATAAACACGCTCTCAGCCCAGACAGGAAAACAGGTGTGGCGGTGCTTTCACCGATGTGGTCAGCGCAAGGCCTGGAGTCCTCTCAATCGAAACACAAAAGTTACGCCATGTAATTTTATAATAGTTAAAACAAAAAGGTCCTGTCGCTATAGAGTTATCATAACCTAATGCTTCGGCTCTCATTAAGCTGAAAAGGTTTTGCCAGTGTCCCAGCAATGAAGCTATGGATGCTGAACCACCACCAGGGGACGTGGGCAATGGACCAGCGGAGATCACAAAAGGCACTTCTATTAAAGCTGCACAATTTGGGTAAAGTATCCAATTATGATCGCATTAGATCTGCAATTTATGTTAAAAAATATTCAGTTCACACACACCACATGTTGATCACATTCAGAATCAGGAATATTAAAATTAACCAATTCAACTTTCACTTGGTTTTTGGAACAGTTGAAGCCACGAAAAAGCCTCTACATGTTTAAGCTAACAGTTATGGTACATTTAAAAGCGTAAACTTTTATGTTCAAACCGGCTTGATTTGGGAGATTTCGGAGCGTGCAGTAGGGCCGTGACTTTGTCTATTCACATACTGGGTAAACACCGCGGAGGAGGGGGCACCGCTGCTTTGGTTTGCGTTGTTGACATACTTTAGCAAAACAAATGCCACGCAAAAAAGGCAGTTTTATACATACGCCTATTGTCGATCAGTTTTTCAGGTTGAAAAAGTCTTGTTTTGTCAGAGAAATGGTGCACGCCGTGGGGGGCGTGTCATTGTGTGTGTGGCTCATGGTTATGCAACGCTTTCCCAGTGTCTCACGGAGGCCGCTGCCGCTAACGCTGGGATACCACTGCAGAGGTTCGTTTCTCTGCGTGAAACCAGTGAACTTTTCCAGGCCGACTTTCCCGGTGCGACTGATGATGCCCTGGCTGTAAGCGTGCACACCGCCTTGCTGACCATTACGTTTCCCGAGCCAACTCCTCGCCTTCAGAGCCCGTTTTAAGACGGAAGGTTGCCAAACTCTACGTTAAAAATAACTGAGCGACAAAAATGGATTTACCACAATAGTGAACGAATTTTCTGAGCAGAAGGCACGCAAAGGTTACTTCACACAGGGGAGTGAACGTTTTTGTGGCCGCTGTGCTATCGTGTCGGTTTGCCTTTTGATGAAGCCATAGTTGTGCTGTAAGCTAACGCGGTGTGTTCAGTGGGTTGGATTTGTTTGCGTTTTGTTTTTGGTCGTAAGCTGTGTGTGCAGGTTACAGATAATACAACGTAGTCATTGCCCGTGGCACTAATGATCTTGTGTCCGTTCTTTCCCTCTGGTCAAATGTGTGTTGGGATAATGTTGCTAGTTGTCATTGTGTTGCTAGATGCTGTAGAGGTAGGCTCTATGGAGATAGATATCTCTAAGGAGATATTTATACATTACCTGTTAGCAAACATTTTTGGCACATTTTTCTTGCTTTTTGCCTTTTCTACCCCTTGTGCTTTACAGCTTTACGGGGGGAGCGGGTAAGGCTTATCTAAATGAGATGTAAATGAGCCCTATTGTGACTCGAGCAGCAGAGAGGTGAGAACAGCCTAAAACTTCAGACGCCTTTTTAGCCGTTGATCCACATAGCGCGACCCGGTCGCACACGCCACAATCTACGTGCACGTAGCGACACTACCCCGCAGACCTATCCGTTTCCACCACACACACACACACACACACACACGCACTTGTTGTGGGCGGAGCCCCCAGAGGGGAGCACGCTGTACAGATAGTCATTAAAAGTTTTGTAAGCCGCAATGAGCAAATGTGAACAAATGCTGTCATCTGGTGGGAGTTATGGAATCATTCACAGGTGCCAAGCTGTATTAAAACAGAAAAGAAACGGCTAAACTACGAACTATGAAGGTAAGCTACATGCAAATGTTATGCTAACACCAATACCTGGTCTCAAGGTATGTCTCTCTCAAAATGCCCGAAACCGAGTTGTGTCCCTGGATTCCACGGCTGGACACATATTGCAGTCTGCTACATTTGGGCTTCACAGCTAATGAATTTGCATATCACAAACTCATTTCCATACAAAGCCAGACAAAGTGGAGGTAATAGTGCTGTTAAAGTAGTGCTCTTTTGATTAGAAACACGTTGCTACGTATTTCTACCGTCCAAATATCACCAATACTTTTGCTACAAATTGAGTTTTTGTGGTCAACAGCGTTGCATTAACAATGAAATACTGTCAGGTTACATCACTTCCTGTGCATGTTAAATCAGAAGAGTGAAGGGGAAAAAGTTTCGGTACACAGCGTGCGTGTGGCAGGTGAGCGTAATAGTGCAATTTCACACGCCCTGCAGCGAGCCACTACGGAGGAACTGATTTCCTGTCGGCGCACACAGCCACGCAGCAAACTGCATCACTGAGCTGTGCGCTGCAGAGGCAAGCACCTGCGCTGCCTCCGGAATGTGCTTTTAGGAGGTTTTATCGATGTGTTCAATTAATCACTCTTCAAAATTAGAAATGCATGTGATTTTTAGTAACAATATTGTTTCAACACCATTTGGCATCATTTGGATATACAGTATTTAAAAAGGGGCAATTTCAGGCAAACTACTGATTTCCAGCACATCATCGTCGTTCCCTCATGAAGAAAACTTAACATCCATACATGAGCTGCACTAAGATCGACAAATGATCGTTGCGCAACATTAGGTGACAACATTCCTATCACAAGAAGCCACAATCTATTGCGAAAACACATCCTCCATCTGACTGAGATTTACATTGTTTTTGCAAAAAGCCAAAGTCATAAAGGCACGGCAACTTAAATGCAGAAGCTTTTTTTTGTCATGATATTCCTCATTTTCTTTTTGATTTTTCATTTGAGTTTCGCTTTTATTGTGCAGCCCTAACCCTTATATTCAGTCTGTCTCCTTCAAGAGCTCCTCGCTGTCCACACCTGCAGAGGTACTCTGTCCAGACGGCTTTATTAGACCCATTCTAATCATTTTTTTCAGCATCTAAATTGCCTCCAATATAACGCACTAGGTCTGTCCCGATAATTACTATAACTTATCGTTCAACATATGACACGATAAACAATAAATTTTTTCATGTAATTTTGTAAAGTAATACCTCATTTTATGTAAAAGTGCGTTTGTGTTTTATTGTATTTCAGGTTTATTGTGGGACTTTGAAGTTTTGATGGCAATAAAAGGACTACAATTATATCGTTTATCGCCACATTTTCCTGCCTCAATATATCCAACATCAAATTTTGGTATTGTGACCAGCCTACAAAGCTGAATAAATGCAAAACATTACATTACCATTACATGTAGTCGACACACAATGGTCTCAAAATCAGGGATTCATTAAATCATTAAAAAACAGATGTTAAACTAACAACGCAAAAGCACTCTTCCGACCAACAGATGTAAATGAATACGTTAAGATTTTTACAAACGCAGTCTCTTGCCACAGAAAAATTCAATTGTTTCGTGCGCACAGTCCTACTTTTCCAATTGTCCCTTTTTGCCCCGTGTCCATCCAAACCCCTGCGGCCCGTAGGAAGCTCATGCAGGGGTCTAGCGCTGAGGCGCAGCTGTCAGCACAGAGGAATTGGGTGAACGGTCAGTGTGCCGCTTTAGACACAAATCGCATCAAAGGATGAGGCACTTACCACGCCCCTCCCCCATCACAACACACCGCACGTGGGCAAGACGGAGTCAATACCACCGCAGCGGGACAGGCGGGCGCGAGGAGGCTCGGGAGATGGAGAGCGAGGGCCTGATCAATTTTACAAAATGAAGGATGCTCCTGGGATGGCAATCCAAGCAGTTATACACCTGACATTAATTTATCGTCCACCCATTGTTTCTGGATGCAGGTGGCTCCAGTCCGAACCGGAAATACACCGCAAATAGTCACATGTTTGAAGGTGGGACACAGAAACTGAAACTTATTGACTCACTCGTGGTATAGAGACGTTTCTCGTTAAGACTTGGGTTAACTTATCTTTAGCTGGTTGTCGAAAACATTGATGGGTTCAAGCATAAACACATCCACCACCGCCAGGTCATCACGCACCACAGCTTAGCAAAAATGTAACAAAACACTACAGTGGCACGATCAAAATTATTGCCTCCGTTTAAATGTCCAAAATAGTCAATCACCACACACCATATCCAATACAAATTTTAGTCAAGGTTTCCCGAGCCATTGTCAAACTGTGGAAGCATAACTATGTAACTCTCCCTTTGTGGTGATTCTGTATAAGTTACTATATTTGCCACTGCCCTGCAGCTCCTAAACAATAAACCTCCCCCCTCTTACATAATATACCGTATATAATCATAACCCCACAACAATTACATTACATAACTTCATCAATCTTTCCATTCACATTTGCAGCAGCATCTATCCCCAATTCAAAACACTTTCAACCAAATAATGTTGTAGAATCTTCCACATTTAGCAATAGAAATCTTTGTGCCTTGCTTACATACATTCTAGATCAATCTAAATATGGCTAAAAGTAAAGCATAGGTTTATTCCTGGCCTATAAAAAGAGGGTTCAATATTGTGGCTTGACTGGACCACACTGATCATTATCAAAGACTTTGAGGCGACAGACTTTACAACTTCAGACTCTCGGTCCGAGTGTCTGAATAATGACTCAAGCCAGGTTTTATGTTGCTATTGCAGCGCTGAATTCTGGGAAAGCTGAGTAATAAAGCACATGTTAGTCATTTGGAGCATTCAATAGGTTTGGTCACACCCTGAATAATAAAGCACTCGTAAATTTTACATGATCAAACCGGACGAGGAAGCACGTGTAAGAGGAAATGGATGGCACCACCACAAAAGAGGATGTCTCTAATATCCAATATGAAACTTTAACGGTGACTAACAAAATGGCCGAACACTGTAAAGTTACAAAAGCGAGATCAGGATCATCGCAAGTCATTTATCACATTGCCAAGTCACAAGTTACACGGAAATATTCCAACATTTTTTTATACTTTACTGAAAAGAAGCAAAGGAAAATAATCAAAATTGTAATTGTATCGGGCCCATCACAATTGGCCCCATCATACAGACCAATCATGTGGGAAAATAAATCTAGGGTCAATGTTTGGTGTCTTTAGATGCCAACGAAAAGAGTCACTCTCGTCAGGACAGTTTTATTGCGACACAAGCCAGTGACAGAAGGGTGTGTTCTGAGTTTGACAACATGAAACATGCACAGCGTCATGACTCCTGCACATGAAGCTGTGGCACGTGCACTTTGAGTCTTCAGATAAAGCCAGTGGCAACAAGAATTCACAGACTCAGCTGCTCCAGGCGCCACACTTTACAGTTACACAATGACAATACCTCAAACTGCTTTCTGTAGCCTACACGCAACAGAGCAAACTTTTAAATCATAAAACATGTTTGTGGTTTGGACATGGTACGACCAATATGAATATCTGATACAGCAGTTGTACATACGTTAACGATTAACCGTTTTAGAAAAGGATCAGACAATGGTCACACTGACCGCCGGTGATAAATACACAGTGTAATATTGTAGTTGGACTTCTGGTTATGTATAACTTTGGAAGGTTTTGTGAAATTTGGCTTGGCTCGTCTCAAAGAGGAACCTTTGGTGTGAAACTTGCTCTGAAGAACCACCCGATTAAAAAGGTCTAAAGTCGTGCACTTGTCTTTTTCTACAAAACCACCAGTACAGAAAAGAAGTCTGATAAAATGAGTTGATGGTGCATTGCAGATGGCGCTTTGGTGTCCCGTTATACAACTCCATACCCTGTGCACGCATTTTGATTTTGCTCTATGTGCTTTCCAAATGTACAACGTGAACCATGACAATTGGGCACAAGACTCTCAGACCCGCCAATACCACTGGTCTACATGACAGAAGCTACTAGAGAACCCACAATAAACAAACCCAGGCCTATATTGGAAGTGGTACTAGCTCAAGTCTGTCTTCTTACTTGGAGGCGAGACTCTGGCCTAATTACCAGGTGCACGAGCCCAGTCAGCCACTACACAGCCAAACACCGAGGCCTGCCGTCTCCACTACAAACTTTCAGTCAGTTTTAGAACCAGTTTAAAATCCTATTTGCTGTAACCTCTTAACATACTTAACACTTTCTTCTTTGCTTTTATGTGCTTGTCTTTTTATTCTCTTTATTTTACAACCACTTGTTTTCAGTGTTTGGGTTTTCCGTCTGTTGCCAAGCCCATGGAGTGGCCGTTTTGTATAAAATGTGCTTCACAAATGTGTCGTTCCCAATTACTTTGCCATGGACATGTTTTCTCGATGGTGGGTTTCAATGTTTACAGCAGCAACTGATCATTTTTTTAAAAAACATAACACTGCGTCACACGGAAAGAGCACAGAGTCAGAAGCACGCGATATAAGCCTCCAGCAACTCCACAACAGCACAGAGCGGTGGTGTGTCTACTGTCGAGACTTTGGCAGCTGAACTGTCTGTAGCCTCCAGGCTTTACTACAGGAAATCTCTGCCATGTCAACACCGCCACGCTTCCTCTTAGCTGCGCGCAGAGACGGACCAAAAAAAAGAAAAACTCCAACAACCAGCGGCCTACGGTACAACCTTCAAGTGGTAACTGATCCGGAGGTTCTTCCCTTTTGGTGAACACGTGCGCAGCCACCCACCTCCACATTATCGCCGGGATCTAAAGCCACTATAATTTATACCTTTGTTCGCAAATGGAGGACAGCGCGGGGAGCTCGGGCTGTGTGTGTGTGTAATTACGCTCAAGTGTAGGGGATGCAAGCCTTGTGTTTGGGGCTGGGATTTGGGCCCGGAAGGAAGAGAGGAGGTGGAGTAAAGCGGGGGGTGGGGGGGTTGGGGGGCAAGAGAGAACAGGGCGGGGGGGTATCAAGAGTAAAGGCAAGAAAGAGCGACGCACTGAAGCTCGAGAAAATCTGGTTATTTTACGCACGGCTGCTTCGTTAATGGACAGTGTGTGCCGAGTGCATGCTGTGTGGCGTTTGGGGGGGGGGGGGGTCAGCAGGAAAAGGGCTGTGTTTATCCAATCTGTTCCCTGCCTTTAGCATGTGGTATCGGAAAAACCACTGGCTCTCGCTCGCACCCCGCATGACGGAGCGGGCCGGGCTCAGGGGAGGAGGGAGGAGGAGAAGAAGTAGGGCACGGCGGCGGGTCGTTGAGCCAGTAAAGGGCCGCAGGAGTTGGACACACAGGACCTGTTACCATGTGTAGTGTGATTGGGCGAAACGATCACAAGAAGAACCACCCGAGGCAGATACTGAGCTTCCAAGTGGAATTTTAGCACCAAAAAAAAAAAGAGCTGCAAGTGATGACATCAGAACTATTCCTGAACTCCCCACAGAGTTTAAGCTACTATACCAAGACTAACCCGGCTAAATACAGGTCTAAACATTGCACACCAAGAACCACCAAAGAAAAGGACCCCAACTATGAATCAACTAGATCAACCCTCATCACGGTATCTTATGAAACTACGGCCGAAATTACACAGAAGCCGAATACCACCGGAAACAAACATTTACACAGAACAAAACCAAGTCTGAACCAGGTTGCGACTCAAAACTCAGCAGTGATTCAAATTAAAAGACCCATTTGGTGACTTGACTCAGGCCACGACAGTCCAGAGACCTTTGCTGTGAAGATGGGAAAATATAGACTTTATGGAGCTCGTAGGGGAAACGCTCCACTGGATTTGACCCACTCTTCAGTTGCGAGTAACAATCAGGAAGGTTATAGTCGGAAGTAATGTTGGAGAACGTGAGAAAGCAGTGTGGTTAAAGGTAGAGTTAAAGTTGTTTTTTTCAGTCATCCCTTGTATGGATAGTAAGGTGTGAGCTTAAGTCATGAAACAAACCAAACATTTTAGGAAGCAGTCAGGACATGACGTTAGTTGGTGCGAGAGAAGAGGAAGGGGTCAAATGAAGATAAGCAACTCTGCAAAATCCAACAGTGTGCCTTGATTTGTGGTGAATATCTGAGCAACTTCAACTTCTAGGTTCCGTGTTGACCCGTTCATGCAGGTTGCAGTATTGCATCAGAGCACGTCCCCGAATGTTATTATGACACGGAGAACATTTAACCTCGGTCTATGCGGAACAGTGCGTCATGCATGACTCATCGTTTATCTGCTCTGAATCACCGTCACCTTTCTTCCTTGCACTTGACACTGACCAAAAGCCACCAACAACATGGGAACTGACTGGCCTGCTTACACAGAATTGGCTCTCGTTTGTACTCTAAACCATAAACCGAGCTTCACAGGACGATCAGATGAAGCTGCTAAAGAAAAGAAAAGAAATCCAAGCATGCGAGGGGAAAACGGTCTTCGCTTGATGCAAATGGGTCATCAAAAAGACACACTGCACTCACCGCCGCTTTGGGGAAAACCCTACTGCTCAAATTTTCAAAAGAAGGTAGATTTTCTTGACAGGAATTATCTCGAAATGGGAACCGCATCTACACGTCTTGAAAAACCACTAGTGGTTTTGAGAGATTTGTCAGCGCAGAGAGAATCAGAACGGATAGAGCGCTGACGGAGGCACCTTTTTCCTGTTTCTTTGGTACAGGTTCTAAAGATTTACCAAACAGCAGGTGATTCCAATAAAAAGGGGTGTAGAAAAAAATTCCCCGTCAGTCAGTGGTTCTCAAGCTGTGGTACAGACGTTGCTGGCAGGCTGCGGTGTCCTCAGAGGTTTAACCTTTTCTTTCATTTAGAGCAGTGGTTTTCAGTTTCAGACTTTATTCAGTTTAGAGATGATTATACATTTTTGTAATGCATTTAAGTTAGATGTTTTTCCTGGTTAGAACATAGACATATTTCAGTCCAATTTGGGTGTATTTTAGATACTTTTGGGTTCATATTTAGTCCCAATTACAGGAAGGCATGTTGGTATTTGGAAGATCAAATATTTTTAGTACATACAGGTTTGTTTTTTTACATGGTTTATATCTGATAGCAAGTCAAATATTTTCTTAAGCTCCACTTTCTGAGAAAGGTTTAAGAACCACTGCTCTAGTGCCAAATGTTTTCCAAGTTACCATTGTACCATCCAAACAGAGGCCTACAGAGCCTTGTTGCGTAACCCCCCACTCTGCTGTAATCAATCACTGCTATTGACATGCCTCTTTTAGACCAATGGAACACCATGGGGTCTGGACCTCATCCCCTGAGATTGGCCAGATCCCCTCGGCTGTCCCGCCTGTGTCCGTGAGCTAACCACCAATTAACTGTAGAGTTAGTTCCATAAAGGCAAGGGGCAACATCTCCTTTGGGACCTGAACATTATGCCCCCTCTTTGGGCAGCGTCAGTGAAGCTCCTGCAAGTCAGCTCAGGGTCAGTCTTTACACCATCATAAATTAGGATGGGACTGACAAATTAGACGCATTTATAAAAAGGTCGACAATGTGGCAAACAGCTCCATAACAGATGACATTGCGGTGCACTTCCAAAAAAGACAAAGTGCCTCAAAAGTAGGAACAGCTAGAGTCAAAACAGGAACCAAACCAAGACAAAAGCAGGGCACTGACTATCACTAAAAAAGTTGCAGTAGAAATAAGTCGTCTGGACAAGGGATGCACAATTTAGGAAAATGTTTAATTGCTATTTTTCCTGACAAGAACTTGGAATAATTTCAGATTGGAAAAGGGGTATATGAATAGTATTTTGAAACATTTTAAGAAAAAAGTTAATGTTACTCAGTAGAAGGGCTTAATTTTGAACGTAAACAAATTGCCAGCACTTTGGAGGTATGGGGTACTCCGAGTATAAATGGAAGTTCACGGGACACAAAAAGGTAGAGAACCAATGATTTAAAGACCGGGGTAGAAGGTTTGAACACAACCCTCAAATCTGACATCATTATTTAGCCAGTGTTGCATCGGCTGCAAGATATCCCGAGTTACTTTTTGGTGACTTAAGATACAGGAAAGCATAGCCTACAGCGCTTTGCCACGTGGCTAAACTGTGCTAGTTTTCCACACATGTAGACAAGATGCCTCCATTACCATCCTCCACAACCTCACATCCATCTGCATTTCCCAGCGCGGTGTTGCCTTCATGAGCAAGCAGCACTTAACCTTTCATCAGCCGTGATTCACTGGAGAGATGCTGCTGAAAACAAGGGAGCGCTGGAAGAGTCCACATCAGGGCCATTAACACGCTGTAGGACGGTACCCTCCGACGACACACGTTTACCCAAACCCTGGTGTCTTTGGTGCAAATTCATTTCATGCAACAGCTGGGACTCTGCCCTGTGCGATGTGCCTCAACGGAAGAGCAGTAGAACATGTGCAGACAGTTTAAGTCCAGTTTCCAACAGGCTTAACGCTCTTCCAGCTCTCACCAAATAATAATAATGCCTTACACTTGTATTGCACTTTACAAGCCTGTATTACCAAGTTTCTCAAATCACGCTACACTCTCGTCATTATTCATTCACTCCATACTCTGTGGTGGTAAGCAACTGTTGTAGCCACAGCTGCCCTAGGGTACACTGACGGAAGCGAGGCAACCGGTACGTGCCATCGGCCCCTCCGACCACCACCACTCACTCACACACTACATTCGCTAGGCTTTTCCTGGGGTTACCAAGCGGTCGCCCGTCCAAGTACCGACCAGGCCCTTCCCTGCTTAGCTTCCAAGATCTGACGGGATTGAGCAGAGCAAAGGCGGCATGACCACATACCACCACCAGTGCTCCTGAAGGACGAGTGGCCAGTGCTCTTCCTTTACTGGAAGAAGGTTTGACTACCAGACAGCGTGATCCTTCTGCACACTGTTGAAAATAGACATTTCCTCTAGATGTTCCGGTTTCCTCCATCAAACCAAAACGTGAATAATAGGTTTATAATGCTGCGAAGTACTGCAGCCACCCAATGCTCCAGAGGCATTGAAGGTCGGGTCAAATGCAGACGTCAAAATTCTCGACGAGACACTGAACTAACAACCTCCTGTCAAAGCTTACAGGCCAACATTTCAGTCGGCCCGTTTCAAGTTCATTTCTAGAGCACTTTTGGGACGTGGCTTCTATTCTACAAAATGACTTAAAGTAAAAACAAAAAAAGCCAAAGCAAATCAGGATGAAAATGAGGTCAAAATGGCAGCAAGTTCCATCTCAAGTCCTATGCATTTTTTGTTTTAAGCCCTGTTTGTGTGTCGATCGCTTGCATCACAACATTTTTGCGATATATTGTGCTGAGGAAGAGGTTCATCTTCAACCAATATTTCGCAAAGGTAAAAGAAGCCTGGTCCCTGGTCCTAAACCTGCACTGACTGGTATAACATAAGTTGTTAAGAAGAAGCATTTGGTTCTGGTTTTGTGCCATAAAGCCAGCATTAAAATCCACCCGTTGTGGATGTAGAGCGTTTGTCCAAAGGAGCTCACTTTGCACAATTTCATATTTATTCCCCACCCACGACAATTTTGGACTTGAGAGCGGCGAAGGATGAAGGAGGAAAAACAGGATGTGACACAAGCGAACAGACGCCGGGCGAGGTCAAGGAGAGATTAAGAGACGCACACACACACACACGCACACACGTGGGTCAGAGATGTACTTGACAGTCCGTCTCCTCACGAGCGCACCAAACACATACTGCCCACACAGAGACACTCGAGAGGCGCATTATGGCCAGCCCTCGCTTCTAGGCACAGCTCCTGAGGTCCAGAAGGCCTTCGCTGCAGGGGGAGAGCGGGGGGGATGGGGTGACGGCGAGTGCGGAGGAGGCGAGTGAGAGCCAGGTGAGAAGAAGAGGGAGAGAGGCACAGTGATGACACTCAGTTTTGAATGTCACAGCGGCGCTAAAGACCCCCGCTAACCTTTTGGCTGGAAATGAGAGGCGGTAGAGGCGGAGGTAGTGGGAGAGAGCGGGAGGAGGAGGGGAACAGATAGCCAGGCAGAGATGCACAGAGCCTGGGCGAGCGTGGGAGGGTGTGGGGGGGTCCGTGGAGGTGGAGCGATGGATGATGAGATGAAAGAGGCAAACAACAGCAGCACTTCTCATCTGCGCTAACAGGCCTGCTATCCATGGTACGATGATAGACAAAATGGCCACTAAACAATCACCAGTACTGTGTCAGATACTCCATACCAGTCGCTTTGAATGGGTGCCACTGTCAGGCAGGACCACTAAGGGACAGGGGCTTCACCTGCCATTGGGAAGCAAGCACTAAAAGTGCCAATAGTGGATCTGCAGCAGCTCAATGTGGTGGCTCTCGTGGTAGAGCACATAAAGTGGAACAAGATTCATCTCTGCTCCAGGACTCGTTGCTCCATGTCTGTTGTCATTCATACCCTTTTACTGTATTAATGTCAATGAAACATTTCGGTTCCCCTCCTGTAACCGCCACCTTAACATGGTGGAGGGGTTTGAGCGCCCGAATGATGCTGAGAGCTCCGTTGTTGGGGGCCATGTCAGGTCCTAGGTGACGGGTCAGACAAAGAGTGGTTCAGAAGCCCCTTATGAGAGACCAACAGGGCTCGGTTAATTGTGAGGCCGTCCTTCTGTGGACCCACCACCTGCAGGAGGCGCCATAGGGGCTGGTGCAATGTGATCTGGGCTACTCCAACAGCTGCCCCCACGACCCGGCAACGGAAAAGTGAAGAAAATGGATGGACATATTTCGATTTGCTTTTTGAAGCAAAAAAAATAAAAACTAAGAAGGGGTCTTTAGAGTTCATTGAATTTTTTACTTTTCCCCACTAACTTCATGGACTATGTCCACACTCATATCTGCTGCGAATTAATGCATCTGTAAATCCATTCATGCTGTTGTTCCATGTTAAATTGTCATATTTAATCATTTTATCTTTATACAATAGTCCATAATCCATATTTTTTTATGCATGCTTATAGTTAAAAGTGTTCATAGTTAACCATTTATCTCTATCACAAGTTTTATGTTTCATGTTGCACCGAAGAAAAGTCCTAGTTTGTGAACCTGTTGGGTATTTTTTACCGTCATGGCCGTCCTTCGCAGTCACTATATGACAAAGGAGGACTAGTGGGTTGACCATACACATCATCAACATTTCATAATACGGTGCAAAATTCACCCATCAGGCTGATTTTTTCCGCAAATGACTACTTTTACAACACATACTTTTATGGGGGAAAAATAATTTTACCCTAGAAAAAGAAAAGAATGTCAGGTAATAAACTGCAGAGTCAATTTGTAAAACAAATGATACCTTAATAAATGATCCAAAAACTGTTAAAAGCTTAAATGGGAGAAAAAGTGACGATTTCACTCCAATAATTCAAGTAATTTAAATATTTTCAAAAGTCTGTACCACGAGTGTCCCACAGTATCGGCACAAATCAGGATTACACATTAAGATCATAGAAGACATAATTTTACATAAAGTTAATGTATAAATAATTTCTTATGCACAATACTTAAGCACTCTCAACTAAAATTCTTCAAGAAAATATGAACGCTGTACTAGTAAAATGTTGCGTTGAGTGCAAGGAAATTATGACATGCGTAATTTTGGACTTAAATAAACTTTAGTAGATTTCCATTTGCCCGACAAGTATCTTCTGTGTCTTCTCACTAGGACACATTCTTAGATTTTTTTTTCTTTTCTTCATTTGTCACCAGTCAGACCTCATGGGATTCTGTTAATAGAAAGAGCTAATAATTTGACTAAGAATAATATTAGTTCACAGAGTTCATCGTCTTCAATTACAATTCACTTACTTTAGAATCTGTGAGTCTGGTCAGTATGCAAATGGTTTGAAACAGTCAAACTAATGATGTGAGGGTCATTTACGCACCATGCTTGTAAAAATTGACATGTACTACACTACAGAAGTACAAATAACATTCTTACGGTAATACAATATCCGGCATTAGTAGGAACTCAATTAGATAAACTGAATGGAATTTGGGAGTCCCCAGTCAATCTCATGGTCAGTTCCTTGACCAGAAGAACGTGGAAGGCCGCTGCTTGCTTTAGGTCATTAACAGTGACCGTAAAGTTAAACACTACACAGATAATTTACAAGATGTTATTGCATTAATGTGTGAAATCTGAATCCTCTCCGTTGTGATATAGTTTTTTCTGTATTCAGACAGTCTGGTTTGTTTTGCCTCATACAGTGATAATAAATAAGCACGTCTTTTTTTAAATGAAAAAATAAAATAATAATCCAAAAGCTGAATGGTTCCGGCTTCAAGATAATGGAGCACTTTAAGTAAGTAATGTTAAGACTTGTTGAGCAGCATAGTCAAGGGCAAGGCCACTGCCACTCTAAATGTTTGTACGAAACTTGAAGTTAAACATGGTTAAGAAATGCCGCTTCATTTTAAAATACAAAGTAAAATAAGCTCCACATGTTTAAAGAAGATGGAAAATGCATTTACATGGGCTTTGATTTTGAAACGCTGAATGGTTTCGGGATGTTTCATTGCATCTTTGTGGACGTTTTATAAACCTGATTTGGCAAAACTACATTTTGTTGCCATTAACAAAGCGCTTAATGATCATCAGCTCCAGACAACTTCAAGCTGAGCGACAGAAAACGAAAAGAGAGTAAACGGGAGATATTTTTGCAAGACCAGGGACTAATGCAAACAACCTGCCTGACCACAGTTATAGAGGTAGGACTGTGTAAGACACTCATGTTTTTGGCTCAACGTGGATCTGGACAGGGCCTGTTTGACCGGCTTTGCTGTGGCGAAGCAAACAGGGTGACCTCAGACAGAGATACCACACACACCCATCTCACAGCTTTTTCAGTCCTGCCTCAAGGAGAAGAATGCAGAGGCTAGATCAGTGACTGGTCCAGCACACTGCAGCACAGCTTTGTCCACCAGGCTGTCAGGAGGCTGAACTCTCTCCCCTCCCTCTCTCTGTCTGTCTGCAGCCCCTTCTTGAGTCAGTTTGGGCAGTGCTCTAGTGGCAACTGTTGCCATTTTGCATCCGGGGTTTGAGATTAATAATGTTGGTTCTCTGCACGTGATACAATTGACCACAAAGCTAATTGGACTTGAATGAAAACACATTTTGAAGTGTAAGACTGGTACAGGAAGGGCACGGTTTGTTTTGTTTTTTTTTCCAGACAGTGTGCCTCAAAGTCTACCCACAAGAAAAGGCAAAAGACCAACGGGAGGAGAGACCAAATAGTGCTGAACATCTGTTGTGTGTGCGTCTTTGTGCGTGTGTGGTCGGGGCCTCTTATCTCACTCTCTGTGGCTCGCTAAACATGACTAGCTGCCATCTTGGCTCGCGGAGACAGAGGTGGTGGGGGTAGCAGCTCCTGGAAAAAAAAATTAGCACGCACTTGTGTAACTCCAAGTTTTGGATATGCACATTAAACCACTAAAGGAGCGCAAAGCGGAGCGATACTCCAGGCTTGCACTCTCTGCGTTAGATAAAAAGCGTTTGGTTATCTACAGACTTGGCCATCTTGGGAATTAGCTGCGAAGTTGCGTGAGAGCGACCATTATGCAAGTTGACCGATTACTGCATGCATAATGGTGAAAGCACAGGATCTCACAATCTACCGCACGCAGCCACGGCAAAAGTAGAGAAGCTGTACGATGAGATCCGCGTAAATACGGAGTAGAAGTGCGCTTAAGTGACCGGGGATAGACCCAGAGCAGGTGCTGTTAAGATCAGCCTTTGCCTCTATCGAACAGAGTAACAAGTGTAGCTGTGGAGACGGCCAAAGTTGGCTGTCCGGGGACAGTTTAGCGCAAAATACAAACTCGTGAACAAAATCTAATCTGCGGGGAAAGTACTGCGGGACGTGTATCGCGCGAGGCGCTTCACAACCAACACAAAATAAAGCGTGCCTTCGTTTGCCTCCGAGCTACAGTCGGACAAATGGGCACTCCGAGCGGTTTAGAGCCTAGCTCCGGGGCTACAAAGTGGTCCACACAATGAGGACAGTTGCTAACAGCTAGCTGAAGTTATGTGTCCTAGCACTGGGCTAAGCTCCAGCGGCTAGCGCTGCTAATTAGCTTATCAGCGGCATTACGCACGGCGGTCCGGACCCACAAACCGGTCGCTCATCTGGCAAATCTCAATGAAAACTGTGTTCACGTGTTTAAAGCGGCGCGTGAACTCTAGTGACATTCATCATTCCTATAAGTATTGTTCGAGTATGGAGAAGCTGCGCAATGTTATAAATACAGCTGAATCGGAGGAATGACCGTCTGGCCTCACAGCTCCCCCCCTGCTCCACTGCACTGCTCCGTCCAATAAAACCGACGACTACTACACGCACTTTTCACTGCTCTCTGTCAACAAAGTCGGTTGATTAAAACAACGCAATATACTTTAAATTCCCAAAAAAGTACTTTTACTCTCCCAGTGTACGCGGTACTTTGGACATATCTGCTGAGTATAGTCCGCTGGGAATCTCCCTGAGCTCCCTTCATTCAGTCGCCAGTGACTCACCTCTACACCTCGTGTCTTCTACAAGCTTCAACACAATTAGCTAACAGGGCTAACCAACTCTTACCCAAGCATGGACAAAGTTAACACTTTGACTTGACACTTTTTATTAAGTTCACCAAGTAAACGTGTGAGAAAAACACCGGCCCAGGAAGCCTCTCTTTCCACTTTTTCAACTAAGTATTGGGACTGGTGCGTGCGTGTGTGTGTGTGTGAGCGGTGCAGCGGGTGGCAAAGCTAAACTTGCTATTGTTAGCATGTCGGCATGGCAGCCGAGCGAAGCTTCAATGACTTTCTACTGAAACAGCTTAATAAATCCACTCGCTCGTGTCCAGTAAAGCCTACGCCGTGCTTCTGTCGAGTTTTGCCCGGAATGAAGCGCGTACGTCGCCAAGTCAACGCGTACGGCGGAATAAACCGAGTCCTATCGCGGAGAAAAGTACAGAAAACTTGCCATTCGGGCACGAAATGAATCCGTTTAAACGGTGCAAACAAGTGTATCAACGCAGGGACTAAACACACGTACAATGTAACGAACGAGGGAGTTTTTTATCTTACCCAGCGAGCTCGGTCACTTCGGGCTTTTTATCAAATCCACCTCCCGTTTGTGGTGTTAGTGTCTCCGCTGCTTGTTGGGGAAAAAAAAAAATCCACCGTGGTCCTTTCGAAATATAAATAAACAGAGAAAAAAAGTTCAAGTTTTAAATTTTACATGCGATTTTAGTCCGGCGTGCCTCTCAAGCGCGACCTCGCCGACTAGTGCGCGTTGCTCTTGTCTCCTTTGTGTTAATTTCACTCAAATCGAGTTTAATCCGATCGATCCCCGGCTGGTCGCGCTCCCGAGTCCTCCCCTCCAGACACTCGCTCACCTTCCGCGGCCAAGGGGGGCGCGCTCCCGAGCACCTCTCATACGGATAAACAGGCGGCGTGCGCGGTCACTGACCCCGCCGTGCTCGTGTGACGCTCTCTGGGCTCGCAGTTAGGGATGGGGGGGGGGAAGAAATTCATAGGCGTCACCAGGCAGGCACAAGAAAGTGGCCACATGTGCGTAAATGTGCACGGGGTAAGGGTTTTACGCATGTACGCATGGCACCATATGAGGGATCACGGGGCTGCTTAATATTCAAGACACATTTTAAGCGTTTGCATCAGCGCATTACCTCGCAAAGGTCACTCGTACACACAAAAACAGCGATATAACCCGAATGATACAACTTTAATAGGGGATAAATAGTCCTTTTGCACAGTGGCTCTCAAACTTTTCACATAAAGTAGCCAACCACTTGGAAAAAATGGCTCTTTGAGTTTCACATTTGGAAGAATCTAAAATAGGAATGACCCATGAGTGAAGTGTCAATCAAAACTCCCATCAGAAATGTGTTCAGCCTGTTATGATCCATAAGAATTGGAAATAGAAAATTACTATCATTGTGCAGTGGGGTCCAAAGGGTGTGTAGCCTCCTACAATATTAACACATAGTCCACACATTTCCAAATGTAGGTACAAATTAAACCTTTTAACCAGATTATTATTTGTATAACTAATAACACTACTTTGTTATATGTGAGGCGGTTTTAATGGTCATTTTGTAAAGTGGTCTTTTTATCATTATTGTAATTCATCTATTATGGATTTGTGTGAAGTGGTCTTCTGTTGACATATTAAAACAGGCCTGAATACAGTGACACATACCTCATTCTAAGTTGTCCTTACCACAGACTGCTGCAAGACTTTTACATAATGTCTTAGCTACATCTGGTTTGATCTTATTTTAGTTTGCTTTGAAAAATGGACGTGTAGAGACTTGAATGACTTCTGCATTTCAGTCAAAGAACATACCTTTTATTCGCGTCACATTGGTGCCGTGGTTCATAACACACAATTTAAAACATCTTCGACCTCCATGGTGGCAGAGGGTCCAATTTGGTCCCATGCAGAGATAAAAAGGGGGACTTAAACCACATCTGAACAGTTGCATAGGAACGTCACTTCTTGAATCACATGCCATAAAGTCTATTTGATGTAAATTGTTTTTGATCTCGACAGTAAACAGAATTAACAATTTTTCATTTCAGTCTTTTTTGAGTTGGATGTAGGACATGGGAAGGCAGCCAGGGATGACTTCAAAAGCGAGCTGCAAGAACAGGCCTTTACCGATTTCAACTTGCTGTGAAAAGGTTCAAAACAAGTGAAATATTTACTGTTATAAGTGTATGCATTAATGAGGCAATTATTTGCATGAGACGACAAACAACACGGGCATTTCTTTAATAACTTTGTATCACATATGAGCGAGGGTGGCATTTTTGCGGCTCTTGTCGAAATAAAACTCAATAACCCTATAATAATGAGCTCTAAATGCAACAAACATGGCAGTGGTTCTCAAACTTTTAACACAAGATCCAATCAGGACTGAACAGGGTCTAAATTAGAGCAAAATGTCTCAATGAAACACTTTTTTGTTTGTTTGTGTGTCATCATTCAAGATGTAAAATTATGGTGTTTTTCACTTTTATAATGAACTGATAAAACATTAGTTGAAGACCAGGACAGTGCCTGGACTGTACAAATGCGAACCGGTTCTCCACAAGTTTGATTCATTGAGCAGAGTCCGTGCGATCTCAATCAGGAAATACAATCTGATGACGGCCGAAGGTCAGAAAGAGCCATTCCCACAGCTCCGGTCCAAACCTGTTAATGACTTGCCCAGATAAACTCTTATAATTCCCAGTGATTGATAGTGTCATTAAATACTGATACCCAGAGTGAGAAAAGTTACATTTCATCTTTATTTCCCTTTCGCTTTAGGAGACATATTTCCTTTATCATTCATATATAAGTTTTGTATTGTAATGCGATGTTGGTTGTCTATAAAAGAAGAAGACAAGGAAGATGAATACGTTTAGGGTTAAGATTATACTTAATTATCTGCGTATTTAACTTAACACAATAACTTCCTTCAATTTCACTGGAGCAACAAGTCAGGAAAGCAGTGCAGCGCACAGTTCTACCTTGCCTGGAGATGTAGCCTATCGTACATGTTTTAGGTTGTCAAGCTGTTAATACTTCGGTAAACAACTTTTATGTGTGGAAATACTAAAACAGTGAAAGGGATTCTGAGCGATGTTTACTTTTCAGTACACCAAATCTATAAATTAAAAGAAAATGTGATCAATTTGTATTGGAACAAATCTGTGGTGCGGTGGTACAGAAATGTCAGGCCTGCTCATGTTCCTCTGCTTCAAAACAGTAATAAAGTCTAGATGCGGGGACTTTTTTCCCTGGCCTAATGAGGACACTCAAGTGTTTTTGGTGACAGAGTTAAAATGGCATCTGAAAAAACAAAGTAAAGACAATTCAACCAAAAAGAACAGGGGACAATCAGGTTTTTTTTTCTCAAACACTGTATTTTTCCATCTCCACATAACCAACAAAATGACATTTTTTAGAGTTTAGAATGTTTTATTATAGTTTATCGTGATAGCATTTTTTATTTTCCTTTTTTTCTTTCTTTTTTTTAATTTTTTCCCAAATAACAAACACAGCAAAGAACATTTCGAAGGGAGAGGTAGGGGCAGGAAGTAGAGGGAGCAGGAGGGAGAGAGAGGAGGGCCACACGTAGATTAGATAGATCGATCCATAGATGGTTAAATATAGATGCGTCGCGTTTGGCTAGTTCCTCCCCCCCGTTAGCCCCTCAAAGTCCAAGCATACGCACACGCACTCACACTACATGTCGCTTTACAAAGAATAACCGTTTGTCAATAACTGAATATATAGATATATAGTAATTAAAAGATAAAGTAATGAAACATATGGCCGAGGAAACATGGCAAGTTCTCACACCGTTTTGTGTCATCCTGCAGTGAAAGACTCGTCGACGTAGCGTAAAGGGGACACGGGTTGGAGCTAACGAAATTACTTCATCGAATGGGCACTGTATGCGTTTGCGGGCCATGTGTATGTGCGTGCATGGAGGGGATGGGAGTAATGCCCCACAAAACCATAAACCTACGCGTTTCTCTATACAGCTATGTCATGATAGGCTATGCTCAGACAAATCCAAATGTTTGATCACATTGCCAAGATGTTGTTCATTCATCGTAATGCACCTTTAATTTCTCCCTAAAACTATTCCTAAGGTCTTTAACCTATAGCCCAAGCGGTGACTATGTAGTGCTTTGCCATCTAGTTAGTGGTAAAACTCCTATGTGCAGGAAAAAGGCTTGTGCACTTATATATTCAATTTAGCAGCTGTCCAAATCTCTCTCAAGGGGGCAGAGTTAAGGCAGACAGCTGATCTGCATCAAGTCAGATTTTTGGGGCGGGGAACAAAACACGACTAATATTTGCCACTTCCAACAGAACGCAAGTAAACATATCATTTTGGCAAAAAAAAATGGGTACAGAGCGAATGATACATTAAGAAAGGGTGCGGAAAGGGTGGAAGGATAACTTAAAAACATGTTACAGTAAAGCAGTGACTAATACATTGGAGGGGAAGCAAAAGTAATGTTATGAATCAAGCGCCAAGACGGTATACACGTTATAGCGGTCGGCTAATTCATGGTGGGAATTTAAAAAAACTGGAGAAGCCTCGACATTTGCGGTAGTACCTCACCAGGGACTCTAAATGCCTTAATATGGCCAAGAGAACAGCTTTAGAACAAGGAAAAAAAAAAAAAAAAAAAGGGAAAACTTGAATTTGACCCGGGACACTTGGGGTTAAACGGTTAAAAAGCGGTTTCAAGGCGCGTTTTTCCCAGTTCTAGTGAGGACACCGAAATAATCTCGACATCATCCAGTAAGCTACATGAAACTCTAGAGCCATATATACACAGAAATGCACCTGATAAATACAGTTATCAAAAAGAAAATCTCAAATTCCAATCTTTTTTTTTTTTTTTTAAATCCTCTGCATTACTTCATGTTGACCGCCGCTGCGCTCAACAGCGCCCCCTAGTCCGCTTCCAAAAACACATCCGTCGTCAAACAGTTTGGTCATTTATTCTCTTAAAACACTTTTTGTAAGCCACATCCAGTTTATATAGTGTTAAATATACAAAACAAACATGACGACAATTATAAAGGGGACAAAGTAGCATCACGTCGTTGGTAACTCATTCCAAAGGCTTTAGCTAAAACTGACATCGCTCGGAAATACCTATACATGCACACAGGCACAGCATAGAGTGAACAAGTTGTAGCTCGCCTCGCTATCAGCATAGCTGCGTCACTTCTTTTAAAATGAATAGACAACACAGCGCTGCGGTTTTTAATTCAGTACAGTCAGATCTGTCTCGTACACAGGAAAAAGCCACCTAAATTTGAAAACTAAGGGTTAATAACAATAATAATGCCTTACATCTCCAGCAACAAGCAAAAACTCTGCAGCATTTTAAGGTTAAAATCGGGTTTTTTGAATAAAATGGTGAATGGATTTTGGGGGGATTTGAAGGCGACTTTTTGTCCATGTTAAGACTTTTTACTGTACGTTATGCAAACTGGGACGCAAAGACTACAAAAAAAAAAATGTTTTTGACAAGGATGGAGAAACACAAAGAGGGGTGAGAGAACTCAATGGACAAACTGTTAGTGAGCCTGGACAGTTCTGTAGAAACGTAAGGGAGGGCTGAACTTTGGAGACAGGACCATGGTCGGGAGGAGGGTGTGGGCAGAGGAGAGGAGCATCCCGAGTACGAGAGGGGCGTCCTGGATCGGTCGAAAGGAGGCGCTGTAGGGGAGAGCGGTGGTGGTTTGTAGGGGGTCTTCAGCAGCAGCCGCCTCCAGCCTGTTGGCCTCCCTGGGTGCCGGACAGTTGGGAGCTGGGAGTGGGGTGCTGGGGTCCAATCTTAATACCGTTAGCCTGGAGGAAAAGACAGACAGGAGCACATGTACAGGTCAATAAAATGGTGCCTGTAGCTTTGATTACACTGGGTAACAAAAAAATATTTTTTGAAAATAGTCCAGGGTTTTCCAGCTGAATTAGACTAATGTTGATGCTCTGAGTCCGAAAATGACCTTGGTTTTTCTCAATCAGGTCAGGATTTTTTTGCTACAGAAATGCTTTAAAAATCGATTTTGCATCAAAAACAAATTTCTGCGGATCATCAGCTGAGAAACCCTTGACGTTTTTTCCGTTTTCCTCAAGAAATAAAAGTCAACGTATCCAAAGTCATTCAGTTTTTATTTACTCCATCAAATTTGATAAGCAGAATTCATAATAATGTAGTCGTACGTAATCCGTAACACTATGGCTGTATCTCAAAAAGTTGACCTGATAGAGCAAAATGCATGTGATATTCGGACTCAGAACACCACAATTATAACTTGTGTTATAGCTGTATTTGCTGCAAGATTTACATATTTCTGTCCAGCATTGCATTAGGTTCCCCAAGAGTTTGACAACTTTGCAAAGCTCCAGCACATCCCAAAGATTCTCAATGGGGTTATGGTCTGGACTCTGTGGTGGTCGATCAATGTGTGAAAATTATGTCTCCACACAAAATGATCCTGATGAATCATGGCATTATGATCTTGGAATAAGCCTGTGCCATCAGGGAAGAAAGAAAGAATCCATTGATTTCGGGCATTCAGGCAAGTCCACCGACCTCATAATGTTGCTGAACCAAGACCTGACCAACTGCAGCAACGATTCATTACACAACGAAAAGTCGTCACGAATGCCTTGAGATGACTGATTTACAAAAAATGTTGGTGGAAAACTGGGCACAAACTCCGTATCCAAGCAGCTTTCATCCGACAAACTGAGCAAACCAACAAACACCTCTGTAACCAAGGCTCTGTCGTTATAGTGGACTTCCTTGTTTTATTTGTTCAATCAGGTGTCATAAAGCTGCTAATGTGAAGTCTAGTGTACAAATGCAAGCTGTTCAGCAGGTTATTCCAGCCATAGATGGTAAATATTGTTTTTTTTTTGTCAAGTGAAACCGGAGGAAAAGCCAACGTGACCAAAGGGCAATCCACCAGTGGCTGTAGGCGTCGTTACTTTCTAAAACAGTGGCATGAAAAGTAATGTATGTTCACTATTTCAATGAACCGGAGAAGTTTGGAAAGTAAACGGTTATGGTCAGGTGTGTTTTTTTTAATGCCTGAAAGCACATGATATGGACGTCACAAATTGTGTACAGTAAACACACTTGACTCTTGAAAGAAAAAGCAGAAAAACAGCTTATATAAAAGTTGCAAGCACTTGGACTCCACAATCACTTTGGTATCGTAAGCTCAACATTGTTTATGTCCGAGGCTTGTGTTCACAGAGAAACAAGGACTTGAGGATCTTCTAGTTCAGGGATAAATACTTTAACCCTTTGGAGTGTCCATGTTTGTAACAATGGTGGAAAATCTTGGACTAGAAGTCAAACAGCAGCAGCAGCTCGTATTGAAGTCAGCTTTGGGATCAAATGTTATAAATTGGAGGTTATGGCCATTCTGTTGATGAAGTGTCCATTGAGTAACATGAGCAAAAACATAAAACGTCCCACTTTACTACACACTGTTCCTATTTATGCTTTATCCTTGTTACAACCTCTGAAGAGAGTGCAAGCAATGACCCTGAAAGAAAGAGAGACCTCTCCAACATTTGTGTAACATCATTTCCCATTATGCACCGCTAATTGTTTCTTTACAGTGGCCTCCCACCGCCGCTTTCTCTAAGAACACCCTCACGATTGCAGCAAAGGGGAAAAACAAAGCGCAGAATAAGTGTCATTGCTTTCATGGCGGGATTAGCTTTAGCTGTGCGCTCGCTGCCTGCGGGGGCTCCTCTATTAGATCACATCAGAGAGACGACGCAACAGGTGCCGCGCACAAAGCCTGAGGAAACACCGACCGCGGCGCCCAAGGACACGAGCGGAGACGTCGGGAAATAAAAGGGGGATTGATGGGGAGAGGACAGGTTGGCGGCGGGACCGACTCGGGCCTTTTAAGTCTTTCACTGCATTTAGGAAGTATAACAATCTATTTATTCCAATGTTATTATAGAAATCTTATTCTGTATCCCTATAAAACATCTACACCCAGTCTACCATTTCTGTAGGGGTGTGGAAATAATCAAAATCTCATCTGTGATCACTAAATATTCAGCCAAGTCTCGTGAATTTGTGGGAGTGAAATGGAGTATTTCTGTGTGTTAAATTGGCCTCGAGTGGAATGCATTTGTTTCGTTTAGGCTCAGCTAAAAGGTCAATCGTGTCCATGTTCACGAACCATAAGAAGGTTCAGCGTGTTGTTTTGTAGTAGCGAAGAATCCGTGACATTTTTGCTTCCTGCTGGAGGAGGAGTACGTAATGGGCTATGTATGAGCAGGCGCCGCGGCATTTCAGAGTTCCCAGAGAAGATTCAATGACTACTCAAACATGCGCAAATGGCTAAAAACACAACTCCATGTATGTTTTTTTAACAAGGGAGCGACATTGTAATACGGCAAAAAGCTCTAAAAAGTCAATTTTGCTGAATATCCCGTCTTTTAAACAGGTTTGAGGACCATTTAAAGCCGCTCTACCTCCCTCCTCTCCCTCTCCTCCCACACGCAGTAGCAGGAGCGCCGCTGGGGAAACGCTGTATGCCTTTAAATCACATTTATTGAGCTCGGGCCCATGTGTGTGTTAAGAGTTTTCTCAGACCGGCTGCCAACAGTTCTGGTGGGGTTTCCCTTCGCCTCGCAGCCCAGTCAGCTGATGCGGTTTGGCGGGCCGGCCTGTCTGCGCTCCGGCTAACTGTTACTAATAACAAAAGCACGCAATGGTCGGAAGGCAGTCTCACACTCGCGCTGCTGTGCGGAGACCGCTGCCAGGACCGTTTCTTTTGTGTTCCGTCATCGGGCCAAACGGCAGAAGGAGGACTTGAAACGTGGACAAAAATCGGGAAAAGGCCGAAGTTGAGTGTTGTTTACAAGCAGATTTCGGAAACACTTTCGTGGGCTTTATATATGGACCAGGAAAAGAGGTCCTGAGCACAGTGACCTCTTAACCCCCGCTTTAACCGAGCACGTTTCCACCATGTACAGCTTTACCCAAATCTGAAAGCTTAGACTGCGTCGTTGACTATGCGGGTTTTTGTTCTATTTTTGGTCACATTTGCAAGTTTTTGTTGGGGTTTTGATGAAATTTTGTTGCTTTTTGCCATGTTTTTGTTGCGGGTTTTTTGCAACAGTTCTATTGCGTCTTTGTCACTTTTTCGTTGTGTTTTCACCCATGTTTATGTTTCGTTTTCCTCGCTATTTGGCGCTTATTTTCGCTCGGTTCTGGTGGGAGTTAGGCGGTTAATTCAATTTGACACAGATTATTATGCTTTGTTCAATCGCATGTGTTCTGAAATCATCCTGCATTTATCTGTAACACTTTGAAGTTCTTTGTGTATGAAAGATGGAAAGGCTGGTTAGGCAATCTATTAAAAATACATTTGGAAATCTTGAAATGGGGAACTAACCATCGAGTATTGTAGCCATCTCTTGTATCGTACTTGGCTATAAATGTACTGTGCCTCTATGAAATGTAAAAAATGAATGTGTGTATTGTTCAACAGAAAGAACCTGCTTCAAAGCCAAGGATTGGTGCATTACTGTTGCATTACCCTTTGTATTTTTTCGCACTTGTGACGTGGCTCTGCTCCAGCTTTACGTCCACAAAGAGGAACCCAATCCATGACCTCTCGCTCACCTCCGCACAGCTGACCAATCGGACTTCAGTGTCCGTATCAGATCTGCCATTTGGAAATTGGAGGATGCGCCCCCTCTAATCAAACATCACAAACTGTGGAGGAGGGGTCCGCATAATCCGAGATGCTTTGTCAGGACGTCAACAAAGACTGGAGGTTATGAAGCAAAACATGGCATTATTCCGCGCAAAGATTTTAATGTAGTAAATCCAGTAACCGCCCAGAAGGATTTGCCTGCTTTCAATTATGAATGCAAGTGGTTTAAAGAGACTAGATGCAAATTGGTCATGTTATGCTCACTACTGCCACCTCAGGTTTTATGCGTAACTGCAGTCTCTATATTAAGCTTGTGCATGACGGCACTTCGGACCCGAAGTAACAACTTTTTGAGTGACTGTGCAGGATTTTAGAGACAGGTCTGGGCTCATTCTTCACATTAGGACATGGCTGGAACGTGTAGGGGGATGAAAATACTTAGCTTTAACATTTTTAAACTCTGTATAGTCCCTTTAAGATTTGTGAACATCTATAGTGATCTTTTTCCTGATGAAGTGAAATTAAGTAGAAGTTAAATTAATCTCAACTCTTTTCCGTTTAAAATGCAGATAACTCTTATAAGATCAGCAGTTCGTATGTTTCTTCTCTCAGATGTTATTTTAAAGCACGAATTGCAAATCTAATCTTCCTGCACTCCACGTTGCTTTCTGCAGGCCTTCAGTCTAACTTGCACAGTGTGTGTAACTGCATCATATGAAAGGGGCTCGTCAGCCAATATGGCAAGGGGCCACTTCGAGGGGCTGCAGTTGAGGAAAATGAGCTAGAGCGCAGAAATGCCTCCATGCATTTCTCCGCAGCCTAAAAGAGGACACGGCCCGGCTACGCTCGTGATTGGACGCTTGCCGCTCCGGACAGTGGACATTCCTGCCTGGATGGTTGTTCCAGGGAAGATAGGCATCGAGCTGGAGAGAGAGAGAGGCTTACGGACTGGCTCGCAGTTTGTTTTCTTGTCGAATGACTGAGACCTTGTGGGATGTGAGGAATTTATGAGTTGGCAAAATGCCGAGAGAAAGACAGGCAGCCCGAGCCTACTAGAGACCCGGTGGAAAACAGAGCAGGGGAATGGGAGTTTTGCTTGGCTACAGTTGGAGGAAGCAGAAAAGGGGCCATTTTTTTTTCACCCGATTTCCTTGTGAGGCGAGCGGGAGCGTGGCAAACCACACACACGGCTGGAAAACCGCAGACAGGAAGAAAGATCGAACGCGATTGAGAGACAAAAAAAAGCCAGAGCACTTTCTCACCTCATTGTTGATATCGAACACTCCCTCCTGGATCTTCTCGTAGATCTCCTTGGCTGTGTTGATGAAGGCCTGGGGGTGGAGGAAATGAAAAAGCTTAACAGCCGAACATTTTTCAACAGCTAAAATAATATTTGAACAAAAAACTCAATTGCATTGCATCCATTATCGCGCTCTGTCCAATAACTTTGTTAATAAATCTACAGGTGCAAAACTCTTCCTCAGACCAGGAACACAGGCACATGTGATGCATCAACACTGGTAAGCTGCTCATGGGATTTATTATTTAGGACTTACAAAGAGATTTGATGAAATTAGAGACGATTCAATAACAGCACCAAAGCACACAACAATAATAGGTTTGTGGCCTTCTAGGATCCATTTTTCAGATGGAGGTCAGGGGCCAATATCACAGTTTTTGAAAGATATGACTAAACTGAAACTCTCCAATATGTTGAACCTCATCATTTCCTATTGCTGTTTGAGTTTACATGTCTACAAATGGCTTGTAGTATTTGCAATGTGAGATTGTATGATGCCAGAGACTAAACTTCATGATACCGTGAACCTAGTCAAAGTATCTGCATTGTGATGCCCTCAGCAAGGTCGGGCTTTACTTGCTGCCTAGGTCGCCTATGCCCTGATTTTGATTAGTTAAAAAGCAGATTCTACCACAGAAATGTGACCCGTCGTCCTGTATAATATGCCTTAGAAAATCACTGACATAAAAAAACACCTTTTTTTTTTTTCAAACTTTTCACCTTTTCAACAGATGAAGCGTGCAAATAAAGAATTACAGACTTGGGAAATCTGGGTATGGTTACGGCAGGAAAAAACATCTCATAGAAGTTTCCCCTCTGACAATTGGAGCCTGTTGTTTTATGCCCCATGTTGAGAATCAACCCAAAGACCTACTGCAACAAAATGAAGTTCACTGCTGAAACCACTATTTGGCCAGAAAGCTTTAGTTTAACGTTTTGATCTATGGAAAAAAATTGTACATGAAACATTTTAAACCTATTTTTTAATACTCAAAGACTGTTGAAGCAGGTTACAGGAATAGAGACGCCAACTCATCCAAATGATGTCATAAAACAGGTTTTATTTGTTTGTACCATTGCACTTCTGCCTATCATCAATATTTACACAGCAAGGCATCACCTGACCATGCAAATGAACATTTCACTGCACTAGAATGAAAAACATTGTGTTACATTCTGTCGCTTTCAACTGCTGTTTTGTCTAAATTCAACCAGGATAGATCCTTTGGGGGACATTTAATTCGTCTGACACTTGTTGGGTTTCACATCAGAACATGGGGCCGCAAAACATAATGCACAGGAGGGCAGGTAAAATTGTTGTTGCGGTTATGCTGAAAGCTGATACTATGGAATATCAGCTTCATCAAGAGGGAAAACTGAACCTCTTCAAACACCATCATCACATCTCAGAAGCTGAACGCCATCAGCAGAGCAGTAGACAATTTGAAAGTTGATGCCAATATTGGATTCGCAAATGTACAGTATTAAAGCTGCACAATTTATCATCAAGACATTTAAATTAGGGCAAAAAGACTAACAATGTAGGCAGTCCAACATACCATCTTGTGGTACGGGGTTTTGCATGTTTAAATCTGCAAACGCTGTAGTTCAGACCTCGGCAAGCGTTTGTTTCTGGAATGAGTCTTGAAGTTCACATTTCAGTCTTTCAAAAGCGAATGCTCCAGGATATGTTTGAAATGCACCCTATTAAACAAACTAATCTTGATTTTAAAATATAAATCATGAATCGGATCTCAATCTTTATCATCAGAAAAAACGCCACTGGACACATTTCCAAAATAGTGCAGCCCTTCGTGTAAGTCAGTATTTTGCATGGCTTCTTCCTCCACTGGTTTCTCTCCCTCTTCTCTCTCTGTCACACGAAGCGGAGATGAGGATCAATCCTGTTAGCATAAAGTGGAATTAAGCTCCCTCGGCGTCAGGGCTACAACCGCACTATTGAAGCGTTTCTCTCGCGGGACAGCGCTCACGGTAGCGGCGTCTCCGGGGCCTAAACTGAAGAACAAATGGGACAAACTGTTCGTGTAAACTGCTGCCGCCTCCGCACCCAACCTCCGAGTCTAAAAACAGGAGGTGCAGGATTAAAAATATGAGCTGAACGTCTACCTGGTAATTGTCAGAAATAGACGGAGGAGCCCAGGGGTGCTCCCTCCTGCACTCGTCCTACGCCCTGTCCCGCTTTCATCTTGGCCCTTGCTATTAATGTACCACTTCTGTATAAGCCACTAGTTTTTAATATCTACCCACACATTACCGGTGCGCACAATATGTTGATCGCTGTTACAAAAGAACAGAACAACACGCCGGGTGTTTATGAGGTGTTACTGTACAAGAAGTGCTATAAAAAAAGTAATTTACGTTATGATTTAGTAAAGTTTTTCAATTTGACCAGTTCTGCCAAGAGCAACTATAATACACTTCATCAAGCATTTCAAATACTTAGACCAATACAATAAAAAATGTGTATGGAAAATATCTTCGTTGCAATGAAATGTAGGTGTATAAAATGCCAGTCTCTGCGGCAAATGTAACTGCAAATTTAACCTGGATTTGTAACAAACTAACAACCAAGTCGGCCAAGTTCCTAATGTGACCGGGTTTTAGTGCAGGTCATTTGAGCGCTGCAATAATCAGACGTGGAGACGAGGGGCTCCAGAGTCCAGGGATCACAGAGTTATGAAATTAGCCAGAGGAGGCTTGGATTTCGGGAGCAGACGACTGTGACGGACTAACTATGCAGGATTACTCAAATATGCGACAAACAAAACATCACTGGTGAGAGAAAACCATTACACCATGGCTAAAGGGCTTAAAAATGAAGCAGCATATACAAGCCGGTACAAAAATATAATAATTAAGGCCTTCTTAAAAAGGTACTAGATGCAAGTTGGTCATTTTTATACTCACTACTGCCACCTCAGGTCTAACGCGTAACTGCAGCTTCTATATTTAGCTCCTGCATGACGGCAATCCGACCCGAATTTACACCATTTTGAGTGACAGTGCAGGATTTTAGAGGCAGTTGTGGTGAATAGGTCTGGGCTCATTCTACACATTAAGACATTGCTGGAACATGGGAGGAAAATACTTACTTTAAACTCTGTATAGTCCCTTTAAAGCGCACTTAGGGGCAAGAAATACAACGGAAAGATATACATAATAAAAAATAAAAATCAATTCTCTTTCATTCAAATTATTACAGCTGCATAATTATTCACGCTTGAACTGAAACTGCAATTTGTAATATTTACGTGCCATTACAGTATACAGTATATTCCGCAAACAACAGCACGACCCGTCTTCGTGGGGCGTTACCGTGTATAAAAACCTGCTAAACCCGTAGCTTATACATCTATATATAAACCTGTTGTGATTCCTCCATTACTGTTTTGCTCTGGGCTCATTCTACACATTGGGGCATTTTTAAACTCCGTATAGTCCCAAGTCAGGGTTAGCTAAATATCAGGAAGTAGATCTTTAGCTTTTTTCTGTAGACATGCTCGCAAACATCCCAATCCCATCCTATAGTTTTGTAGCCACAGTATCAGATCATCATGTTGCCTCGTCTGAGATGGGATTGTTTTTCCAGCCCTATAGTGTCCCCACAAATTGCATTGGTGCCTTCCTTAACCTCATATTGATAGATCCACTGAAAACATACCAAATGCCAATTCAATGTTGGAAGACGACTTAAAAGCTACAGTGTCCAATTTTTTGTCAATTTGCTTTATAGTAGGACTCATCAATTTAGCACTAAAAGCTTAATTGTGATCTGATCCCTGTGACAATTTGGATAGATCGTCTTACTGTGATTCACTGCTTCTTCTATTTAATGCAGCGCTATACTCGATCACAGACACACTTTTGCTCACTCATTGCTTTTATTTATTGGTCAATCTCCATCATGCGTGTGCGTGAGTGGCATGGCGACATAACAAATCAGCGTGAAGTGAAGATCTATCACAAATAGAACACGTTTCTGAATGTACGATAAAGATGCTTGGGATAAAATCTAAATCACGGTCGAGGTTAAAAGGAAATAATGGAGTGATAAATAAAATATAGAAATGAGAGCAGACCTAGAAGGTTTTCAGTCATAAAGAAATGAGTCAGATAAAATAATTTCAGCTCAATGCCGTTTTCCATTTATGTAGTAATGCATTTGATATATTTTGACTCTGCAGATGGTTCAGAGCAAACCTAATAGAGAGACGCCACTCAAGCCCTGAAATGGTACATGGCAAAATAAAAATACCACCCTTTATAAAAAGGCAAAGTTGGTCCATTTTCAGCGAAAGAAATTATATCGCAAAAGCAAGCCAGTCGTCCTCAGGTAGTGGGAGTACGAGTTTTCAATTACTGTAGCGCTGAAACATTAATAGAGCAAGTAATAAAACAGCTTTTCAGCCCATTGTTGCGACGACATCTGACCCGCAAAAACAGAGTTCCGAACAAAATGGCTGGGGGTGCTAGAGGTTGTATTTTCGCGGTTAATGACTACACTTAAAATTCATAATGGGTGTTGCATTTCAGAACTGTCATTGCTGTGAAATGCTGAAAAAGATTCCTCCCATCAAGGCGAACTGTAGCTGCAGCGAGCAAAGTTCACGGCCGAGCGGGTAAACTACAAACATATGGAAAAAATTGGACATGGCAATTAAAGCACAACAATAAATGCTGTGGGGGAAAGAAAAAAAAAAAAAAAGCGGGAGGAAAGATTGAGGCTACGGAAAAGGTTACATGTGGGAAAGATGGTCCGATAGAGTAAAGGACAGAGGGTGCCGTCTCACTGAGGAGCATCCCGTCAACTGCGGTGTCCACCCACGAACCCTGACGACAAACTACGCCATCTGATTGGCCGTGGCGTGTCGCTAAGGGGGAGGCGGGGCACGGCGCTTATGAATATGTATGAGCTATAACTGGTTGATATACTGCGAACGAGCGCGGGGGGTTGATGGTATAGAAATGAATTGGGACAGGAGCGGCGGGGGTGGGTGGGTGGGGGAGTCGGAGGGACGGGGGTGGGGTAGAGGCAGAATGGGGAAGGGATGGAGGGAGGGAGGTGGGGGGGGGGGAATGGATGTGGAGTGAGCGGAGGAGGTGACTAAAGGAGGATGGGTGGGTGGTAAGGAGCGGATGATGGACAGGGAGGCAGGCATGAAGGCAGAGGCGCTATCAGGAGGCTTCAGAGGACACTAATGAGACAAATTAATCATAGCGCTCGCACACACACCTCCCCCTCATCTTAACCCCTGGGAGTGAGGGAGGGGGGAGGAAAGAGAGAGAGGTGCAGGGATGATATAGGCCAGGCTTAGCGATGGCAGAGATACAGGCAGAAAAAAAAATCAATGTAAACACACACGCGGCCTCTATCGGAGGTGCCCTGGGCTGGCATGCTGCGCTGTGTAGGATGGGATTATTTATGTGATTGGATAAGTGAGGAAGGGCTCCCCCAGGACAGCGCCGTGCATTCATTAAACACAGCAGTGGCGGCAGCGACGGCAGCAGGGGTGTGTCTCGCGGAGGGGGCGGAGCAGGTGGAGCTTAAGGAGCCAAATGTGACTCATGATGCTGAATGTGTGCGAGGCCGTGACGGGGCTGAGGCGCTACAGGTGAGCGCTCACAGTCCAAACAGTGACCGGGGGGGGGGGGGGCTGCGCTGTACGCCGCCGTGGGGAGGTTTTTGGATCGAGGTGTTAAGGTTCAAAGGAGATATTTGAATGTTGCAAAATGAGACAATATCAAATAAGATAAGTAACCAGTGGATAAAATATAAAACATTAAGATAGAGATTCTTAAGTATGACCCCGAAGGTTTTATTTGATAGGACAGTTCAGAGTGAAAAGGGGTGACGAGCGGTAAGAGAGACATTCAACATGACGCTGAGGACAGAACTTAGCTGTATGTCCAGCAGTTTTAACCACTAGTCTAGGCTGCACAAAATTATATTTTGAAATGAATCTTCAATTTAAAAAAAGAACTAAGTAACTTGTTTACCTTAATAAATCCTTTTCGTAGTCCCTCTGGGGGTAAAACAAGTGTTGATGGGATGATTGGGGGGGTTTGTGTGTATCTCCCCCTGGTGTCTCTGGCCAGAAAACTACGCTTGCAATTTCCCTGCCTCCAGGTTGGAGGCGCAATACACAAATAGAATCACGAAGAAGACGCTAACAGGCTAAAGGGCAAAGCTAACTGTGGGCTAGCGCCACTTTAGCGTATTTACAGCCAAGTTTGAGCGGAAAAAAAATATTTCCATTGTCTAATTGGATGTACAATATCCCTCTCTCCCTTTGTCTTTTCTGTCAGCATTTACTCTCACGGACAATTAATAAGTAAAAAAACACAACATGCTACGACATCTGCAGTGGCACTTATGACCTCTAGGGGCATGATTACTTAGTTCTGCTTTAAGTTCAAATTAATCTGTTCCCTGTGCTGATCTGAGAATTGAGAGAAAATCGCCATATTGTCATTCAGATTTATTTCATTTCAATGGAGCTCAAAAACATTTTTCCCCAACACATTCCTCCCAGTATCTGTCAGTCGCTTCATTCTCTGAATAAGTAACATACCGCTTTAACCAATTACCGTGAAGTGGGAACTTTCAGAAGTAACTTTAGCAAAAAAAATAAAAATAAAAAAAAGACAAAAATAAACTTATTTTCTCTTTTTTAGTAAGGGTGGTGCAGTCATTAACATCAAGGGGAGTCACCATTTACAAATGTCCAATTATTCGTGCTTATAGATGTTTATATGCAAGTGCTTTGATAAATGTATTTTTTAGACCTTACCACAGGAGTCAACGTCTATGGTGTGAAATGATCTGACTGCACTTTCTGACCCGCATGAAAGAGTCACCCGTGTTGACCAGCGAGCAGCTTTAATTTCCATTTAGATGATTGACTTCATGTGTGGGCAGGACAAATTACAGTAATGTTTAGTTCATGTGTGGGTGCTCACCTCCTCTACATTAGAGGCAGTCTTAGCTGAAGTCTCCATAAATATGAGGCCATGTTCTCTTGCAAATGCTTCACCCTCTTCTTTCTTCACCTCTCTCCTCGACTCCAGGTCACTGTGAACGTAGAGAAGGAACATCAAGGCCACTCAGGAGAAAAGTGCACCTCTCACAGTAACAGACTAACAATGCAACCAATTACATTACAAACATTGTGTGTTGTGTACTTCAAGCGCATTTTTCATAAATCACTGTTCAGTTGCTCTTTCATGTAAACAAACTTTAGTCTTTTTTTAAGAGGAAAAATTGGACAAACAAAAATTGGTGCAAAGGTCAATCCATGAAACTGGTGTGCACTGGAGTAAATACCACACATTAAATTACCTACAATAATAACAATAACACAGCACGCTTTCAATGTCTCACTGCCTGGCTAAAGCTGCATGAGTCCTAGCATACTATATTAGGTCACTCACAAATACATTAGGAAAAATAAACACTTTGGCAGCTGGTTGCTCTGAATTGTATAGTCTGTGCATTTCAATTTTATGTAAAAACACAAACAGTTAAGAGTTGTAAGATATACGATATCTTTGCAAACTATTCCTAACCCTTATACTGTATGTCCGAGCGGTGACGTGGACCCACCTCTTGTTACCGATAAGCATGATGACCATATTGGAGTTGGAATGTTGGCGAGCGTCCTCTAACCAAGTCGTCAAGTGGTTAAAGGTGTCCCTTCTGTGAAAACAACAGGGCCGTATTAAGACTCTAATACAAGACACCAGTGAAACAAGTTAAACCATTAGGGCCAAGAACAGCTAAACCAGGGGTGGCCAACTAGTCAGAGACCAAGAGGCGAAATTGTTAACTTTGATCCTGTGAAGAGCCAACCATTCGCGAGATCCAAGGGGGGGGGGGGGGGGTAGTTTAATGTGATTAAATGTAATGTGACCGTTAAATTTAATCACAATAAACTATAACTTTATGCCTGGCCTTTGTCTTTTCAATAATTGTATTGGTTTTATTCCTTATCAAGATTGAAATAAATGTATATTAAATAAACTGACATTTTGTGCTGTTCTGCTCTGACTGGGACAGAATTAGATTATTATTATTTTTTTTTTTTAATGGAGTGTGTTAGTGTGAAGGGCCCTGCCCACTGAGCCCCCTCCTCTGATTTACCCCAGGCCTGTGCGCTCAGTGCCTGCAGCCTGGTCCTGACTGGACTGTGCAGAGAACGCACTCTAGGCTGCACAAAGTTCGTGAACTTTAATCAGGAGCCTCTGGAGAACGTCTGAGATTCTGTTTTATGTTGCATTTGTTACAGTTACAGCTCATGTGAAAGAAAAGTCAATGACTGAGTATTTCTGCGTTACGATGTCGCATCATATGCTTCATTAGAGCTCGGCTTTTATCCCATTTCCTAATTTTGATATTTTTTCTGTGAATATGAGGCCAACTTTCATCAAATAAAGAGTAGGCTAATCAAAAATTTGAAACGCACAAAAGCTGATCCCAGTGCCACAATCTGCCTGACTGTTGTTTAACCTATATCCCGCTTTGAGTGAAGCTGCTGCACGGGCACCTTTTACACGCCGCCTCGAAAAGGAGGGAGACGGGGAAACGGGTGGGAAAGATGTACCACAACAAAAGTAAAAGTATCACCAGCTCAGAAATGTCTTTATGGCATTCCAGTAAAAACATATAAAATACTGAGTACAGAGTTTAGTGCTAAAAAAACATGACTTAACCTCTAAGCCGACTAAACTGAGCATATTTTCTCCCGTTGGCTTTAGCCATATAGAAATCAAGAAGAAAATTCACCAAAAAGCCACAAAAGCGACGCAAAAAAGTGACGAAAAAGAGAAGAAAATGAAGATGAAAACACAACAAAAAACGACAACAACATGACAAGGAAAGCGAGGAAAGAGTGACAGAAATGTGACAAAAACACAAGAAAAAAGCCACAAAAAAGCAACAAAAACCAAGCTGAAAATGCAACGTGAGAACAAATATCTGTTTAGATCCGTTTTGCGGGTCTTAGCTTTCAAATGAGGAGACTGGAGAAAATGTGTTTGGTAAAGACAGGGATTAAGAGGTTAACTAAGGATAAACATCAGCCTAAACCAAAGCTGCTGATATCAAATTGTGACTATATCTGTGACTTAAACTACCACCACTAAAATATACTTAAAACGCCATTTATTTCTTGTGACTTCCATATTGGATCTTATAAAAAAAAAGACGCTCTAATTGTGTGTATTTGAGGCTAACTCGGATATTAAAAGCAGCACCTTGAGTGGTAGCTGTACGATCTGACCTACTACGACGTCTCCACACCCAAAGGTAAGGATTACTTTAGACATTTCCATTACCACAGGAACATAAGAAGGCCTTTACTCTCTGTTAAATAATTTCTGGCACCGTGTCCACATTAGTAGCTAATCTACAGTTTGTAAACAGGCCTTCCCCTAATGCTAAAGCTAATGAGGGTAAATGCTAAATTGCCTTCATAAGCTTTCCGGCCGCACAGCATTGTTTTCACATATCCCTCATTGTGGCAGAAAGAGGCCGTTACCTTGTGATGTCATAAACTAGCAGTGCCCCGGCAGCGCCTCTGTAGTAAGACCGGGTGATGGACCGGAATGACTCCTGGCCAGCCTGAAGAGAAAGACGGAAAAACAACATGGGAGTTTTAAGCAACACAAACAATACATTTACTTCAAGTGGTAGAACAGACTTGGCTCTCTCCTTTACAACGTAATTCACGCAATCACCCCATGAATCTTAATTTAAACCATGAAGCCAAATCTATAGGGGCTCTATGACTCCTGATCTTCTCACGGGAGATCCAGCTCCGTATTTTCCTCAGCTGCTGGAGGATGGGACAGAGCGGGGCCTGTAATTGGATACAATGGCGTTTTTTTTTTTTCCTCCTCCATTTATCTCTCACAGCCCCTTTCTTTCTGCTCGCGTGTAGCTGGTTTCCCTAAACTCTATGAAGGTCACATGAAGTGTCGCGTGGATTAAACCTGTAGCGTCGGCCACGGACTTGGTCACCTTGTACTTTATTGCGGCCTAATCTTCGCGGTTCCCCCACTCTCCCGCATAAGTTTTACAGGTTTTTTTTTCCCTTCCTGATTCAATGTGGTTCTCAAACAGTTTATGCCAAGTACCAACTTATGAAATATAGCAGCAGCATATGTTAAACATCAAAATAGAGCAAGAAAAACCTCTAATGTGAATGCGTTACTCAAATCTTCTTTCTTTTATTACTTAGCTTTAGGAACTATAACAATTATAAAGTACATTTCAAGCCTTTGTGCATTGTTTTTTTGAAATATATCCGTGACACAGGCTGGAGTACTTTCCCCCTCATACGAAATCATCATTATCGTCATCCCATGGCTGGTTAATTCAATATTTATTCAAAACTATGCATTATTCCCTCAGTAAGCTCTCATTGTACAATCTCCACCCCGACAATGGCCATTCACCCCTCCATCGCGGGCCGTGATGATACAGTAACAATGTTGTCCCTGTTCCCGAGAGCAAAAACAAAACTGCGCTCTGTGTTTGCAGCTGCACCGTTCTGACCTCACCTCAACAAAAAGAAAAAAAAAAGAAGGAAAAAAAACTCAAATCCTCTGCCGGCCGCATACATTTAAAAAGAAAAGAAAATCTCGGGAGGATTTTAAAAAGACGTTTAGTGTCTCACGTGAATACGTTTAGTGTGGGGGCCCTGCCCTGCACCGGGGCCAATATTACACGAGAGCGAGACAGCGTGCTGACAAGTAAGTAGTGGTGGTCACCCAGTAATGCTATTAGTGAATAAATGATACATAAGGGTGAACTCGAGGCTGTGTCCTGTCTGCCAGCTGGCCCTGTGTCTCCACCCAGGCAAACGGATCGTAATCAGACCAAAACTTCAATGGCAGCGAATCCCAAAATGGGCACTTTTTTAGCTTCGCGTGGTCTTATTAAAGTATCTAAAGTTTTAACCGTGTAGTTTAGACCAGTTGTTCTTACCTTTTCTGTCTTAACTTTGGTCTGACATCTATAACCCCGCACTACGGATTATTGAGAATATCGGTCAATTAAAACCCTTCTTTGGATGTAAAAAAAACGTGTGCCTTAAAAGATTTGTAAATATTTAGTTCCGCCGTCCCTCCTTTAATGCGTACATGCCCCTGGTTGGGACGTCTATGAGCATATTTTGAAACATGCGATTCTTGAATTAGTTTAGCGGATAATATTTCAGATGTGTATGTGTCTAAAACATGCAGACGAATCTTGGTTATAAAGCATAAGTCACAAGACGAATTGCTCCTAGATATTTTTGTAAAACCGTTCAGCCCCAAATTACACCCTACACCCTACACACACTATCCAATCCCACTGGTTTCACTGTCCGTTCGTAGCTGCAGTCGGAACACCCCGCAGAGTCTCTTTTCATGGCGTAATGATTGAGAGGACCACTTGACATGTGGAAAACCAAAGGAAGGTCACTCTTCACCGCTCAGCTACAATGTGTCCATTAAAGAGAGCGGATCCCCCGGCAGCGGCGGCAGAAGAGGCACAAGTGGCTGCTATTGAGAGACAAGGTCCAAGTATAATAGAGCGATGACTCCACCTGCTGGTCATTCGAGTAAGTGCACGCAGAATAGAACCAGAACATTTAAAAATACATTTGTTAGTTGGCACGCACGGGTAATTTGTACATCTGAAAGTGCAAATGATATTCTACATTACAATCAAAATAATTCATTTCATTTTCCCTTGGCTTTGAATTCAGTGTTAATTTTGTTGACCAAAATATTTAGTCAGAGTACTACTTTTTCGACTAAAAGTTGTTTATGAGACTAAAGCTATGACTAAAATATCCAGATATTTTCGACTAAAATATGACTAAATAAAAATGAAAAGATGAGACTAAATCCAAATTTCAATGACACTTTGAAAGAGCCTCAGATCATTTAAATTCTCTGCCCAAGGAACAGCTCTGAGCTTTGTTCATGTGGGAGAAGCTCCATAAAGCAGAAGAACAAGATTAAATAAGATTATAAATATTATTGATGCAAAGTCAACTAAATTAGTCTGGAATTTAGTCAACTAGACTAAAACTAAATTAAAATGTGTTGTCAAAATTAACACGAATTTTATCATTTTATTTCCTGAAGGAAAATGGCTACAGGATGGGATATAACTGGCTGTGCAAAGATACTGTACCAAAGGGCCATGAGTACCCTTTTGTACAGTATCTGAGGATATGGAGTCCTCGCTCATGTTAACATGCGTAGTGAAACTCGAGCTCAGTGGTCTCCATCCATACATACAGGGGCACTCTCATCAATATAAGGCGTGATGACTGTGATGTGATGATCTCCGGTGGAACAGGCGCCAACTCTCAGACACAGTGTAAAGCTCCCAAAAGAAAAGTGAGAAATGCTGAAGCTCATCAGTATTTGGTAGTGGTTGGATTCACGAACCCGCCGTATCTTTTTCATACTGGTCAACATCAGGCTCACGGTTTTGAATATCGCCTCCACTTTTTGAAGCCTTTCATAGAATAAAACTAGACCTTTAGTTTATACGCGCCGACAGAGGAGACGCTGAACCCACAGACAGGTTTTGTTTCATGTGGATTGTCCCGGTAATGAGAGAGATATTCGCATTTCGACCGTTACCGTAGTTACCACCATGACATTTCCAGTTGCCCGCTGCCTCAATTTTAAGTTACATGATCTTTAAAATGAACACGACCTATAGCCTATTGTTTATATTGATATGGGCGAGTCTGTAAAGAGGCTGTGACCTGCTGGAACGGCTGCTCAAGCTTTCCTCTTCTCTAAAGCTGCTAGAAGAGGCTCTAGCAGACGCAAGAATAAAAAAGTAATAAACTAATGGATCCTTACCGTATCCCAGATCTGAAGTTTGATCTGTTTGCCGTCTATGGTGATCATCCTCGCGCCGAACTCCACACCTGCACCAGACACACAGGAGAAGCACATTGAGACAGAGATTTATGTGACGGTTCTTTGAACAATAGGAAAACACAAATTTAAATAGGTTTGTGCAAAGGTAGCAAAGGTTTCTCATTGTCAAGACGAGCTCCCTGACGGACAGCATATAGCAAACAAAACCATTACAAGAATCAGTCAAAGAACGGAAGCAGAGAGTATTATACCGATGATAATAACGTTCAGTTGTTCCTTCATAGCACGGCTCTTATAAGACGACATTATGGTTTTTCGGAGTCTTTAATAAGTGGGTGATGCGTCCGGAGAGAAAGCATGACTGATTTGAGGTAATGTCTCCCACATCGACTGTAGCCTGGGACATTTTGGCCAGTTCACAGTAATAACAGCCTTGGAGATTAGAAGCGAGCAGCCTATAATTATACAATGGGGCATTAGTGGCGGGCATGCGCACACTTACCGATGGTGAGGTCGTGAACAGGCTGAAACCGCTTGTCTGTGAACTGTAGTAATAGACATGATTTGCCGACACCTGAAAAACAAATGAAATATCAAGATTTAAAGAAGCACACGGTTTTGGTTTTAAGGCAGCAGTGACAGGATGGACACGGGCTGAGGTTGTTACTTAATGCAAAAGTAAGTTTCCCAAAGCTACAGGTTTAGAGAATATCTTAATATAACAAGTTGCATCCGACCATTGCGCCCTCCGGAAAAGTGCTTTGCAATGTGCATATCAATACTTGAGAGTACAGTAAACAGTATACAATAATTAAAAAAAAGGTGAGAAAAAGAGAAAAAACATCTACTTTGTATACAAGAAAGAGCGCATCGTATGGTGAAGTTGTTGGCCAATCCTCAGCCCTAATATACACAAGTACTACTGTATCATGAGGCTCAAACTGCAGAAAAGTGTTTGAAAATTGAAATTGTTTTAATAAAATAAACCAAAAATGCATAAATGTTTGGTCACTTAAATTGAAGCCAGAGCTGTTCTCCGAGCGCAGGACTAATTCCCCACATCAGTGTTTGGCAGTACAGGAGGGAAACATTCAGAGACAGTAACGATCAACGATTGATATGTCAGGAAATCAGAAATGCAACTTAACACGTCTCCAATAGGACGCTCACCACAGAGGAAGGAAATTACCTTACTGAAAGTATGCAGCAATAATACTCAAACTGAAAGTGTGCAGTAATAAGAAGACTAAAAATAGCCACAAATGCCCTTGATGGCTATAAAAGAGAAGTTGTGACAAATGTGCAGGCAAACAGCTAATGAAGTGTTGCTAAACAATAAAACACTGCTTTTTTTAGTTTTTGCCGTTTCACGGGCACGTTTCAGACAAAGTCGCCTTGGTTTCTCCGCAAGCATGAGCAGGAAGAGCCGTATGATGATGATGATGAACGGGTCATGACACGAGGGCTGTCGGTGTTAGGGGTGAGAGATTGGGACAAGCGCTTCTGCCTCTGTAGTTACCATGGGATACGGTCACCAGGCAGAGGCGTTGCTACGTAGGGATGGCGGTGGTGACGATGACGAGCGATGGACGTCCAGATACAGATCGTGAGATAGAGGATTTACAGGCCCCGTCACTTATCGCAAAAACACACTTTACACTGATAAGATCCGCACTGCTACGAGATCCTGTCGGCCATTTTTACCACCAAGAAAAGATAAGCCTTTTTAAGTGTAATTTAAATATACCGCTTTAATGTTGTGTTTGCATAGCACTTTATGTCAAGAGTACTTTTCTTTTTACTATTCCATTACAATCAAATTCATAACAACACTTTTTTTTGCAGTATATTCTATGTGACAGTACTGTTGCACACACATGTCTCAAATGGTTATTGGGGTCTCTAGTGGAAGATGTGGTTGGAGCGGTTATGGCTTAACCACCTGTACGAGTCAGGTCGTGAAACATGATGACCATAGCGCCTCTGCGTCCCGCCTCGCAGCACCCGTCGCTAACTAGCATCTCTCAAAGCGCCCTTTTCGCGAGGGCCGTGTTGACATGTCAACCCTGCAGCGCTCACGGGAGGAAATTTGGAAATCGGAGGCATTTTGTGTGGTTTCACCATGACAACAACGCTATTGGTGATGGTGTTAACGCTGGGCTTGAAAGTTGTCATTACGGGAGATGTAAAAGCAGTACTCGGAAAGAACAGACCTCAGCAAAGGCAGCGGCTTCACGATGGTAGATACTATACACTAGATATGGGCAAGACTTCTACTTCTGGGGTAAACGCTCTACAACAATTTGCCTCGTAACGATTTGAATTCTTTACTATGTTTTCTTAGCCTTCCCCTTAAAAAAACACATTTGTCATCATGCCAACAAAAAAAAAGGAAGTGAAAGCGGAACAAAATGAAATAATCGCAGATGAAACACTCCTCGACTCATAAAACTATAAACTTAAGTCATTTCAACTCCGGAGCGGTCTGATCTGAAGAACACCATATTGCACCAGAGCGGAGCAAACACAAAGAGGAGGGACTGTAATATGAGAAAACCTGTTCATTTAAGGGACAGCTGCAGCTTAATTGATCCGCAGCAGGTCACCGTGGCAACAGACCCTTTGTCACTCTGATTATTGGCGGATCACATCAGGGGGGTTGAAGGATGGGCGTTAATGCAAAGCTGAAATTTACAGGTTTTACATAATTCAGGGATGTTCAATTAATCAAAATGTGATGAAAATGGCCGTCACAAAGGTGAATCTCAGTTATCATCATGGGTCCACAGCCGCCTGCAGCATTAACAGCATCCGGGTTTGGCCTTCGGAGGAGTATAATTGAGGATTTGTGTGTGCAAAATGATACTGGAGTGGAAAGCGTTCATATATTGTTTAAGCTGAGGTTCATATAAAGGGTCGATAATGTCTGTAATTATGAACGATGTGTAAAAGCCATTTGAGCTTAATACCTGCTGTTGACACTCTTTATAAAGTATAAACTTAATGACATTTTGAAGTTATTCTTTGACGGCAATTTGCAAACAATACTTCCTGATTTAAAGTGTGTATACTGTACAATCACAAACCGGTCCGTTCAACATGTGCCTTTTGAACTTTCATTTAAAAAGGCCAACAAAACCTATTCAGACGTAAAACTAATGGGACATTTGTTTTTGTTTTTCTCAAAGATAAAGCCCGAGGATTACATAAGAAATCTACATACGAGTCAGAGTTCTAGAAGCAGACGGCAATGTTACTTTAAGCTTTAAGAATCTTAAGCAAAGCCTCCAGACACCGCTGTCTTTGGAGCGGTAACATGAGTCCACGCAGTGTCAGCATCAGCAGCACTCTTAATCACAAACCCCTGCCTCGCTTTCAACTGTGCTCCTGAAGCTGCCTTCAAATATCAGGACTCCTCTCCTACAACGGCAGCAGCAAAGGAAGAGTTATAGAGTTATCCTACATTTGACTCACACTCTTAAGTCAGTGGTTTTCAAACTACAGTGTGTTAGGTGACTGGTTTAGCAATGTACTAAATTTCAACATAATTTAGTGCTATTTTGAACTCTTTAAAGACCCTGTTTGTCCTGCTTCTTGGCCTGGTGGCACTTGGTCAAATATTTCTGGAAATTAAGAACCACTGTTAGAATAATGATTCATTTTATTGATTAAAGTTCTGTGCAAAAGCCCCACCGACTATCAATGTGCAATAAGAATTTTTAACTGGTATTTTTGAGATCATAGACCAAGGCCATACAGGTGAAACTCGGAAAATGTGAATATCGTAATTAAGTTCATTTATTTCTGTAATACAACTTAAAATGTGAACTAATATATGATATAGACTCATGACTTGCAAAGTGAGATATGTCAAGCCTTTGTTTTAATTTGGATGATTATGGTTTACAGCTTGTAAAAACCTGAAAATACCAATCTCAGAAAATTTGATGAAATACTGCTTTAATGCAGCGTGGCATGGATGTTATCAGCCTGTGGCACTGCTGTGGTGTTATGGAAGACCAGGATGCTTCAATAAGAGGAATATGACATTTGAAGCCCATGTCCAGGATCCGTGTGTGTGGAGGGTCTTGATGCACTGACTCCAGCCTCAGTCCACTCCTTGTGAAGGTCCTCCTCACTTTTGAATGGCCTTTTCCTGACAATCCTCTCCAGACTGCACTCATCCTGAGATGTTGCTGAGATGTTTTATACTGTGAGCCATAATTATCAAAATTATAACAAATAAAAGGCTTGATATATCTCACTTTGCATGATTATTTTGGCTCACAGCTTGTAAAAAACACGCATTCAAAATCTCAGAAAATTTGAATATTGAGAAAAGGGACTTTATTGTATCTCAAAGAGTCACCTTTTCATCAGCTAATGAATCCAAAACACCTGCAAAGGGTCCCTGAGACTTGAAAAGGTCTCTCAGTGGTTCAATAGAATTCATCATGGGTTCAGACTGCTGACCTAACAGTTGTGCAGAAAACCATCATTGACAAAAGCCTCAAAAGGTAATATCAAAAGAAGTTGGACGTTCTCAAAGTGCTGTATGAAAGCACAATAATAGAAAGTTGAGTGGAAGAAAAACGTGCACAAGCCACAGGGATGAGCACAGTCTGGAGAGGATTGTCAGGAAAAGGCCATTCAAAAGTGAGGAGGACCTTCACAAGGAGTGGACTGAGGCTGGAGTCAGTGCATCAAGAGCCACCACACACAGAGGATCCTGGACATGGGCTTCAAATGTCATAAACCTCTGGTTGAAGCATCCTGGTCTTCCACAGGCTGATAACATCCATGCCACTCTGCATTAAGGCAGTAATTCAAGTAAAAGGAGCCCAAACCAAGTACTAAGTACATATGCAAGATTATAGTTTTCAGAGGGCCCACATTTCTCTGTGCAAAATCATTGTTTTCATTGATTTCATGTAATTCGAATTTTCAGAAATTTTGATTTTGGGGATTTTACAAGCTGTAAGCCATCATTTTCAAAATTAAAACAAATAAAGGCTTGAAATATGTCACTGTGCATGTCATGAGTCTATAACACAAGTTGACAGCCAAAAAATGGTCAGGGGTTTCTCAACTGATTTAGACTAATTTTGGTGTTCTGAGTCCGAATATCACATGCATTTTGCTCTATCAGGTCAACGTTTTGAGATACAGCCATAGTGTTACGGATTACGTACGACTACGTTATTATGAATTCTGCTTATCAAATTTGATGGAGTAAATAAAAACTGAATGACTTTGGATACGTTGACTTTTATTTCTTGAGGAAAACGGAAAAAACGTCAAGGGTTTCTCAGCTGATGATCCGCACAAATTTGTTTTTGACGCAAAATCGATTTTTAAAGCATTTCTGTAGCAAAAAATCCTGACCTGATTGAGCAAAACCAAGGTCATTTTCGGACTCAGAGCATCAAAATTTGTCTAATTCAGCTGGAAAACCCTGGACTATTTTCAAAAAATATTTTTTTGTTACCCAGTGTAATCATCATATTAGTTTCACATAAAAAAACAGAAATAAATGAACTTTTTTACAATATTCTAATTTTCTGAGTTTTACCTGTATCTCACATGGTTAAAAAAAAAAAGTGTTCAACTTGATCGTCGTATACTCAAACACTTCTCCACTGAGCCACCAAATCACACACCATTCAAAATCTTGTTCTCTCATTTCTCTAAGCAGTTCTTACACTAAAGTGATCTATCCACAACTCAATTTTTTCCTTGGCCTATGCTGATGATCTTTTAAAACTTTGTAATTTATGAACCATTAAAAAACATTTTTAAATATGACAATAGTAGTAATTTTGTTAGGATTCATCACTGTTCTCTGTACGCCTTACTTCAAAAAGCCTTACAATTTTCACCTCAGTGATCACTAGTTGACTATAGTGATCAGTGTTGGATGTTGAATGTCAGCTGCATTATTGTAAGTCTGATCATATGACTGAGCAGGAAAACCACATCAGCACTTTAAAGCAACACATTTACATTCTTCACAACTTTATCAACACCCTGTTTCGTCCTGACTGTTTTTGACTATTTTTGTCCACAATGTTGTTGCCCATCTGTTCCCATCAGCAGGAGCAGAGGGTGGGCTGACCTTTCAGTAGGTTAAACCAAAAAACCCAATTCATGGGCATTCTTGATGTTGGTTATCATCACAGAAAATATAAATGAATAAATACTGTGTCGAGACGTCACATGCTAAATAAAAATCAGCGTACACTAAACTAGACAGGTTAAATTTGATAGCATATAATGAGTGAACTTGCCATTACAAATTGTGAATTACATGGCTAGTTCCAAAGAATGCACAACAACCAGCCAGACGTCAAAGGCCTTCGCTGACCTCAAAACACCTCAAGACTGATTATTAATGCTGTGCTGCTAGTGGCAAATAATGAAAAAATGTCAAACAGGGTTTCATGGATTAAAAATTAATACAGTCTTTGAAGAATCACAATACACACAAGAAAAGAAAACATGAGAAATACAAAGATATAGGCCTTTTTTTTTAGTTTGGCGCATATACGCAAGTAATTTTTGGACCTTGCCTGTTTGGCCAACGTGGTCAAATCTTTCTGAAAAGGCCATGCAAGTATCCTGACTGTATGGCGTACTTCATCAGGTCAGAGAAATGATGGAATCCCTGCAGTGTTTTCCTGTTCACACGAATCGACATCAAGATAAACATACAGGAAGTACAGTAGACTGAACAGCCAACCAAAGGATCACTTAAGTCGAACAGGCCATTCAGAAAACAGTGAAGATGGGGTTCAACTTCCGCACCTGCATGGCACATGTCGACAAGCGCCGGCCGAGCCCAGAGTCAGATCATGAAAGACAGCTAACAACATCATGAGACAATTAACAACAAGTGAATCCCTGTTTGTCAAAGGACGGCCATCCAACAGTAAATAATGTCATTCACAACCAATAAAGAAAGAGTGCTTACAAAATATTAAGCTAACCTTGTAGATAAATTAAAAGTAAAAGTCACAAAGCCCCACCTGGGATTAATTGTTGGATCTTTCAAGAATGTGTGCCATTAGCGATCGTTTTAATTTAGCAGCATTCACCTTACCCCTAGTCTTTTGTGAAAGAACTTTGAACCCTGTGTGTCCCGAGTGGGCATTTTGGGACATCTTTGACAGGTCACCTGCTGGTACCCAGTGTCAGGACTGCGCGAGCCTCCACTGAGATAGACCAGACTCCATGCAGAAAACGATTCTACTGAAGTGTTTTATCTGCTCTCTCCATTTTTAATATAATGATTATTCATGTTTAACATTTTACTGAAAGTATAATTCTAATCCAACACATCCTTCTTGCTCTGTAAAGCACTTTGAATTACTTTGTGTACAACTTGTACAGTACAAATAAAAATGCCATGCCTTAATTTCACTCACGTTTTTTTTTAAATATAGATGTTAAAAAGCCAACGTAATCCGGGTATTTTCTTGTACTAAATGTTATTAATGAAAACATGTTGAAGGTTTTACATCCTTTAAATACTTGCTTAAATGCGTCCATTACTGATTGATTGTTTTGTCTCTAAGTGACAACTTTGTAAATACTGTAGTGTACTACTGGCATGAAGGCACAATCCTCTTAAAGATTTTTAAATGAACATAAGGAAAATGTTACCGTTACTTGAGGCTCCCTTTATGTACTCATTATACACATGTTTAAGTGTTTCTTATTTGAGAAATGCAGAATAAGCAAAGATCTTCCATTCAACCATAAACTATTAAATGTTTAACAGAATCTCCTAATGTCTTACACAAGAGTAAATTACAGTAATTGGTTACATGATGTAATATCTCTGCTTATGGCCCTCTATGACCAATTACTACATTATGCTTTATGCCTTCACCAATTCTTGCTGCATAAATGTGCTCCCGTCTGTTCCTTCTGCCTACATCTTGAACAGTAGACAAGTTAGATCACTGTAGTAGTCTAGCACCAGAGTGAGCAGACCCCACCCCAATGACAAACAAAACTTAATCACAACGGTTACTGATCAAAGGCCTTTTAGCTACAAACTGAACGTATCAATGGGTCACGTGTGCCGTGATATATTCTAAATTGTGCTGAACAAGCTTCTAAAAGTATTTTGAATCAATTCATTAAACAATGTGCAGTCTATTTGCCTTGTGCAGATGGAAATGGCTTGGGGGAAATGGATTACTTAAAACACACCTACAATTTTGCAAACTGTGTAAAAGTAACACAGACTTTAGCTCAGTGACTAGCCGAAATATAATTGATGAACAGAATTAACACATTGTGTTTGTAATAAGTTAAGTCTGTTCAACTATTCACTAAATGTGCTGTAATGTCATTACAGCACATTTAGTGAATAGTTGTCTGACTGATGTTTAAGGTTTCAGGATATCTTCAAGGGTCTGTAATTAGATTTAAATGTCAATACTAAAGGACATTGAGATCATTCCCTTGAGATACCTTTTTAACATGTAAAAATGTATTGATTCCTAAAGATAACTGGACCAGACCTACATTAAATGAGTGTTAAGTTTCTGTCAAGAAAAAAGATTGTGCAAGAGGCAACATTTAGAGAACTACTAGATTATAAATAAACTGTAATCAAAACAGGACAGTGATGCAACTGGGTTTGGTGAGAGATAAACAACATCTTCACAACTCATTATGCATTAACTATTCGGTAAAAAGAAGTGGCTTTAGTAAGCCTTCTATTAAAAACCACATGGTATGTATCGATGTAGGACCAAATGTATTTTTAGTCTCACTTACAGGTAAACTTTCAGAAACGGTACTGTTTACAAATGCATTTGCAAAGAGACAGCAGCTAATAAAGGATTACACCTGCTGCTACGATGCCAGCTAACTCAATGGGCCCTTTAAAATCATAATAATGAGATGACAACATTTCACATCGCTTTCCTCAACTAATGTGCTACTCATGACGACTTTGTGTCCAATTACAGATAAATAGACCATGAAATGTGTAGTTACGTTATGAAATTAGCCGATATTATCGCGATTTCTGAAAGCATTTCAAGCTTTAGCGATGGGGGTTTCTGGCACAAGGACAGGCCACGCAGTACCTACTGAAGAAGCAGAAACTGCAGACGCTAAGGTGGAGTCATCAAGGTAAGAGACCCTGGCATTTACCTCTGTCGTGACCAAGGGTGCTTCATAATGAGCGAAACCGCTCATGTTTAGCCACTTAGCCTGCTAACTGCTTAAAGCTAACTCCCCCACCCTGGATGCAAGCTGACAAAAGGCCCAGTATGTTATGGCAGTGTCAACACAAGCGACTCTTCAGTAGCACACATGTTGAATTTGATCACGCATAAAAAATATATGCAACTCCCAGACGCTGTCAAGGCATCTTAATGGTAGTGTAATGTAAAAGTATTAAAAATTGGAGCTGTCATCCCACCCCTTGCGTCTGTGCATTTACCACGTCATTGGACTATCCAACACTGCGGAAATGGACAGCTAGCTTCGATGCTAACTGCTAGCCTGATGCTAAGTGACAGCCAGGCTGCTGCTGTGCCGCTTACCCGTGTCTCCGATGATGATGTATTTGAAGAGGTACGCGTACGCCATGGCCCTGGTTGTGCACTCAGCTATCTCGAGCCTCACGCCTCCGTTTTACAGACCAAAAACCGGGTGGAAAAGGGTAGCAGACAGCCTGTTAGCCTGTTTTTCTCTGTCGGGCTCTGGGAAGGAACAATAAACAGCTACAGCCACGGCTCTACGTCACACGATACGCCCTCGCCACGCCACGGGACCAGGATGATGATGTAGTAGACCCCCTCTGAAGTCCCCTGAAGATCGCAAGAAACTTGTAATGAATGCATTTATAATATGTTTCTATTTCATTGTTTTTCTTTGCTGATGTAGTGTTAGCCAGAGGGAAACCTACCCCGTTCACGTCTGAAGCTGATCCCTCGTGACAGCAAAGTTTAATACATACATGAAAGTAATCAGGAAGGGTCTGCCTCAAATAGAATAATTGTTTTTTGGACAGGCCAAGTTAACTACACACAGAGTTTATTTTATTGTTATATTGTAACTCCTAAACTGACCAGATGATGGCAGCAAATTCATGCACATTGTGTACTTTTTACCCATTTTGTTTTTTCTTTTTTAAATGGTCATAATACTGAGGAAAACACCCACACGACGCCGGAGGAAACATGACTCAAATGTGGAGACTGGGTGAGGAGAGTCTGCATCTGCTTAAGGTCATAACTCTAAGGTGAGTACATTGAAGTGAGTATAAACCACATTATTTTAAAAGGAGGTCAAAGTTCAAACTGAAAGGTGCTCATTCTGTTGTTAATACAAAAACAGGTTATCATCTTAATCTTAACATACCATGTAAACTACGTAGAGTACACGATTAACAAGTAATCTGATCATAGAAAATAACTTAGTGAGGTGGCAGTTCATTCTTTCGTAGTTTGGTGACATCTGGTGGCAGAAGAAGGGAACATTGCACACCGTCTCACTGTCACTGAAAGTATTGCTACAAAACTGAGGAAAATACTATTCAGAATGGACCATTATGGATTGGTTTAACTTGGTCAAATTTTGAAGAGTGAATCTAAAAATTGTCTATTACATAAAATGACTTCATAAATAGATACAAACTGCATTTACACTTGTAAAGGCTTATGTGTTCTCTTCCAGTATTACAAGAAAGCGTTCATCCCACTCTGGGCACTTGACTGATGTTTTTACAAGTTCTATTTATGTTGCTGACTTATTCCAGTGTTCAGTGCTATAGTTTAGCTCTTATAGTTTCATGCAAACATATTTTTACTATGATAAACCTTTTATTCAACAACAGCATCCTGACCCCTTTTTCCTTGAATTCAATAATACCTTCACTTCTTGCAATAATGTAATAGCTGTACTGGTCCAAACCACTGCAAGGCTGTTGCAGTTGTGGCCTTGTTTGATAAGAATCAAAAGCAGAACGAAAGAGAGAAAACGAGATGGAGGGTGCGAGAGAGAGTCTGAGTGCACAGCCACTGATTTTAGCTCAGCACGATTTGAACCAAGGGAGCTTGCCTGCATTACCGCAGGGGAACTATCCTCTTAATACGGAATATAGGGCAATTAATATCAGCAGCCTTGAGGATAGGAATTAACATGGTCACAATCAAGAATGAGGACTGTCTTGGTATTGCACGTAGAGGGTAACATTCTCTTCCTGTTCACTGGAGGAAACCAAACATTGTAAAGTTTGGCAGTCTGAATTAAATGAACTGAATGACCACCTCTTTTACGAGTTTGGCTGTAGCTTAATATGGTTTTAAGTGTTTTAAGGCTAGTCCATCTTGAAGTCATCAGCATTGAAAACAGTTGGGCTATTCACTCTGGCCATTCCTGCTGTTTGGAGTCAGTTTTCACAACGACTGCTGTTTCCTTCACCCATGGGTGGGACAGCACGCTTCCAAAAGAAACACCAGGATGACCTTCCTACCAGGCGGACTTTCCAAAGCACACACATGCAAGGTTAACCAACATTAACATTAAGATAAAGCAGTACATGGGTATTATAATTTAGGTCTGAATGTTGTTTGAAGAAATCTGTCATTGGTTTATATTACTAGATTTAGTTTACTTTGTAAACATGTCCATAGGCATCAATATTTGAGAGTAGACTGAAAAAACTATGAAACTAATACAAGCGCACATGCATTTCAGACCACAAACTGATTGTAAACCATGCCTAAAACAGTGGAACACCTAACTTAAACATTACTAAAGCATACATAAAAGAATCTCTTATTCAAATTAAGAAAGTCTAAAATTGTTGATAGCCCTGTATACCATCCGAAGGAGTATTTACCCCAGCAGCTTTCTTTGTATTAATCTGATTTGGAACCAAGAGTTTAGCAGAAGATTGTGATTACTGGAAAAAATGCCAAGTAATTGCAAGTACACCTGCAGTTTGGAGAGCAAGAAGGCGGGATGAGTTACTGTTGGCAAAGAGAGAAAGGGGGGAGGGGCCAGAGGGGAGAAGCAAGGCACATCACACAGTAGCTCTGAGAGAACTGCCACAGCCTGTACTATAGTGAAAGGGGCCGTTGTTAAAAAAAAAAAAAAAAAGTTGGGACGCCGCACAGCAAAGAGTTCTCTGGTCAAGTGAGGCAGCGGGACAGACAGGGAGCAGGTCTGGAGAGGACTGACAAATACCACCACGACTAGCACGGGACCATGGCTGACAGTGTGAACGAGGAGACAGAGTATATCAAGGACAAGGACGAACTGGACTGGGGCTATGAAGAAGGTAGGAATAGGATGGACAAAGTGAAATTAGTTGCATGTAACGGGTTTGAATGCAACCTGTGAGTTGAAAGTAAGAGAAAAAAGTTATGTACAGTGCATGATCCCACTGCTGTGGATACATTTATTTTAAAATATGCTAATTTAGTAGTAATTATAATTGTTATGGCCCTTGCAAACTTCTGGATTCTAGTAATAGTAGGATGATGTAGTAGTTTATCTACATGATGTCCAATCCACGATGGGGTTAGTATAGTAGAAAGTGCAGAGGGCAAATAATAAAATGTATTGTAGTGACAGCATAGCAGTAATTTCAATGGATCAAAAGGAGCATGAAGTATTCCAGTGTGGTCTGACTCATCAATTGCACCTGTGTTATTTATGTCCCCTCAGGTCAAAAAGGCAACCTGTAAACAGTAGAGAGAACAATCTTTGTGTTTCCAACAATTACAATGTCTGCATCCATAGCTATTTGAAACCCTTTAAAGTTTATTCATAGTTTTATTTTCCTTGGCAAGAACATTAATGTCAAAGGGGTTTAGTAGGTTTTAGTCATATATTTTGCAGTTATTATATTGCACTTTGGCCTAAATTACCATCTTCTTGAATGGTGATGTGTGGGTTCATTTGACATAATTGACTCTAATGCAAGTCTGTGGCTCTGTGCGATCTGTTTGTTGAGTGTGCCTTATCTGACCATGTTTTCTCTTTATTGCTGCCATTACTGTGCACCACTGGATATGCTGCAAAACATAAACTGCTCTAATGTTCTCACTGTAAGTATACGACAACCATGTAACAACAATGGCCTAAGCAATTGCAAAGATTCACAATATCAGAGTCAACCAGCAAATCGAAATCTACTACTTATACTTTATACTATGCTTTTATTCTAGAATTTATTTAAAGTTATTTTACTGTGCAGTGACCCATACTGATTCTTGTGATTTCTGTTTATTGAAATATATGTTGCTGGCTCATTTCAATGTTCAGTGCTATAATGCAATATTTCTGCACTTTAGCAATATTATTTTTAGTTTTAAGTCCACTTTAATAATCTTTACAACTAAAGCATCCAAACATGGCCCCTTTCCTCTTGACTCTATGAGGAAACCATATTATTGGCTCATAGACAAATATTTCTCCATAGCAGTAGCAGTGAATGGACCTGTAGCTGGTGGGAAATAGTCGTCAGGGTTTTAGTTGCTGAGAACGAGGGGAATGTGCAGGCCCCCTCCCCTCCCTCTCTCCGGTGAATAAGCCAAGGAGTGTATGGAGCATTTGTGCAGGACTGAAAGACGCTAGGTTCATTTTTGAATGACTAAGACAGAACATGATACTGGCCAAAAGTTGTACTGAAAGTACACTGTTGTCCTTGTCACTTTCCCCACTGTTGGCGATGCTTTCTTTCCCCACTGAAGGAAGCATAACAGTGTGTGTTGAATTGCATTAAGTTGTTGCTGTCTTAGTTATTTTTTAGCCTTTGAAAATATTGAACTTCCTAAACAGACCTAAAGCAGTGGTTCTAGACTGGTTGGTTCAGATCCAAAAGACACACCACCACACACCACAAGACAATATTTTGAGTGGGTCGTAAACTTTTTCCAAAAATTACTGTTTGGATTTATATTTTAAATATATTTTATTTGATCTTTTTATACAGTAAAGTCTTGGCCTCAAAGGATAACCGTGTACACGGAGCATCCATACTTCTATGTAAACTCCACACAGAAAGGCCCTAACCAGCGAGAAAATCAAACCAAGAATGCATTTGAGGAAAGAGCAGTAAAAGCTGCGCCACCATTACCTGATAAATTGTTTTGGTAGTAAGCCGTATGATCAGTGCTTGAACTGTCAAAACTGACTGAAAATACTGTAAACAGGTATTAGACTGTAGCAGGGTCAATCTGCAAATCACCTATTTTCTTATTTGGTTTGGGGATTTCTGAAGGTGGGTTCCACAAGTTTACCAGTTGAGAACCACTGAAGCCATTGACAACTATAACTCTAGTACATCAATGGTACTATACAGCATATTAAGTACTGTATATCAGTAATACACACATCTCCAACTTCTCGTCCCATGTGATTGTAAAGTACAGTCATCCTTTAAAAACATAAAAACAGACTGCACACATTTTGCGCAAGAATACTGTAGGTTGTGTGTTGTATGCCGTTTTGACAAAGTGGCTAATACTTGGCTTACTTGTGTGCGCTAATCTGTTGTTATTGGGGTCATTGCGTTAACTATCTAAACATCAAGTAATGCACATTTTATCAGTGGCGGCTTTTAGGTGTGGATTTGTTTAAGTAAGTAAGGCTGTCAATATGATACTACATGCAACATGAGCTTTTGTTATCTTTAGCTTTTCTTGTAATTGTGCAAATAGGTAGTGATTACCCTCACTGGAATATGCGTGTCCTCAAAATACTGTAGCTTCCTCCAACAGTTCACAAACATGTTCAGGTGATGTGAGTGCAACTGAAAAATGCCTCATAGAAAATCAATGAATGCTTGTGAAATGGTATCAGCCCTTTGACCAAAAAACCTTTGTCAACAGACTGAGCCCGTCTACCAATAGTTGCCAGGATTCAAATGATTGAATGAAAGTTAATATGGTAATTTACATAATTAGCTTTCTTCTTTCTGGACAGCTGCTGTCAAACTGCAGAAACGATACTGTATCATTCGGAATGATGACATTTTAGATAAAATTGCATAATAAAATTGCACTGTTTCCTATGTGAAATTTTTCATGACACTATATTAGGCTTTTGAAGTCCTTTTGGACTTTTGTAACAAAAGCCCTTCACCCCCTTTCACCTTTATGTTGCCTGTCCAAATAAAAATACTGATCATAAAAAGTTATATGTGTCTGTCTGTCTCATAGGTGTAGAATGGGGACTCCATTTCCCAGCAGCAAATGGGGAATACCAGTCTCCCATTAACCTAAACTCCAGAGAGGCCCAGTACGACCCCTCCCTCCTGGACGTGGGCCTGTCTCCAAACTACGTGGTGTGTCGGGACTGTGAGGTCATCAACGATGGCCATACAGTCCACATCATCCTCAAGTCCAAGTCAGGTGACTCCCTGTTTCAGCTTTACTGGAATAAGGGTGCAGGTGAAATGCAGCTGGTGTGATATTGACGAATTCTAATACCAAAGTCCTTCGACTTGATTGAGGACCAAGTCATATGAAACAATTTGCAAAACAATTCAGCCCAAGTAGATGGCAAAAAGAAAATCAATTGATTATGATAGTTTTCACAGAAGAAGTCCTCTAAATATTTCAAGACATCAGTAATAATGAACAATCCTAACATATAATGCTATTGTGGAGGTTATTGCTTTTTGATATAACAGTTTCTACTGGTACTATAGTGACTACTACTCCATATACCTCTACCACTACTTCTACTACAACTGCTACAACTAGTTCTGTCACTGCTCTTGGTATTACTAGAGCTATCACAACTGCTTTTATAAATTATTCAATACTGCATTTGTTTCAAGTTTGTTTATGCATATTGGTTTAAATCTTTTTAAGTGTTTTTTGATAAATTTCTTTGAACATAATGTGTTGTGCCGTTGCCAGTGGTTACCGGAGGTCCTCTTCCCAGCGATCACGAGTACGAGCTTCACGAAGTTTGTTTCCACTGGGGCAAAGAGAACCAGAGAGGATCAGAGCACACTGTCAACTTCAAGGCTTTCCCAATGGAGGTACAAGCTAACACAGCAACGCACCAAAACAGCACACGGATAACATTGAACAACATCCTACTGGGTGAAATACTTGGGGTTACAATGTTTAATGATGTAAATGTACACTTTGGGGGTCATTTATCAAGGCAGGTGCTAAATAGTGAGTGCAAGCTTAATTTACCATTTGATTGACTGTTAAAAATAAGAGACATTTTTGTCAACCTGCCTTTTTACTGGATCCCAAACAGTAGTGGTCCAGTGAAGTATGTACAAAATTTCAAATTTATGTAGTAGGTCATATTAAAACTAACTTAATGTCCAAATTAGACCAGTCTGAGTACAGGTGAAACTCAGTAAATTTAAATATCGTGAAAAAGTTCATTTATTTCTGTAATTCAGTTATTTTTTATTTATTTATTTATTTATTTTATTTTAGCAGAAACGTATTTAAAACATTTTTACAGAAGAAAACAAAACAAGACTATTATGCTCAAAAGGAGTAGGAAGAAGTTCAAAGAACTTATAATAAACCTACCCCTTATCTCTCATTCAAGTAACACAAAGTATCACAAAGGATTTATCATTTACAGTCGTACAAAAATAAATAAAGGATTTATCATTTACAGTTTTACAAAAATAAATACACCATATGGTATTTAATATGTATTGCAATTATATTGCAACATCACTTCATCTGACTGAAATCGACACATTTTTTTGCAAACTCAGTTTAAAATGTGAAACTAATATATGATATAGAGTCAGACCAATGGCATGAAAAGTGACATTATGTCAAGCCTTTGTTTGTTTTCATTTTGAACATTTTGACTTACAGCTTGTAAAAACTCCAAACTAAACATTTCAGAAAATTAAACTATTACATGAAATTAATGGAAAAAAAATAATTTAAACAAAGAAATGTGGTCCCTCTGGAAACTATAATCATGCATATGTAATTAGTACTTGGTTTAAGCTTTTACTTGAATGACTGCTTTAATGCAGCGTGGCATGGATGTTACAGTATCAGCCTGTGGCACTGCTGTGGTGTTATGGAAGACCAGAATGCTTCAATAAGAGGAATATGACATTTGAAGCCCATGTCCAGGATCCTCTGTGAGTGGAGGCTCTTGATGCACTGACTCCAGCCTCAGTCCACTCCTTGTGAAGGTCCTCCTCACTTTTGAATGGCCTTTTCCTGACAATCCTCTCCAGACTGCACTCATCCTGAGATATTGCTGAGATGTTTTATACAAGCTGTGAGCCATAATTATCAAAATGATAACAAATAAAGGCTTGATATATCTCACTTTGCATGATTATTTTGGCTCACAGCTTGTAAAAAACACTAATTCAAAATCTCAGAAAATTAGAATATCTTGAAAAGGGACTGTATTGCAGCTCAAAGTGAGTCACCTTTTCATCAGCTAATGAATCCAAAACACCTGCAAAGGGTCCCTGAGACTTGAAATGGTCTCTCAGTGGTTCAGTAGAATTCACCATCATGAGGAAGACTGCTGACCTGACAGTTGTGCAGAAAACCATCATTGACACCCACCATAAGGAGGGAAAGGCTCAAAAGGAAATAGCAAAAGAAGTTGGATGTTCTCAAAGTGCTGGATCAAAGCAGAAAGTTAAGTGGAAGGGAAAAGTGTGGAAGAAAAAGGTGCACAAGCCGCAGGGATGAGCGCAGTCTGGAGAGGATTGTCAGGAAAAGGCCATTCAAAAGTGAGGAGGACCTTCACAAGGAGTGGACTGAGGCTGGAGTCAGTGCATCAAGAGCCTCCACACACAGAGGATCCTGGACATGGGCTTCAAATGTCATATTCCTCTTATTGAAGCATCCTGGTCTTCCATAACACCACAGCAGTGCCACAGGCTGATAACATCCATGCCACACAACCGCATTAAGGCAGTAATTCAAGTAAAAGGGGCCCAAACCAAGTACTAAATACATATGCATGATTATAGTTTTTAGAGGGCCCACATTTCTCTGTTTAAAATATGTTGTTCATTGATTTCATGTAATATTCAAATTTTCTGACATTTTCATTTTGGGGTTTTTACAAGCTGTACGCCAAAATGTTCAAAATTAAAACAAACAAAGCCTTGACGTATGTCACTTTTCATGCCATGAGTCTATATCATATATTAGTTTCACATTTTAAGTTGAATTACAGAAATAAATGAACCTTTTCATGATATTCTAATTTTCTGAGTTTCACATGTACTACGGAAGCGTAGTATTTTTTCGCTGGTATCATGTTATTTCAAGATAATTTCATTTTTTGTACAAGATACAGATCACATATTTCAAGATACGAAATTATCATGTTATTTCCTCCGGGTACTATGGTTTCCCCTACCACTAAAACATGTACAATTAGGTTCCTCTATGGGGCCAGGACTCACCTGTCAAAGAGATTCTTAATCTCAGGGAAATAGAATAACATCCCTTCCACTAAATCCTTATAGACCTCCATTATGTACAGATATAACAAATAATATACTTGTGAATGGATTTGGTTAAATCCCGAGCAAACTTCTTTTTGGATTTGGATATTTATTTAGCAGCAGTCAATCACACACACATTGTACTGTTTTGGACAAGTTCATATAGGGTTTGTGCTGTCTCTGAAAGTAGCGATTAAATCAACATGGAAAGATTAAAGCTACAAGATTATCAAACCGAAATTGCAATTTTAATGATCACTATTAGCAATATGCAAAGACTGAATTAATATTCATATCATGTAACAACAAAATATCTTGTCTCCATGGGTCGTATGAAACCAGCTAATCCTGTTGCACAGAATTCCTGTATTAGTTTTGCTTTTGTTTGTATTTCTGTTTTCTCTTAAATGCTAACGCCCCAGGACATGTTTAAAATGTGCACAGGTTTTGCTTGCATTTTACCTTATAACTCAGTAATAATTGTATTGTAAATAGCTTGATAACAAGGGATAACGGAACCAATGGGTTTTGCTGCTCAATTTCTATACTATAACTAAGAAAATACGGACCATGTTTACATTTAACTAGTTTTTCCCCTAAAATGTTCTTCCCCCGAGTTCATCTCCATGTCACCTTCAGCTGGTGGTTGGACACACTTTACTAAAGTGGCTGCTCCTTCCACCTGTCGGTCACAAATGCATTTCAGGTGGTTTGTTTCTATGTGTTTTTTTTTTAATCTGTAGCTCCACCTGATCCACTGGAACAGCACACTCTTCAACACTCTGGAGGACGCATTGGGCAAGAAGAACGGGATCCTCATCATCGCACTATTTGTACAGGTGAACAACACCAATACAGGGCTTAAATGTATCACACCTAATTTTCCCTTGTTACCTTGCTGTCTCCATCCTCTTATTGTGTTTAGACCAAGATTAACTTTAAAGTTGCATCATTTTTATGACACAACTTCGAACTGCAGAATATTGTCTGTACCATTATCTCTCTTTTCTGTGATATTCAAACTTTCTTTGGATAACAACTAAATTACCTCAATCAGGTAGGCATAATGGTTGTAATAGTTATTGTAATCTAACACAAAGAGCAACATCTTTCTGTCTTGTGCGTGAGATAAAAGTTATTACACGTTTGACTATGGATGGGAATGCAATGACCTGGTGTGACCACAGTCGCGCCACAAAGAACCCCTTTAATTTCCTGTTTTTGAACTCTTATATTGGTGTCACTTCCTGAAGTCTGAGGCCACTGTGATTCTTCAACCAGTGTGTGACATTTTCTTGAGTAATATCTTTATGTGCATTTAATTTAGTATTATTTTACATTGTGTATTAGATCCTCAGCCTATAATACAGTGACAAAACTGTTGGCAGTCTCCTACCAATTTGATGATATGAATAGATCGACGTGGATAGCCAGGTTGCTTAAACCTAGAAAAAAAAAAATCACTGTTGCCTTCTCTCTGCTATATATATAAAAATGGTAAATGGTCTCAACTTGTATAGCGCTTTTCCACCTACATTAGGCACTCAAAGCACTTTACAGCAAGGAACCTCTCACCCATTCATACACCAGTGTACGCAGACACTGGAGGCAAGGTGGGTGAAGTGTCTTGCCCAAGGACACAACGACAGCATGCACCTTCAGGAGGCGGGATTCGAACCCCCGACCTTCCGATCATGAGACAACCTGCTCTACCATCTGCGCCACTGTCGCAGTATTATTGTATATATAACATAACATTTGAGAATTGTTAGACCATTGTCATATCATATTATAATGAGCCTACCAGGACTTGAGTTACTGAAAGAGCTCATTAAAAAATTATCTCTTATCAGGTTGGTAAAGAACATCTGGGACTCAAGGCTATTACTGAAGTTTTACAAGATCTACAGTACAAGGTAAGTCTGATTTATTGAGAATGTGTCACAGAAGTAAAATGAATGTTTCAGTTTTTTTTTATCTTACAAAATAACTGTGTTTATTTTTTCTAAATAGGGGAAGAGCAAAATAATCCCCTGTTTCAACCCCAACACCCTGTTACCTGGTAAGAGCAGATGGACTGTGTTGACAGTTCAGATTATTATCAGTGCTTTTTTTTAACTTTGTTTGGTTTACTTCTTTTAACCTCAATTGCCCGCAACTGGATGGTTATTGTGTTCTGACCTTTTCTTGTCTCACGGTCGCTGCGTGCTGCTGTTCTTTAGGGACACTTGCATTTTGAAAAGGCCTTGAGTTGTTCAACATGTTTTTAACTGTGTCCCCAGACCCCCTGCTCAGAGACTACTGGGTGTACGAAGGCTCTCTGACCACTCCCCCCTGCAATGAAAATGTCACGTGGATCCTTTATCGGTACCCTCTCACCATCTCACAAATGCAGGTAAAATCTCATATTTATGTGCATAGGCTTTTAAGCTATGAAAATGAATGCATCAGAATCGAGTGCTTCATGTCTTTGATAGAATCACTGTGTGCCGTTTGGACTAAAAGGACAATGAACATCGTAATCTGACATTTTATATCGTGGCAAGTTTGTCCTCTGGCCTGGTGTCCAATTGAAATGCCATGGTTTTTGTTTGATGAAATGTAAAGTGAACACCGGAGGCTAAGGGACTTTACGGGGGTACACTGAACTCGCAACAAGAAGGCCCTGTGTATGAGTCCTTGATCGCAGTGATAGGTCAGGTTGGCCCAGCATGACAGCACACTCAGTTGTTCTCGCCATCCATCTATGAAGCTCGGGATTGTGTCGGGATTGTGTCTATGGTTTCTGGGATTTCTGTCGCATTCCATAAGAGTAAGCCAACTTAATGGCCAAAGTAAAACGCAGGAGTCATCGTTCCCATGAAGGCATTTGAACTCCGCAGTCTGTATTAACCATAGTGACCCCGAGCTCTGTTCTCTACTTTTTTACATGGTTTTGGCTAATGTTAATCTATGGACGTTGAGGAAAATGGCGGATTTCCACGGCACGGTTGACTTTGCACCATTCGATACTAATACAAGCACTTTGCAATACTTTACCCTTCACCGAGCAAGAAGCGGCCTCCTCTGCTTCTGCTCGGTGCAGATGTGCATGAAAGTATTCAGATGGTTGGGTTGTATCATGTAACTGACTGTTGCCATGTCGACTGATGCTGCCCTTGACAACCAGAGATAAATCCTGAAACATGTGAAGTGTGTGTTGGTTGCCATCTGCTCTTTGCAATTACTACAGGGAGGATCATTCAGAAAGTACTTTTTATTTATTGTATTTGTGCTACTTTCATATCCCAATACATATTGTTTTCAAAAAAGAAACACATTTATCTGAAATGTAAGACAGATAACAGACAGTTTGAGACACAGAGCATAGTATTGGGCTGAGCCATCCGTATCAGGTCAAAGTGGCTGCATTTTATGTTTAAAGTTTGTCCTAAAGTACTTATTTCAATAACGGTCCGTTGTGGTAATACTTGGTTGATTAGCATAACATAACCAGTTTTAGCAACATTCATATTGATTGAAATGGATTCACCCATATGAAATGATTGGTATCGATATTGGTATTGCTGGGTTGCAGGCGACATCACAGCGTTCTAAAGGCCAATACTATTATATGGAGGAAAAATATTTTTGTTTTTGAGGAAATGTTTGGTCTTGTACAGAGAGATCATGGACCCAGTGACTGATACTAACGATCATTTTTGTAATTCATACATTTTCTTTTGAGCTATGACTTGTGAAAGTGTAATGCAGTTAATAGGAAAAACTGGCTCCTGCCCCCCGCTGGGTCCGGTGCCATCATCACATTTTAGAACCTGTAACCCAGCAATAGAGAGTATAATGAAGTAATCGCATATCGTGTTCAGGTAAGGAAGTTAATGTGAAGCAAAGCAAACATTTACTGAAACTATATTCAGTTTCAGTGTATGTAAATAGGTTGTTCTGACAGGTACATGATTACCTACTTGGATTTCATTACCAAACAGTCGCTCAGTCAGTAATCAGTGATAAGCAGCACACATGAATTATATCGCCTCGAGTTTAATATTTATTTAACCTTTAACTGACATGCTAAGTAAAAAAGTTCATATTTTATCTGCATGTTGAAAATGCAGGTCTCTAATTTATACGCAATATTCATATTAAGCTTCTCTGTGTTGTTGTTCCGCTCACAGATTGAGGAGTTTCGACGATTGCGGTCCCACACCAAAGGGGCAGAGTTAAATGAGGGGAACGATGGTTTGTTAGGGGACAACTTCAGACCCACGCAGCCCCTCAGCGACAGGACGGTCCGGGCAGCCTTCCAGTGACTCCAGCTTAAAACCATGAACCTGGATATACATGGGGGACCTATGGATACAAGTGTAAAAGGTACAAAGACACTACTTTATATCACTACAATAGTAAGTTATCATTTATAATTGGTGACAGTTAACGTCCTTTAGCTTAATCAAAACAGTCCAAAAAAGAACATGATGATCCTTGTTTCATCATATTATGAAAAAAATATATAATATTTTAATAATCTCATCAGGGATAGACTTTTAAAATGGAAAATGTCCCCGAGGTATTCCAGTAAAGAGACAGTCAGTATAATGGATCAGGCCCTGGAAGATCTAACCCAATTCTAATCTGGGACGCTCCTATATGCAGCAGTGAACGCCTCTGCACAAGGACTTTTGGGGAGTACACTGCATGTCCCAGCAAAATAAATGAGGGGTTATATGGGGAAATGATGAGTGAGCCTTTTCCTGTCAATGTCGGATCTTGGTCATCCAGGTGGTTATTTTATTTGGTGTTTGTTGAAATCTCTGTCCTCATGGATGAAGCATTTGACGCATCCTTCAGGGATTGCCTTTGGGAGATTGTATTTATTTTGTAAAAGGTTATGTAGTAGCGAAAGTTGTTCATAGGATGCAGAACTGCAATTTTCTTACATCTTTGCAACATTGTAAAAAAAAATAAAGAAATGCGACTTTTCATCAATGAATAGTCGTACTAAATGTAGCCACTTTACCGTCCTAGCTGTTGTGTGTAGATATTCAATCACGCTTTGCATTATGTCTACACCATTTTAAGCCTTAGCACTATCTGGCTCTTTTGGCACAATATTTTCTGAATATGCAGATTGTTGAGTCGTGTGAATGTGATTCTCTGTAGCAGAAATGCAATAGTGAAGATAAAGTCTTTTATCACAAGAATGTAGCCTGTGTTTGTTACATCAGTGTCAAACCTACATGTGCAATCTGTTATTTCTCACGAGTTGAACTTCCCGGGAATTATCTGGTTATTTCAGTCAGATACTCAGCCTGACCACCAGCCGCCAGTAGCCCATTTATTTAGTCGAATGTTACAGGCCAAGGAATATTTTTTTGGGGTGCAACTCAAACATTTTGGGTCTTACTTATGTTGCTAAGAATACTATCTAACGTCCAGTCCAGTTGATGATTTAAGCTTTTCTACGATGGATTCTCCCTGGATGAATAAGAGCCTTCACACACAATGCTATCTAATAATAACATTTATTGTTCAATCAGCCAATTTTCTTGTACACTTTGTCGTTAAGCAAGTCCTTGGTCCAATTCCCGGGCCAGGTGGGGCCTTTCTGCTTGAAGTTTGCACGTTCTCCATATGTCTGCGTAGGTTTCTGGTACTCTGGCTTCCGCTACCAATAAAAACATACACAATGGAGCTCCCTCTGACACTTTGATCCCCTTGTAATAAAAGATCCTGAATTTCAGCTGGACGTGCGGCAAAGATCAGAGGATGGGGGTTTAGGTGGTGGAGGTGAAGAGGACGGAGGGGGGGGGGGAGAAAGATTAGAGCAGAGACTGAACACGGGAGCATTGTTCTGGGTGTAATGGATATCAGAGTCCCGTCTCACCTGGGACTATCCTGCTACGGCCCACAGACATAGGGGAGGGGGTCCTTAAAGCAGAGAAGAGACATTTTACCGCTGTGTGTATTAGTTATTTTCTCCATTTTGATTTCCATTATTGCGTACATTTAGTTTAACTTCATAAACTGTGCGTGTCATTGTATTCAGAGACGGTTTTGTTTTGACAAACCGAACACTTTGACATGACCACAAATGGGGCAGAGTCGGCACAAGGGGGTTGGTATTACGATTCAATCTTTTACATCACTGCACAGCAAATGACTCACATTAGTAAAGAAATGATTAAGCGGATTGCATAATTGGGTGCATCCTCATCTACCTGACAGGCATGTGAACTTTATGTAATTAATTGTTTTTTCCAGAATGTAATATCAAGGGGGGCTAGTTGGTGAAGGTAGAGGTGGGTTAGTTCCTTCTGATGACAATTATCCAATGAGAAACCAAAATGAGCCCCATATCTATCCATCCATCCATCCATCCATTTTCTTCCACTTGTCCGTTGCCGGGTCGTGGGGGCCGCCGTTGGAGCTGCCCAAATCACATCGCACCAGCCCCTATGGCTCCTCCTGCAGGTGGTGGGTCCACAGAAGGAGCCCCATATCTGTAGTGGCCAAATCGTATCATCTTTCTCCTATTTCCTGTCCCCAATCAACTCCTAGTAAGTGCTACTGCAGGCCATTAAATCTCTGGGACTGAATTCTGGAGGTTCTCGGCTTTCAAATGGATCACGTTTAACCACAGCTGCCCACCTTTTTTTGTGAGATTGTTCTTTTTCTAATAACACCTTAAAGTCAATGTCATGACGTTAAGTATATTCTTCTTTCAGGGACGTGAAGAGGATGCGTGTGTGGATAGACCAGCAACATGAAAAAGAAAGCGGCTTCTTCAACTTGAGTTTGTGCGCGAGTGAGGTTTTATTTCTTTGTATTGTTGCTGTTTTGTTGTTGTTTATCTATTGTCCTCACTGCATGACGGTTTGCAGCGTCTGTATGTGCCCTGATTAGAAGTTACTGTGGCTTTCAGTACAAGAGGAAACATAAACCACAGATGTTCTGTGCAACAATAGATTACGTATGTACCAAAGACCCCTAAAAATGTGTTGTCACTATTTTAAATCAAATTGGCTAGTGTGATTTAAGTTAGGTGTCTTCAATACGGTTACACGAAAACATGTTTGGGGCTAAACGGTTAGTGATGAAGGCTATAGCTGCAGTGACAATGTTTGACTTTCAAGTTTTAAGTTTTTTTTTGCAATCTGTACATTTTAGAAACATTTGCTAAGTTCAATTAAAATGGACAGCCTTTGACTTTACAGCACAATAAGCGAATACTTATGGTAATAACAGGGTAATTATGGTAGTTACACAGAATTAGGACACACACCTCTTTCATGTCATGGTAATATAGATCATTATTCTTCAACCTAACCGTAACATAGTATTAATTATCAAAACAAGGCTCCAAACTGCATGATCCCTCATTAGTTACCGAGCTATGTGTGTCCTATGACAATGTTATTACTGTGAACAAAAAACATGATAGTAAACGCAATGTATTATTATTTTTTATTTTTTATCATTTTAATTTTTACAAGTAAAATTAAGTTGTTTATCCGTTTTTTCCCCTTGTGTTGTATTGTACTGCCAGGATAAATAATGTGGTTTTTTTTAGGGCACTATTTCTCAATCTAAACAGACTGTGAGAACTAAAGACTGTTACTACAAAATAAACCACGGCACTGAATGCGCGTCCTTCCTTCTATTCCTTCTACTTGGTCAAAGTAATTGCAAAGATCCACTAATCATGGAGCATGTGGGTGGTATGGCCTGCATGCTCTTAGTGATTTAAGAATCTGAAGTGTGTTTGTGATAAAAGCCGAGGCGGCCACTAGAGCAGGTGAAATGTTTTACCAATGAGGGGGACTTGAATGTTCTCACCCAAACTGTGGACGCACTCCATTAGTGTGATTGAATTTATGGAAAGGCAAAGGGAAAATCATGTTTTGTCCAATAGTGGTCAGTCCAAGCACTCTAAGCATCAGGGAACTTATGAATCTGTGTGACTGAAAGTTCTTGAAATCTTACCAGACTTGTGAGGCTAAGGTCCTTATAATTATCACATTAGATCATTGAAGTATGTGTATGCTGCCCTCTGCTGTTACCAACCCGGCAGCGCACACTACGCTCGACTACAGTCTGCACCGATTCTCCTGTGCGTGGGGTTCTTTCTGGTCAGTTCTTCACTGTGACCAGCAGGGGGCTCTGTGCATCCACGCAACCCCGCTGTGAGATGGCACTATGAAGCAGCTACTGTTGTGGTGACATTTTATCCACGTTGCACTGGAATGGACAACTGAGAATCTGTCTAATGTTGTCTAATGTTACTGAGGCATTTAATTTTTTTTTAATATCTACACGTAAATGATTGATGAGTTAATTACTTGGTGACTGTGTTTCAGTGATCTATTTAAATAATCTCTCTAGTGGCAAAGCTCTAGTTACCTAAGAAGCAAATAGTGATGCTTAAAGTAAAACATACGATTAACTTAACTGGGCAACAGTGATGATGACGAGACTTACAAAATAAAAAATAAAGCCCAGATGTATTTACAAAAAAAGGTACATTTATACTTCACATTAACTTTCTGATAAATATACATTAAGCAAACACAAATGCTCCTAATGCCCAGGCAGACACAGGCAATGCCAGTTCTGCAGGGGGTTTTAAGAGGCCCTTTGGAAGAGGGCCGGATGTACTCAAACCTAATGTTTTGCTATACCTGTAATCAAAGCAAAGCAGCCACATCTCCATGGAGACAATCCGGTGATGTCCCGCTCCCATCAGGTCAGGTCTGAGGGGAAGCAGGTGCAGGTCATTCATAGTACCGACCTTTTAGATTTATTTTGTAGAGTGAAACGTGGCACAGTGTGGCTTTAAACTGAAATGTTTGATCTGTTTACATTCTTAGCCCAGCAAAGACAAATCTATCAATATAATGTTATGAATGTAATTATCCACTCGTGAAAATGCCTCTGTGTCTTGTCTGTCTGGCCTGTTCACCCTGCCCGGACCGCGGACCCTGAGTGAGTCTATGCCATGTCTATGCTGTGCACTTGGTCACGTTAAGCCTCATCAGCAACAAAACCACCAACTCTGACTGTGATTCTCCTTTGAATGTATTGAGGAGTAACACACAGCAGCAAGATGAAGAGGCTCTCAGATAATGGGTATGGGGTTGTATGTCTGTTGAATTAATTGTGAGTATTGACCCCTGAAAACCCACTTTAAACCCTTACCACTCGTACAGAGAACACGTGTTCAACTGTACGGGTTCCTGAGAGTCAAGAACGAAACCTAATTCTGAGTTTGAATCTTGAGCCGTGTACTTTTGGAATCGCTCACGTATCGGTGCGCGTCCGCGTAAGTCATCATTCCCGGGGTGCAGTGAAGCATCATGGGAGCTGATCAGAGCTGAAGTGTAATTGTGTCAGGGCAAAAACCCAGAAAATGCACTGCAGCATACACGGACAGATACGGAGAGACAGGAGGGACAAGAGGAGGAGACACAATAGCATGAGTCGGTGTTGGTTTTTGAACTTGGTCTGCAGATGATTGCAATCCGCACATTTGTTTTTATGCATAACACTTACTCCTCCTGTAGTATGGACCTCTACAAACATACGCAGCAACACGTTTTAGTACTAAGTCACCGCTGTCCAATAATAATAATAATCAATCATTCTGCTCCTTTCCCCATCAGCAGCTGCATGGTGATGTGGTTGTACGTCAGATGCTCTTCCTGTCGCAGGGGGAATAGGGACTCACAGACAGTACGTGCACGAAGCCTGGGCTAGAACCAGTGACCTTTCAATTGCATTGCACAACTGGTAATCCCATTTCCACTAATGCATAATATTCACCTCATTGACTTCACTTTTGTGTGTGTGTGTGTGTGTGTGTGTGTGTGCTGTTATGGCAACATGGATTTTTACTGCAAAGATGGTGGAAAGGACAAGAATATTCACATTTAGCATGAACATTTGTCATTGTAATTTAGCACAAATAGAATAAGAACAACTCCATCGACTTAGCCCGACCCTCCTTCATTGGCCCTGATCGGCAGACTAACCTTGTAGCAGGACTTTTAAACTGCAGATCTGCCCCGGTTTTAAATAACACACACACACACAGAGCAGTATAATAGGGTCATTACATGTTCCCATCAGCCCCCATCGATCTCCACATTTGAGAAAATAGGAAAGAGACGGGGGAGGGCAAAGAGAGAGGAGTCAAGGTAAGAGTCCTTGAGCAAATTCAGAAAATGAAGCTTTACTGAACGATTGCATTGGGGGCAATCTCAGCGAGTCTCAGGCTATACGTAAACAAAAACACATCTAAACGACACACTGCAAACAAAATGTTTTACCTGATCGAATGTAGCGTTTATTTAATTACGGGTGTTTTTATTAATTCAAAACAATGCAAAAAAATATGCGTAATGTTTGTTGGCGGGCTCGCCTCTTATCGGACCTGACTTGTAACTTTGCTGGGGGCGGGACATCACCAGCTCGTCTCCATGGAGATATTGCTGCATTGCTTTGTCTATACAGCCAAACGTAAGGTTTAAATTGGGTCCTTTTTCTAAATGCTTTATTTTGATAACTTAGAGTGCGAAAGCATTGTCAGTATCGGGGTGACTGGTGCCGGTGGCATGTCCGTATCAGCTTTTCAAATCGCTTTAGTTGCTCTTGTGGCGAAGCGATATCCAGCCTGGAATGTTCCACGGGGCGGCTTTAACGATATAACCACTTGGAGAATCTTAGTCTCAAATTAAGATATATCTCCTCATCATTACTGAACAACCTCTGATCTACTCTACTGCAGCTTAGGAATCTAGAGCGGTTCTTTAAAAAATAATAATAATAGTCATAATTTTAAGTTGAGTCTGGAGCAATAAAGACTGCATCATCCAGGACCCATCTCCAGATCTTAAAGCAGTAGTACCTTGCTTAAGGATTGCACAGTGAAGGGGGCACTGCTATAGATTAGGGTAATTACCCATTGTTCAGGAATTACATTGGTTGGTTAAAATTACTCTATTTCTATTAATTGTATATTGTATATAATGTATTGCCATTGTCCTAAATGTGTAAGGACTTTGGTCGGAAAGTCACTCATGGCTAAATCCTGGCTAAATTTACACTTTACAGTCATTTACCAAGCGTTTGCTCGTGTGCAAAATGAGTAGCACATGCAAAAGTGGATCAGCTGCACTGTCAGTTACGCTTTTCTTACTCACTCATTTACATATATCAGATTTGAAGCCCTAAAACTGTAATACGGGCATTTTCAAATGGTAATTTGATGCAACATGCCCACAAATAGCTACTACTATATATTGCACACGCAATGTAGTACCTGCCTTGATAAATGACCCCGTTATTGCACCGATTGTTCATTAGTTCAATAGTTAAAAGTAGATATCTGCTCAATGCGTCATATGAATTGCAGGGGATGAGCAAGAGCAGGCTCCAGTTGTTGTATCTTACAGCCATGGACAAAATATAAAAACATGTATTGCATAGGTAATTAAACAACATAAACATATTTTCAGATTTTGCCCATTCGTTTGTCTGTTTATCCCGCGTGTTTAAAAGATGGCGGCTGCTCTTCTGCCTCGTGCCCCTTCACACTTTAGCATGCTTCTTTCTGTGGCATTTAAGTGCATTTAAACTGATTTTGAGGCAGAGTAGGAGACATAGAGGAGGGGAGGGTATAGGAGAGAGGAGGGAGGGTGGGAGGGAGGAGAGGAGAGGAGGGGGAAGGGTGTGCGTTGCCATGACAACTGCCATAATAATCATCCTAATGATTGATGTGCTGCGCTCCATTTCTCTGCCTCTATCTGCAATTCTCTTTTCTTTTCCCTCTGTCTTTCTGTCCGTGTGTCAGCGAGCGAGCGAGCAAGCATTTTTTTTTCTTCTCTCCTACAGATTTAGCAACAAACAACCACTTAAATGACAGACGAGGACTCAAAAAGCATGGGATATTTGATGTACTGTAGGTTTATGAAAAATGGCTTGGATTTTAGAGAACGTAATAGTATTAAATATAAAAGGATGTGGCTGGTTTTGGAGCTTGCTTGGATCAATCTCGGCATGTCATTGCGTTAGATCATTCAGGCGTATTATATGAACATGGGTGTGTGTATGTGTGTGTGTGTGTATGTGTGTGTGCGTATACAGTGTCATAATAGATAGCCCTGTAATGGAGTACAGTCAAATTGCTCCATAAATGTTCAAGTGAATTACTGTAGAGACCAGTCTGGGCCAGCTTTCAGCCAGCTCTGCCAGTGGACTAAAACCTGCACACAATGTTTCACTATGGTAGCTTAAGATATGGATTTTATGAATTCATTTACGTAATTAAAATGACAAACCTAAAGTTACTCATGTTTAGTTTCTCAATGGATTTTATAGTTGATGTAATGTCTGTATATAGATCATTAAATCCATAATAATCAGCAGGATTTGTCTTCCAAGACATCATGAGGTTAAGATTTACTGTATGAACCCAATAGGGGTATAACAGGGAGCAGTGGGTGCACCCAGGGACCCATCTCCAGATCTTGAACTTGGTCTGAAGGAGGATTTGTCCATTGAGCATAAAGCTTGGTAGGGAGCCCCCACACAGTATACATTTGCAAATGCCATTGTGGTGGGGCAGAAAGAGTCTCAGAGCAAATGGGGGTTCTGTCTGAAATTTGCATGTTCTCCCCGTGTCTGCGTGGTTTTCTCGGGTGCTCCGGCTTCTCCCTCACATGTACAATAGGGTCTCATTTGGCCCCAGAACTCCTCAAATGGTAATTGGTGAAGATGAATGCATACAATTGCAAGAAAAGGTCAGGGCATTGTTCAACTTTATTTATACTTAGAAATAATAAACTGCGCATAACACAGCAATGTCCTCTGGCTCCAATAAGAGAAGTTAAAGTAAATGCAGAGCTCTGGGAAACAACAAATGATTATAATGAGAGAAGAAACCGTTGCTGCCCTTTTACATGAGCGTGTGTATTTTGTGGTCTCAGATTGACTCTTTAAGATGAAAGTCGGTCTCGCTGTGACATTTTCTTCTATAGAGAACGGACTGAAAGGGGCCACACATGTAAAGGTCAGGCGTCTGATTCCTCGCGATCTGCGCAGCCACTCTTCTGTGTTCCATATAAATACAATAAAATGTCTTGATTTGAAGTTTTACAATCCTTCTCCGCGGCTTTGTAGAAGATCTCACACTGCTTTCCTTTAACCGGGTGAGAATTGTGACTATTAAAGGCTTATTGTATAGACACCTGGACAGAAAAGCATACCCCTGCAATGTCTTCCTCCGAGAGCCAAACAACATAAAAGTTCATCTTCATAGGGGTGACCTGCCGCTGCATCTTAATTACAAAACCTATGCCACCGTGACCGACAACTTCAAAGCGGAGGGTCTGTAAAGAGTTTGAAATTCAGCTCATGATGATGGAGGCGTGTTGAGATTGGTTGGATGGTTTCAGATTTGTGTTTGGGGTGAAGTTGGTGTGGGCGCTCGTGTCTGATCGGACCCGTCCTCTCATTGTGTCCTATGGGAGCTGACAGGCTGTCACCTTCACTCACACGAGCACATCTCTCTCTCTCTCTGTCATACACACATTAGTCAGGCGCTCTTTCATTTCGCTTTTAAACGCCACTGTCCACTGGGGCATGAACGAGAGCCCTCAGATGAAGTGCCCTCCTCCTGCTCTGATAATGTCCTCACTAATGTGTAATAATGCACTGTATCGTACTGTGATAATGAGAGGAATCTCACTGCGTCCTACAGGGTCCTATTGATCCAACATCGTTATTGGACATATACCTGTTAGCACTGTCAAAGGCAACCTCATTCAAAAAGAGACTGTATGTAGTTGTTCTTATTGTGTTTTGTTATACCTGCGTGCATTACATCAAGGTTCAAGATTCAACTTTATTATTGTCCCGAAGGAAATTATACTGCAGCAGGTGACAATACATGTCCACAATGGTACGTAAACAAAGATCATACAGTCACAGCCTTCATCAGTCCGGCTCTGAACAGCCAATCAGCATAAAATCAGACTATGGACAAAGGTGCTGAGTTTCCTTGTTGAGCGACATAAGAGCATTTTTATCTTAGCAACAGCCTCTGGAATAAAATAAGCCGATGGTTTCCCATCCATTCTCAGCCTGCGTCCGTATAGGAGTAAATTAAACTCCTTAAAGAGCGGGTGGTATATATTATATTGCATACATGCAAGTGCCTCAGAACTACAGACAACAGACAAGGAACAGGACCTCGCTCTCTCCTTGTGCAGCTGAGTTTTTTGCCTTTTTCTGCGAACTGCATTTGTGGTTTCTGTGTTCCACATTGTTTTTCTGGATACTTTTGAACGTCTTTGCCGTGTTTTTGTGGAGGTTTGGTGGATTTGTTTACTTTGAGAGTCTAAAATGCTCCTGAAGGAAGCAGCTTTTTTAAAGGTAAACAAAATGCTAGCTTACCAGCTAGCCACCATTTGAGACCAACACATTTCTTCTTCTGAGACACTGAAGAGGCACCTAGAGCCCCCACAGCTGCAGCACAGAGGAGGCGTCACAAGAGGAGCTACAGGAAACCAAAAAGGACAAACGAGAGATGGTGAAAGAGTCAGACTGCTGTGAAGCAGAGGGAGGAAGAGGAAGGAGGAGGTGGAGCTGACCAGTGCAGGACACCACGCTCTGAAACAGGAGGCGCGGGCCCATTTCAGAGGAGACAGAGGACAGCCAGCCCGGTTTCTTCCAAGTGCTACAGTTTCCCCGACCTCCAAGGTCATGCGGGTCAGGTTGACACAGTGGCAGCGCGGCTCAGGACTAACACCTGAACACTATTTTTCTGTACACTTGTACAATGACAATAAAGCACTTACTTACTACTAGGCTAACTTGTGTACAATCTTTGTATGATTGTTCGTTATTGTGCGCTGTCCTGATCAAGTAAATGTACTGTACCTGTGCCTGATCATTCTGGGGCCAAAACTCTTCTAAAAAAGAGATCAATCTTCTTGTTTAAATAAAGGTAAAATAATGTTGATAATTTTTAATAAACTTCTGATTTTTAAACATACTCAGCAGAAGAGCAAGATCCATGTTTGGCACAATTTTACCAAAGTCGTTCAGATAATGACCACTTTCGAGTTCATGGTAACAGGGATTCAGGGAAGATATTTTATTTATGTCTCTGAGTTGGTGAAAGCCATTTATTAAAAATGGAACCAAACTGAACATTTCTTGTTTAGCCCATACATCTGCCTCTGAAATAGCATTGAAATCCAAAAGCGCATAAACATACAACCTAACCTCAAGTGGAGGTAATTACAAGCTTTGGGAAACAGTATGTTTTCAGCCAGTTGCGATAAAGTGCCCTGTGCCACATTCACGTCAGTCTCCAATCAGATCCTTTCAAAAACCCTTCAGCTCATGTTAAGTCAAATTCCTACATTTGCTTTGAGATGCAAATGCCCAATGACACCCTGTATCTAATATGATTCCCATTTCAAGATATACTTTTTGAGCAGATACATGAAAGGGACGAGATTTGTTAGTGACTTCAAAAGAGTTCTAAATGTGCGTCTCAGCAGGTGGGCGGCAACAGGAAGTGCTCAAGAGGTGCTTTTTGAGAGATTTTAATGTCAAGCCTTTATGATTTCTCTGCGTTTAACACTTTGTATGGGATGGGATTTGATTTTATAACGAATGTTCTTACTCAGATGAGAAGTTCTTACTCAGTGTCTCCTGCCACAATACACAACTCCTGCAGCTTGGCTAAAAGTTACACTGGAAGGTGTCGGGAATTATATTGTTATAGTTTTGTTGGAATTCATAGCAACATGTTCTTGAAGAGAGAAAAAAAGTACTTAGTTAGTTTATTATTTGTATTATGAGTTGAAAATGTGGCAAAGATGATCAAGGTGGTCAACTGGACTGTTGTTTTTTTTCATTTGTTTGAGTTGATACATAAACTTACATATACATACAAAACTAACTTACGATAGATAATTTAAATGAGACCCTATAGTTCACAAACCATAACCATTTCACTCACCATAACCTTATTAACATGGAGTCTCATAGGGTTACAGTTTATGAGTTTTGATCCCCCTTTGCATTTTCCATACATCCACTTTTTTAATTATTACTGAATGGTTTATTTTGTCCTATGCAAATGCCAAAACAAACCCACACTTGCTTGACGGCTTTAACGACAACGCGTATGAGCGCATTGACTTAATATGGAGAAAACATAATTCCACTTTTACGGCGCACGCAATAAACTATAGTCTTTGAATCCATCTTCGACATGTCACTCAAATCGAGAGCCATCCCGAAACTGCTGCTGCTGCTGCTGCGGTGCGCGCGCCGTACAGTAGCATAATAAATAGCCCCGTATGAAATAATAATGAGATTGGGTGTAAAACAGTGACAGCAGGGAAAAATAGCCCTGAATGATGCATCAACCCGCCGCGCTAAAAATGTGCAAATGAATTCAGTGGACTTGACATACATCAAACATGAGACCGTCAGATCACAGAGGGAGAGGAGTGATACAGCAGAGGAGGCTTTGGGTAAATGAAATGGGAAGATGTTATTGTTGTTACACGAGGGCCAGTGCACGGACTTTTCTGTAGATAGCTTACACTTTATGTATTTATTTATTTTTAATTGAGAATGATAGTTTTCACATTCAGTGTCTACGACGAATTAGTTCTGAGAAAGTTTTGGATACTATTTGTAAAACTTCCGACCAGAACCTGTACTTCTTTTAGTGAACTGGCATTTAAAACATACTCAATGTTCTAAATACACGTTTTAGCCGGATCCCTCTAAACCTACAATGATCTGCAAAACATTTACACATTCTTTAACATTTTCCATTCTTAAATTGAAGCCCTGAGCCGCATTAGAAGCCATTATGATTGGCCAGTTCACTTGGATCCTTTTTTTAAATTGTTTATTTATGACTTTTTATGTGTTCATGCTCCATAAAGAAAGCTAGTGCGCTGCTGAGTTCTGAGCTTGTATTACGTTAAGTTGATGTTGTTTCAAAGTTGAACCTATAACAATGTTGGACAGACATGTAGTTAGTCATATTTTAATTGAGCAGATATAATTACTCACCACTAGATGTCATCAAATCCTACAGGCAACTAATACATTTCCATTACTGAGGCAAGGAGTTTAACTTGAGGGGGGAAAAACACCTTTGATTAGGATTGTGATTTTAACAGTATTCATTATCAAACTTAAACAAATAAAATACAAACATTATATATATGAGTGGGATATGGTAACTCTCCAAGAACCATGCGTCTTTATTAGCCCCGTGGAAAAGCCCTAAGGGGGTGCGGGTCCCTGTTGAGCCAGGCTGAACGGATTGTGACAGGTCCTGACAGATTCTCATCATCTGGCATTTACAAAGAGATTTTCAAAATAAAAGCCTCTGTCATTAAATGCACGGAGCTGCACCTCGTACAAACGTGAATAATTGAAAAGCAGTGGAGAGGAACCTCAGTGACAGCTCCAGTACGAGAGACCAGAACGAAGGTAATATGACAAACACTGTATTAGAAATCTGCATATGCATTCATTTACTGACGGCATTTAAATTTAGATTAAAAATGGCTTCTTACCATGAATGAAGTCTGTGGAAGTAACTATTCAGATCATAATTATGAGAAATGATTGTTATCAAAAGATGTACTTAATAATAATAATAAAATAAAGGCTATGTGTCCACAATTCACATCAACATCATGTCAATGTTTAACAGCCTATGCAAACATTCTAGCTCAAGGGAAGAGGTAAGACTGCATTTTTAACCTAACTATAACCTAATTATATAAGATGCTATAGGGTAAGCCCTTGAAACGCCTCTCACTGTGAGTGAAAGCCAGTCATCAGCCTTTGTGCACACGGTGATTACTCGGCCCATTATTGTAGAGGAGAAAAGAATGTTCACTAAGAATGTACAGTATGTGAGTGGTTTGTGTCTGATTCCAGGATACTCATTTGTCCAATGCAGGTTCCAGAAATATAAGTTTAGGGTTTAGTTTCAACAGGCAGGAGGAGTTGGGGCTGCCTGTTGACACACTTACAAACAAAAGTTTAATTTTGTAGCTTCTCTAGAATATCTGACAAATGAACTCCATGTATGGGCCATGCATCGGATAAATTGATATATCAGATATATTTCCTTGCGCTAACATGAAGGCAAATCGATTGATGTTATTTTGATTGAAATGGTGCAAGTGGCATTGACTTGCACACATACAGTAAGACGCCGCGAGTGCGAGTTCACCTAAAGGGCAAAGCTCTTTGGCTCTCGGCTGCACAGAGGAGACAAATACAGATATAACTTTGTATTCTTGTATTAAAGGTGCAGTGCGAAACTTTTTATGCGTTTTTTGTGTGTGTGTGTGTGTGTGTGTACAGGATGAACATTTACAACTTATTGAAAAAGAGACCGAACTGGGTTGATTGGACATATCCATATCGCTTCTATTTTCAGATGTTCAGATCTTCGTCTTTAAAGCCTCTACTACAATGGAAAATCCCTGGACGACTGACAACCAACAAGAACAGAAAACATCCAAAACTTTCAGCTGTTAGTCAGTCACAGCGGTGCATAGACAGTTCGACTAAGGAAACCTACAACTGCCACTGTGTAGAACCAGTTTTCATAGCCCGCTCCCTCATTAAAAGCATATTAAGCCGGCTGCAGATCACTTTTGGTCGGGACTGAGCAGAATTTAGATGCCACGTTAGATTAAACACTGGCACGCGTATCTCCGAACTGCGTCCATTATTATTTTGGCGACGTTTTGTGGCCTTTTTAGATTGAGTCTCACCAAATCGCACCACATCCTGTCTCCACTATTTCTGCATTACCTTTCTCTGCACAGCTGCGGGGCCTCTTCCACCTAAAGCGCTGGCTGCTTTTTTTTTTTTTTTTTTTTTTTTGTTGCCAGGAGTGGATTGCTGTGCTATGAATCTATAATGTAATCCCCCCAACACGTGGAGACACACATCATTCAAATGCTTCACTACATTACGATTTCCAACCATCAGATATCGTATGTTGGAAAATGCATAGAAATCCGAGACACATCCCCCCCCCCCCCCCTCTCTCCCTCTCCCTCCTTCCTATGTGAACGTATGCATTAGCAGTGTGTGTATTTAAACCTATTTTAGTGCCGAGCCGGGTTTTATTGGTTGCGGTTTAGTGTGAGTCTGTGCACTGTGCTTGTGTGTAGAGTTTTATAGAGAAAGAGCGCGTGGGGGAGGAGAAAACGTGGAAGTGAATTATGCCTTTTTTTTTTTTTCAAAGGGGAGGGGTGCTTATATATATGTATGTGTATTGGTGGGGGAAGGGTAAATCATAGAGAACTGTATGTGCAGGGATATGTGTGGGCTGCACTGTGGCATATGTTTGAGAGAATGAGGTTTAGGGCTTTTGCAGGCAGAACGTCTACAGTGTGTCGTGTGTGGAGTAAAGTTGGGTTTGTGTTTATGCTAAAAAAGTACATTCCTGCAATGTTTCTGCAGCTCCGTGCAGCCTATACTTAAAAGCATTCAAGAAGAGATGCAAGGGTCTGCGCAAGAGCTTAGCGGGGCCACTGTTACTTGAAGCCCTGAAGCTGATCAGTAAAAAAAAAAAAAACTACTATTTAGCATTTTGACATTAACATTGCCAATTTTGAAGCAAATCCCTAAAACCTGTACCTTTCATATGGTCTCGCAGGATTTCTATAGACACATTACAGCTTTAAGTACATTTTATTTAAAGCTAATGAATTGTAACTTTCTATTTAGATTCGGAGCGGTAATTCTGTGCCACAATGTCACAAGTCACAGTGTAACAGTTTTGGGGTACAATGTGTCATTAAAGCTAATTTGCGTAACTTTCCACCCAGAAAATAGAATATAATACAAGCATAAATGGAATTACGAATGTTTTTATTGGTGAAAAAATGCTTCAAAAACATGGGAGCTTTGCGTCTCCTCAGGCCTGGATCGTAACTTTGCTGGGAGCGGGACAGGTACAGTCAAAAAGTCCTGTTACCAAAACATAAAAAACATCCTAACTCAAGGCATGAGAAATAATACTAAGGAATAAAAAAATAATTATGGGGGGAGGAGGAGAGGGGGGGTGGGGGTCTGGATTCTTTACACCATTTCTAAAATGTGGAAAAAAACGGTAGGACACGCGGAGGGAAAAATGCAATACACATGTGAGAATGTGTTGTGACTGTGTGCGTGTACTGTAGGCTATTACTGTGATACGTTTATGGATGTGTGAACAGGTGCAAGTGTATGTGCAGAGAGAGAGAGAGAGAGAGAGAGAGAGAGAGAGGGAGAGAGTGAGAGAGAGAGAGAGAGTGGGCGGAGGGAGGGAGAGCTGCTCTTTGTTTATCTGCATCTGTTTGTGTGGTGTTTTTCCACAATAGAAACATGTTCTGCGCTTTTCCCGGTGTTTCATCTGCCCCAGTTGTTTATCTCCCAGCTCTGATGTCACTCACCTGCTCTGTCTTATTTACAGTAATTAAAACAACCCGTGGCTCCTGTTTTTTCTCGTAATTGTAATTTAACACCTGGAAAACAGCACGCACGTTTCCCACCAAGTCAACAATCGTGCCACGGCTAATTAGGCCCTTACTCCACTTTTGGTTCTTATAAACACTTATATAACACATTATAGCCACAGATAGGCCAGCTATGTAGCGCGAGGCCGTTTGTGAGCAATTGTGATGAAAAAATAAAAGCAAAAAATACTGTTTATTGCAGAGCTTACACCTTCTTGATGGGCGTGGCAGGCAGGTGGCTTATTTCAGTGCATTCCTGATATAGCCATTAGCAATTGAATGTGGAAAATGCATGGGAAATAAATAAAACAATACACTGACAAATACTGAGACACTGTAGGCCAGTGGTTCCCAACCTGTAATGTGGACCCCTTGGACCTTTCATTTGTTCCCCCGTACCTCAAGAGACAATGTTTGGTGTCCAAATAAAGTTAACACAGTCAAATACATTCATGTCGCTGCAAAGAAAAATATTTAAGTATGTGTTCCATTCAAAACCATTTTCAAACAGTATTAAATTATTTTTATAGTCTGAAATGATTCCAAGTATTCCCTCCTAAATTCTTGTGTGCCCCCGCACCCCTGGTTGGGAAACAGTAGGCTGCTGTTAGGGTGATCTTGAGTTTTTTTCTTTTCTTTTTTTAAAATCTGAAATTATCTTTAACCCTTTTTTTCATTGGCCAGCATAAATGTTTGAAAACAATTATACCACAGCTTTAATGTTACACTTTTTTTTTTTTTTTTAAACACCAATTCTTGTTTTTTTTTTCTGCATACTAAGCTTTTTAAATCCACTATAAAGCCTATTTTTTTGTCTTGCTTTAATCTTTGAAATTAACTGTTGTCTTGATTGGTTGATTGAAACTAATCACCAGATTTAACAAAATAAAACTCTATTTCCGCCCAAGCTTGTACTGCCGAGCTCTTACTTTGACAGGGCTCACGGTTACTTCCGGTGGTGTCTACATGCCGCTGACTTGACCGCGGAGCTCTTTGTATGAGTTTGTCTGTCCGCGAGGTTTGAGGCACAGCACCCACGGAGCGAACACGAGCGCGGCTGCTGCACTGACTCTACAGTCCCACCACGGGACAAACCGGGTCCCACCAGCATCCTTCGCACTATCCCCCAAAACTCCCCACTATTCCGCGGGACAGGAACAACTCCGGGGGAGGGGGGGGGGATCGCCATCGCTTTCCCGTGCGTCTTTCCTTCCTAATTTTTCCTCTTTTTTTCTTTTTTTTCTTTTAAGCGGGAGTCGGTGAGGTGCGCTGCCCCGGGAAGTTTGCAACGTGAGAGAGTAAACTTAAACATTTTTTTTTTTTTTCATTCCTCCCTTTCCAGAAAAAAAACAAACAAACAAACCAATGCGTTTCAAAGCTGTTTAACTTTTACACAACATCGCCTTTGTTAAAGTGAAGAACAACCAGCCGGCGCGCGGTAGAAGTGGATGTATCGCGAACCATGGATGTAAGCGTGTACCCGCCTCCCCCTCAGCCACTGTCCGCCACGGACCACTCCAGGCTGGGGCAGATCTCCTACCAGGACCCGGCCTTTGGGAACAACAAGGTAAGACTCATTGCAGAAACAGAACACCCCCTCAATGTGCGCGTTATTATCACTCCTTCACCCGCCTCTGTGGGTGTTTTCGTCAGCAAGTGCCCTGCCAATTAACATCTAATTAATTGCTTTATTAGGCTGTGGTTAATTACGCAGCCGCTGAAGGTAACCACACGCGCGTCTTGTCTTTCCATCAGTTCCTCCCATATTAACAAATGCGCGCAATTTATGCCTGGGCTAAGTGTCACAGGGGGATGAAACCTTATAATTAGAGCTCCCGCGCTCTTAATTGAAGGGTAATTGACCTTAAATAGGGCCAATTTTATCCCTCCCCAAAACGCAGTCTGCTGGGTACAGGCACGTCTAGAGTGAATGCGTTTCGGTCGTCGCGCGCGTGTGCCCGTTTCCCCCCCCCCTTCGCGTCTCCGCTAATTGGTGCGTCCAGGTAGGCTCCCCCCGCGTCGAGTTCCCCCCCCTCCAGACAAGAGTTCAAAGGTTGTGATCAGAGCGCAGAGGTGTAACACCGGTGTATGGGACGAGACGACCCGAGGTTATAATGGCACCTCCGCGCGTCTGATGCTGATTGTATAGCCTTACACGGAGGCTATTGTCACAGTGGGGTGTTGGACTCAGTGGGACCAGCCTGACAGTGATGAATGACTACATTATGTCATTAGGCCCAGTCAAGTTTATCAACCAAATGAGATGTGCATTTTGGGGGCACGCATTTTGCAACGATATGGGATAAAAGCTGCAATAAAGTGAAGATCGGTTGCATTGATCTCGTACAGCTACGCCCATAGGGAACAGATGTGTAATGCAGTATGTTTTAAAAATGCCCTGTAGTCTATCAAATCGATCGTACTTCTTTCTTTGTCTGAAATTACTTTTACAGTCTTGAACAGTGGTGCTCATTGTTTGCCATTGTACTATACTTCATTCATTTTATTTACACATTTGTTTTAGACTCTTTTTAGACCTCGCTTAATCCTGATTTTGATTGTGATCATGGCCTGTTGGCGCTGGAAAGGTCAAATATTTTTATGGGTGTGTGTGAAGTTTTAGAACTGATCTATCTAGGATAAAAGTGCATGTCTTTTAGCTTACATATCGCTGAAGTATTTTGTGGGCCAGTTCGTTAAGGTACTGTATGATACCTTTCCGTCATTGTGAACTTGAGTCGTACTGTAAATGGATTTTGTATATATTACAATAGCAAGTGCTGTCGATCTGAGTGGTTTTACTAATTTGAAGCATATAGAGTATGGATCTCTGAAAGATTATGAAGGTGTTCAGTTATTTCAGAGATTATTAGCAGTGAGGGGCAAAATCTAATCGTCGTGGCATCGTAGTATTCGCTCTCTATGTAAAAAAAACAACATTACAACCTGCAAAATGTACCATGCACAACAACTAAACACAGTAACTAAACTATATGGAAGAAAAGCAGCGGCTATCTCTACTCATCAGTGTGAATGCAACAGGGCCCAAGAGCCTCTTGGACTCCCTAAATTGGAAATCCATTGGATTTACAAATGCCAACAATACCAATATTTGTCTTAATTATGCCATTCACGGACAGACACATTGCATCGTATCCATTTACTCATGGCCTGGACATAAATTATGATTTTTTTGGCAAACTTAGGCTCTCCTGAATCATATAGTCATCTGTTTGATATGGCGTACTGTTAAGTCACATTATTACTATATAAATAAAGATCTTTTTCTTCTATTAATTACATATGCTCTGCTACAATGGTGCATCCCAAAACACTGATGGCCGACTCCCATTTTGGCTTCGTTCTTTACACCTTAACCTTACATCAGTGCATAGTTTGTGCTATTAAAGCTTGTCCCACAGCAAAGTCCGGTCTCCTCTCGAGAACTGACCGCTACTGAAGCGCATGTCACGCTATTACTAATATTTAGACTTTTTACTCGGCCTCTGCTTTGCCTTGGTAAACAGTGTCAAATATCATATGTTAAGGTTTGATCTCCAAGGAGCCTGTGGTCGGACAGACATTCCAAGCTCTTTTAATTAAGTTGACAAATCTTGATATAGAGGCGTCTCACATGTGCACAATTATAAAGGCTATTTTATGTCCTGCTTCAAGTCTCGAAGTCACACTCAATTACTTACAGCTGCCGATACAGAGAGCAGCGGTACAGTACGTGTTAATGATTACAATGTGAAGACTTTGCACACATCAGAGTCAAGGACGAGGCTTTCACGACGATGCGAGCTCTTGTCTTTTTTGTTTTTTTTTGGGTGAGAAGAAAAGAACACAAAATGAGTCAAAGAAGTGTCTCCTCAACCTTTAAGCTTTGTCAAGTGGAGAAAGAGTGTGTGATTTATGGCTTTCATGTTGTTCATATACAGTAGATGTGCTTTTCTCTCAGGGCAAATGCCATTCGTGTTATTTCGTAAAGAACATTCTTGGTGATATTATGTAGAAAGGAATGTTTATTTATAGTATGCAAATTAGGGCTGCATGGTTTTGGAAAGGTGCTTAATTATAATTGCAACGTATTAGAATGTATTTTATGTGTGAGTTTGAGTTCCAATTATTTCCAAGAACATTAACATTTGAGAGATCAGCTGTTAGACTTATAAGAAGTAAATAGTAAACAGTAAATGTTTGTAGAGACTATTGTTCAAATAAGTTTACAATTGAGCGCAATGAACAGTCCTCATACAATTTCCCATTCGGTTTGAGAAGATAAGTTTTGGTTGAGTTTAGTGCAGAGTTTGACAATGTGCTGATGTCGTGTTGTCAGATTACAGTGTGACATTGACATTTCAAAAATAATTGGCTGATTCGCAGCCATTAATTAAAGCGTGGTGTAAACAGATAATTGCTGCTGCCGAACAAATAAACATGATCAACCTTTCATTGGGATTATTTCAACCGAACACGAAGTGAATAACGCGACTAAAATACTAGTTAGTAAAAAGTTATACGCGCCATTAATATGCAGCAGCCTCATGGTCCTGTGGGCGACATATTAGTTAGGTGGTTAATATATTGTCTACAAGATAACATTTGTTTGGAAGATGAATAAATACTGCTCTGAATGGTATGTATTTGAGCATTTCTGATGTACATTTTCCTTCTTTTTTGTTTTTTGTTTGGAATACATTATTATAAACATTTTAGCATGAGTCTGTTTGCTAAAAACAGACTCATGCTCCCGATAATAGCTATTCGTAAAGCCACAAAAAATGATACCTTGTTGTCAATATTGCTCACCCTAACATATGGATCTCTCATTGATTTAAGCTATATTAGCACCATAACTAAATCCATCATGCTCTAGCAAGTGGGATATGGCTCTTCAGAAGTGCTTGGCTTGAAAGCAAAATTTTTCCTCAGAAAGAAACATCCAGTTGGTAAATCTGATTTGGGGGAAACTCAATACAACTCATACGCGTTGCCTTTTCTCCAGATGCATCAGACCTGTGCCATTACCGTGAAGCTAAAACATAGATGTTACGGGCAGTTGCATAGTATACCCTCGTGTGTTGTCGCACATGTTTAAAGGAACGGAGGAGTACAGTAATGTCAGCCAGAGTGTTCATAAATGCGGGGATGTAGATGGCATGGTTGGGGGTAGGGAGAGAAGTGGAGAGAGAAGTGGAGAGAGAAGGAGAGAGAGAGAGAGATTCGTAGTTGGGGGTAGGGTTGGATGTGGCTCCGTGTTGGTGCTGGTGGGGGTGGGGCCATAAAGGTTTGCACTATTTTTCCCTGTGTCTTTTGATTCACGGTTCGCTGGGACTGATAGGCAAGTATTACTGCGTGGAGCGATGGGATTGAAACAGAGAAATTGAAAAAGAGAAGATTTCTTTACAGGGGGGGAAATAAATGAAAAAGAGGCGCCTTTGCAGATGTGGTGAACGGTACAGATGTTACGTGCAATTTCTCAAAGGCAATACGGGGGCAAATAATGTTGAACCATTCTACCTCAGATGTATTGCAAATATAGTATCTCATCTTCTCCAATCAACATGCATGGTAATTCAGTGGCAAAAACACTTGAACAGCAAAGGCCCTACTTGACTGGTATCCAATTTACCAAGGTATGCAGTCTTTTCAAGCATCGGAGAACAAAAACCTCCACCATGGCACTTCTTGTAATTGTGAAGATAAAGTGGCCAGAAAGCACTAGTCAATGGAAAATAATCTCCAAACTCACGATGCTGTGCTTTTCTGCAATTGCAACCAGATGTTATGCAGTAATTAAACAAGATTCGACTCAGTAAGCTTAGATTTTCTTAATGTGACAAACAACCACCAAACCAGTGCAGGTGAAAACAAACTCATTTGCAGAGGCGAACAAAAAGTTAATTACTGATATTTTGGAGAAACCGTGCAGTATCCTAATTGTACAATGGCAGGGGTATAACAATGTCATAATCTTTTCAAAGCTATCATATGACGGCCTCGGACATTCTTTTTTTTTTTGACACAGATGTCTTTACTGCATTCGGATAGGCGGCAATAAGCTTTATCTTCTGCCTATTCCATTTTCCACCCCTTTGTTTGCATAATTTGCGCTGTATACAATTGTTAAGCAAGGCATGATGCAGAAAAGCTCAAAAAGAGTACGCTGAAGAATAAAACTTGTTCAACGCTTACCCCTTTCTCACTTTCATTCTTTCCATGAATTGTTTTTGTTACAGACATTGGTAAAAGCTGTACAAGTTAAACACATATCTTGACAATATAATGGTTGACCCTGCATACACCGTAGAACACAGGTGTCAAACACAAGGCCCGCGGGCCACATGTGGGCCTGAGTTATGGATTTTTAAAGAAATAACCAAAATGCTCACTCCAGCCACTAGGGGGCAGCTTAAATAAAAAAAAAAGAATTCCACACGTGTCCAGCAGAGGGCACTGACATAACAAGAGATCAGGATATAAACAACACATTATAGCCATGTGGTAAATGGTAACTTACCGCCATCGAGTGTGGAGTGAATGAATAATGACTATATGTAGCACTTTGACAAACGTGTGACACAGGCTGATAAAGTGCAATAAGTGTAAGCTGTTGTTATTTATTAGGCCACAGTCCTTTACAATATATGCGGCCCGCGACCCGCCACGGGGGCTGAAATTCTGCCCACGACCCAAACGAGTTCGACACCCCTGCCATAGAACATAAGTTGCGTGTACAAAAGGAAAACAGATGACAGAAAATGTACACAAAAGAGAACGAAGCAAAACATATTATAATTAATATTAACATGAAACATTTTCAAAAGTCAGAATAAACTGAATCAGAATCTGAACTAGCGAGTCTAATTTTAGCTGACTTCATTTTGCAATGTCACAAAAGCAATTAAAACTTTAGCAAATATAAACATGCCAGCAAAACCAAACTCGCTCTTAAAGCTCAAATAGACTCTAAATATTAAACTTTTGCAGCATTTGACAGAAAGATGTAACTTGTTTTAACTTAATGTTTGGCTACATGAGGTCCAAGTAAAGTGGCGACATCTCCATGAAGACGTGTTGTCCCGGTCAGGTCTAAGGAGAGGTGAGCCCACTCAGTAAAGACAAGTATCTTTCACCCATGCAAACCCGCGTAATAAAGGTAATCCTTTGATTTTATTGCATTTATTAGATGAAACACAGAGTATGGCTTTAAGGTAAGGCACATATTTCTTATGTGTTCTCCTGGTCACTATAAATTTAAGGAAATTACTCACACAGCCTGAATGCACTCATGAAATTACGTGAACGATAAATGACACACAGCCTTTCATGTTAAGTTATCTTGAAGACTCTGATAGATGGTTTAACATGAGTGTACAAGCGTAGTGAAAGAGAATGCTATAAAATGGACAGAAAAGAGGAACAGAGATGATGGGACAGAAGAGAGAGAGAGAGAGAAAGAGAGAGGGAGAGAGAGAGAGAGAGAGAGAGAGGGAGAGAGAGAGAGGGTCTAATGTAAACACAATGATTGTGAAAGCTGGGTGAGGTATTTCTAAAGCAAATAGACTGATGGGAGACAGCGGCGAAGGTTGGGAACGAAGGACACAGAAAAATGTGCAAAGATCATTTCCGTAAAGAGTCACTGAGATGAGTGGATTTACTGTCCATTTTATGCTTTAACTCAGCGAAACCTTCAGTAGGTTAGGATCAAATATCTTTCATTTAAACCATTGAAGCTGCACAATCAATCACTCAAACTGAAACAAAATCACAAAGACTGGAGCACAATACATTCTACCAAACAACAAAATGTCCCGCCTTTACCAGTAGCCCCACTTTCCGGCACCTATACTACATTATCTACAATCTAGAACCAAAACAGAAAGATAATGTTCATGCAAAACCTATTTCTTTGACCAAAACCGTTTGATCAAGTTCATGCTTTAACACAGTTGTCAGAATAATTATCATTATCATCCGGCAAAACATTAAGAACAAATTCTTATTTACAATGTTGGCCTGAAAGTGCTTAAAGGGACTACATGCAAGTTGGTCATTTGTATACTCACTACTGCCACCTCAGGTCTAACGTGTAACTGCAGTCGCTAGTGCACGACGACCCGAATTAACGCCTTTGTGAGTGACTGTGCAGGATTTGGTGAACAGGTCTGGGCTCATTCTACACATTAGTACATGGCTGGAACATGTAGGGGGAGGAAAATACTTACTTTAAACTCTGTATAGTCCCTTTAAAGTGCACTTAAGGGGAAGAAAAACAATGGAAAGATATACATAATAAAATGGATCCATTCTCTTTCATTCAAACTATTAAGATTATTCACTCTTGAACTGAAACTGCAATTTGTAATATTTACGTGCTGTTACAGTATATTCCGCAAACAACAGCGCGACCCGTCTTTGTGGGGCGTTACCGTGTATAAAAACCTGCTAAACCCGTAGCTTATACATCTATATATAAACGTGTTGTGAAATACATGTGATTCCTCTATTACTGTGTTGCTCCTGGATAAGTTAAAATGTTCACAGAGAACTGGATTTTTATTTCAAAACATATATCTCACATATGTGTGTTTGTGAGTGCAAGTGACAAAGGATGAAAATGAGCTCATGACTGGCCTGGGGCATGAGGCTTATGTGTTCATTTGCATGCATTGTACTAAGAACTAAGCAAATCAATGGAAATAAACGATTTAGCTGTTGTAAACTAAACATGGCCTTGAATTCAAATACTTCCACCACACCTTTGATAGTGTGTAATGGTGATTGCACTTAGTTGAGCGCTAATCATCAGATATTGTCTAGACAAGAGCTATAGAATCTGTTGAAATGCATGTACAGAGAAAGGAATGCATACAGGAAGTCGGTAAATCTCATTGTTTGGATATATTTTTGCATGGAGTAGAAACAGGAAATACTTGAGTGGTGTCAGTCTGGTGTCTGCACAAATGTGTGTCTTTGGGAAGTGAGTGGGAAAGTGAGATCATCAAGTTAAAGATAAATTATGACCAGGTGTGAAGCTGTAATTTAGGACTTTGTTTACAGAAAAGAGTCGGAGCTCCTCAACTTTGGCCTTTTCCCGCCTGAGCCACTCTTATTGTGTACTGTGCTCAATAGGGAGGCGGACCGGACGATCGGCAAGAAGTAGGGCACGGAGAATTCCTAGCGTAAATAGTTTAGTATAAAAAAAATCATTTTGTGAACAGACGTTGTAAGATAAGTTCAGAACTTTACTCATCTCCCAGCGTTAAGCCAGGCACTAATACACTGATGCAGATAGTCAAAAATGTGTGCATGTGCAAATCAAAGACAGGGGCATAAATACAAGAAATAGAAAACAAAGTAAAAAAATCTAACTGTATTTAAAGTTTATGCTAATTTCCAATAGATCCATTAGAGCCATAATTTCTCCATGTGCAGCATTTCTCAGGCAATGCTCCAGTGCTGACCTGACACACTGGCCTAAGGCAATGGTTGAGTGAATGGGTCAAATGCAGATTATACATTTCCCTACGTGGACAGTTCAGTATACAATAGAGACATGTCTTTAAAAGCATAACCGCGGTAGTGGCTTAGCACCAGTTTATGTGTATGAATGCGGGTGCTTGACTGTGAATGGGATCATTTTTACTTGATGAAAAGAGCTGAGACAGTCCTCAGGTTCAAGATGTATAATGTGTCACTTTATTTTCACCGAATTGTTCGAGCAAAACTGTCTCCAATAGTCCGTTCAATCGGGAAAGTTGTTATTGGTCTTCACTGTGTGTAGTTTGTGATTAATGTGAATCTAATTTCAAGCATTCGGTGATGGCACGTTGTCTGGCTGATTACATTGATTTTGAAAACAAATGAAAAGTAATGATCATCAGCTTAAAGTGTGTCATTCTGTTTGCTGTATACAGTTCTGCCACTTTAAAGCATGCATAGTGGGCTTCAGCTAGATACTACTGACCAAGATTCTGGCTCAAGATCTGAAGATGGGTCCCTGGGAGCTGCTCTGCGGTCGCCCACTGCTCCTGACAGTTGGCCCCGAGGCACTGGCTGAAGGACGGGTCAAATACAGAAGGCACATTTCCCCCATGGAACAACAAATTCTCCAAATCCACCTGTAAACCATCCGTAGAAGTCGCCTTGTGGGCTTTTCCTTCCCTCTCTCCCTGGCGTTTTTACCTACTGCTGCGCACATACAAGCCCCCCGCGTCATGATCTGCTCCCTCTGAGTTGGCTGAATGAACTCATTGGCAGCTCTCCACGGCTTCAACCACATAATCCACTCAACAACGCTATAAAAAAATACAAAATAATGAAACGCCAGGAATCAGACGCTCATGGCAGCTTTGTCTTCTCCCCAGAAACAGTTTGAGTCAGTCAGGATTACAGGGAAATATTAATGGATTTGTTAAACATGTCTAAGATGGCTGTCATGTCTGCAGGCGGTGCTAATGTGCTCGGTTAATTGACATTGTGTAGTAAAGACATAAAGCAGGATTGAGTCGTGGTGAAATTGGCTTGACGGATTTCCACCTCAGGCAGTTAAAACCAAGGAGAAAGTAAAGAGTACAGTATGTCAGTAAACAGGAAACATGCCACCAAAGCCACCGACACAGCAAGATTCTGTTTAGATACTGACAACAGTAATAATACAAAGTAAAAATAAAACCTTATAATGACTTTGTTATTGAAATCCATTGCCTCAATAGTAATACGTGCTGTAGAGACAAAAGAGCATCCTTCAATTTGAGTTGAGACCCTTTATTACTTGGCAAAGCTGAGAAGTCATCGGAAAACTATTTTATTAAGCCTGAAATACCTAGGCCAGCTATTCCCAAAGCCCAGCGGGTTGTGAATCCAAAATTGCCCCAACAATTCGAAGTAACACTTTTGACACATATGTTTTGCTTTGCTGTCATTCATTCACATTAAAATTATAAAGACAAACAATTATACCTGCTGATTCAAAGAAATGTGTTTAAAATATATTTATAATGATTTCGAAGTCAATATCCTTGTCACATAGACAGCCTTTGGGATCTCATCTGCAGTCCCTCTTAGACCCCCCAGGGGGCCCTGTACGTACCCCACTTTGGGAATCACTGACCCATGCTTCAAGGTTTTGAACGCATTAACTACGGGTCTAATGAGAAACAGGCCAGAGATGGAGGGAGGCCAGATATTTGCAAATACTGTATCCATTCACACAGGTCTTTGGACAGTGAATGAAATCCCTCATACTTGGGCTGCACAATAATCGCAATTAGACTTATTTTATTTTAGTAGTAAATTTAGCAAATCCAACCGCAACAGTTGTCAGAAAATGTTTCATTAAATACATTTTCTCCCCCATAAATGTGCAGCCCTACCTCATACCTTTAAAACATTTAGCTTGAATAATATCCCCTGCCATTTCCGCGTCTCCCATTCAGTCCTCAAATCGTTCCCATTGCCCCTGTTATTTGTTGCCAAAGTGTCGGCATCTCATCTAATTATCTATCAAACCACAACCAGTCAATCTGTCTGTCCGTCTGTCCAGCTTGGCAGCCCATCCTGGGACAAAACCTCCCTGCCAGCTACCCCCCCCCCCCCAAATTTCCCCTCCTCGACTATCCCCGCGTCTTGAAGATGATTGGGCGACTTGTAGCGCTTGTAGCCGGTAGCTCAAAGTCTCTCTCTGGGTTGAATGGCGCACCGGTCGGAGGGACGAGGGACTCCCGTTCTGATGGAGGGGTGCCAGTGAGAACAGATGGGTGGAGACAGAGCGGTGCCAGAAGAGACTAATTATCAGGATTTGCTTTCCAAAACAAACATATTGCAATCAAAATCGCACGCGGCAATCATCGCTGCATTGTTTCCGCGCCTGCGTGTGTAGCGCATTAGCGACAATGGCTTGGATCTATTAGGTTGTGGAGGACGGGGTTGGACCGGTTCCCGAGCAGGGATTCTTTATTTATTTTGTCTTTTCGCGCTTTCCATTCAGTCATAAGTTTTTGTAGTGCCGCGCTAATTGCTGCGAAGGCATTGAAATAGAATTGTTACATTTGCTAAGCGTTGTTCATTTTGACCCCAAACTTTCTCGGAACAAGTTTTTTGGGCGCAATCCTTCCGTGTCTGAAGTAGTATAGCTTTGAGTGGCCAATAATACAAGATAATAATGTGTCTTTTGTAAGTTTAGAAAGTCAAAAGGAATGGAAACTAGTTTTTAAGTTACTTTTGATGACAACGAAATCTGATGTTCGATATATCGAGGCAGGAAAATATCACGATAAACGATATAATTGAAGACCTTTCAATGCCTCAGAAACTAACTTTAAAGCGCATATGACACAATTAGGGGTGGGCCATATCGTATCGCATATCGTTATTGCAATATAATTATTTGATATTTGAACACGGGGACAGGTGCTTAAAAAGTCAAATGAGAAGAAAATATCACTGAATGAATCTTCCCAATAGGCGTAAGGCTGGGATTTTGAAGTACAATTTGTCCATTGTCAATGATATCGTCAAATATATCGTTATCGTGATAATTTATTTTTTTATATCGTGATATATATTTTAGGCCCTAGACACAATTTTTGCTAAAACATAGTTTTATATTTAAGATTTTGCTAAAGTACCCAGCTTTCTTTAGTTTGACCATTTTTGTGATGTTAATAGTTTCACTTCCTTATTGGAGACCGACAGGAAGTGGCATAGAAGAAGGTAAACAATTGTAAACTGTTGCCGTGCCGACCAAGTCAATGGGAAATGAGTGAGTCAAACTGCTAACTTTACCTTCTTATATGTCACTTCCTGTTAGTAGCTTAAAAACACTTTAAAGCTTAAAAATGACAGGAAAGGGCTTTGTTTGAAAAAGTGCTCTCTCTTGAAATATCCCACAATAAACATGAAATACAATGAAACACAACTCGCTTCAAGTGAAAAAAGTAAAGTACTACTTAAAAAAAATAAAATAAATGTACAGACGATAAATATTGGGCCCCAAAAATGTATCGTTCATCTGTCATCTATTGCACGATAAGTCGATATAGTAATTATCGTGACAGCCCTGCCATCAGCATGACTAATGAGATCACAAAATCACGACGTTCTATAACTTTGTTGCATATCACGACGCTATTGCAACACTTAGTTAGGCGATAATTAGGCGATACATTGTGCAGCCTTACTCTTATAACCAATTTAAATTAATTTTCTTCCACAGCTGACTCAAAACTGTGCAGCTCTAATGATTGAGGTCAGGATATGCCCATTTGCGTGTTGAACATTTTATATTTTACTCAGTTTATGTCCACGATGCAAACTAATTAGCCCATGTTTGAAAGTAATGGGCTTGTAGATGTATTTATAACCCGGTGCAAATCACGGAAGAGGCATCTTTACCCAGTTTTGAGCTGAAGATGTTACAGCTTCTCTACTCGGTCGCTGTACAAAGCCACATCTATGCAAATCTCCCCCTGGATCCAAATGCGCCTCGTTCAGCGTTACTCAGGGCTTTCGAGCTGGAAAAGCGCGTGATGCCGACCGAGGGAGACAGTTGCGCCCATAAAATCCTGGTTTACATTGTCACCATGGCGACGGCGATAAGGTGCAGGTAAACAAACGCAGAGCGGCGCTGGGAAAATCTACTCGTCCGCACTCTGGATTTATCACTTATTTAAGCAGAGGTTATATTATCTAGTCTGCACTGATCAAGGGGAGATTATTACTACCAATTATGACTACGGACTTTTGTTGACAATTTTGACCGTGTGAAAAGTGTAGTCGGAGTTGCGTGTTTCCTTTTAACTCGGCATTAGAGTTTGGGATGGGATGCTATGAATTAAACATAATGGAAAGAAAATCCACCATGTTCCTTGAGTGTAGTGACCATAGATGTACGTGAGACAAAACTATATGGTACTACTACCAATCAAAGTTTCTTTTTCACTTTATCTGCGAGTGTTTTAAGAATGGACCTTGTTTTCATTTTAGCAGGAAGCACTCGGCGCTCCCTGAGTGTTATAATTAATAATTGTTAGCAGTGTTTGTATTGCTTTTTGGTTGCGTTTTGTACCTTGAGGCGCCCATCTACAAAACTCGCCATGTCTCACCACAGCCCCACAGCTCAGTGGTTTCCAAAGTGGGGTCCAGGGTCTATAGGCAGGCCCCCAAAGCTTCTCTACAAAACAAGTGCATTGAATAGAATAGATTTTGAAAAGAAAAATACATGCGTTTGCTAAAAATGTACTACTTTAAACAAGCATTTGGGCTGTTGTAATTTTAACGACATTTTAGTTGTAAAATAATGACAAATTACTTTGAATAGAGTAAATTATTATTATTGGGGGCCCCAGCAGAATTTCAGATTGATAAGGGGGCCGCGATTTCCCAGACTATAGGATTGGCTGGCTATGAATAATTACAAAGTAGGGCTGGGCGATATGGCCTAAAATCTATATCACAATATAAAAAAGAAATATCACGATAACGATATTATATTTGATGATATAATTGACAATGGACTAGGGCTGGGCGATATGGCCTAAAATCTATATCATGATATGAAAAAATAAATATCACGATAACGATATATTTGACGGTATAATTGACAATGGACGAATTACTTCAAAATCCCAGCCTTACGCCTATTGGGAAGATTCATTCAGTGATATATATATATATATTTTTTACGGCATAATTGTCTTCCAAATATGATCTACTCAAGCAGTTTACATCCTTCATTTCATTTTACTTTTTCAGCACGTGTCCCCGTGTTCTACAGTCACCGTTTATGCTGCTCTGATGGAGCGTAACATAAATTATATTGTGTCCACAACGATATCAAAAATTACAACGATATCAAAACATTATATCACGATAACAATATGCGATACGATATGGCCCAACCCTACAATGGACTACTGACTTCAAAATCTCAGCCTTACACCTATTGTGAAGATTCATTCAGTGATATTTTATAAAAAAAATTAATGGCATACTAATTTCCTCGCAAATATGATCTACTCAAGCGGTTTACATCCTTCATTTCGTTTTACTTTTCAAGCCCCTGTCCCCGTGTTCTACAGTGTTTATGCTGCTCTGATGGAGCTGAGCGTAACATAAATATATCGTGTCCACAACAATATATAAAAATTGCAACAATATAAAAAAATTATAACGATATGCGATACCATATGGCCCGACCCACCCACCTCTATTATAAAGTTAAATTTTTAGTGGAGGCTTTTCACCCCCCCTCTCGCAAAGCCATCCAAAGGAATTACCCCAACATTTTCATAGCTCCACAGCCAGTGGTCACCGAACTCATTTGCCCACATGGCTGAAGGGGTTACACCGTGTCCAATTCTATAATGCAACCATTGTGAGACGCTTCAACCTATTTTTCAGAATAAATTACATTTCCAACAAATCTCAACCACTCTGCTCAAATCGATGCACGCTGACTGAAGACACACTTCTGTAGCCACTGGCAGATGTTTTCCCTAATAGCTTTTCTCAACATGAAACCTTACTATATTACTCCATACTCCCCCGTATTTATTTCCGCAACATGTCTTTTTTTTGTAGCTTTTTTTTTCTCTTCTGCCTTGATACACTGTATTTCTGTCGTTCTTTGTCCTTGTCTGTCATCCTAATAGACTCTCCCCAGTTCTCTCTCCCCCTTCACCAACCCTGACCCACTTAGCTGGCTACTTGTTATTCAAACCTTAGCTTTGCACACACACTCATGCACACGCGCACACACAAACGCACGGCAACAGAAGATGAGAGAGAGGCAGAGAGAGAGAGGGTAATTTGGTTTGACTACGGAGCTCGCAATCCTTTTATTTCTCTCACTACTGTAAGCCTTTTCTGATTCAAAACGCGCTCAAATGATGGGAAAGTTCAGGTTTGTAAAGCAGCCAATTTCCGTCTTCATTGGGTTTTCGCTAAGAAATAACTCAACACAGAAGGAGCACCTTTACTGTGTTCTGTGAGTGTGTTTTTTTATTTATTTATTTTCTTCTTCTTCTTCCCCCCTTCGCCCCAGATCAGAAATAAGCCAAAGTGCTGTGACCGACCCAACCCCGGGATTATGTCTCAAACGGAAAATGCGTTTGCACTTTGTAGATAAGAGGAATTCGACAGACACAACATGACTTTGAAAAACACGGACTGCATCCAACTTTTCTTTTCTTTTTCCGTCTGCTGGACTCGAATTAAAAATAGTGCCTCGTTTCTCCGGTCTTGCCAAGTGCATGGACTTATTTGCACGTGGAGTCAGAACTATGGTCTATGGTCAATGTTAAATAATTTCATCCATCATCATTAAAACTGCTGCAATGCAAATGAGCCGTGTGACCTGTCATTTTTCACTCCAGAGGCCCAACTTAGGGATATCATATTATCACTAGCGCTCGAGCGTGACATTCATTTTAGTCAAATCAATTATTTACATATAAAAGGCCCATTAGCTTTGCACTTCCCGATGAAGTCACATTATCTTGATCTAATTTAACGTTTTGTTGTTCTTTCCCGCTGATATAATTGCCTTCTGTTGACAATTTTGATTAGTGCACTTGCAAATGAAAAAACAAAACTCGTCTCGTTTGCTGTTTGTTAGTGTTACTTGTATGGATTCGATAATCAATATTGCAATAAACCTACAACAGTCACATGAACAGTAACACCTGTCAAAACCGATAAACCCTTTGGTCAATAATGTTTCGGTCGGGAAAGTCGGGAAACAACTTTTGGTAGTGGTAAAACTGGAATATACGTTGGATGATTGTGTATTTATCCAGGGTGGAACAGGTCCTATGTACTGGATGATAATACTTATACTTACTTTGTCCTTACATTTGATACTGATTGGATTTGAAGAAAGGATTATGAGAAAAGCTACAGATGGCATAGTAAGTGCAGATAAAGATGAAAACAAAAGGGTTTACTGAAAAAAAAAAAAAAAGCGTGTATAGGGCATAATTTAACATCGCTATAGTCCCAAAAATGCATGGTAACTTAAAGCCACAATGCATAACCTTCCACCCAATACATTTGAATAAAATACAAGTATTTATTTTACGACAGATTTTTTTATTGTTGAAAAATACCTGAAAAATTTACCAAACAAACATGTGTTTCACTTTACTGTGAGCTCCAGCTCGTCTCCGTGGAGATGTGAACTAAAGGCAGCCAAATATGAGATTTACATACGTTAAGTCCTCATTCAAATCCGTTCTTTGATTACCCACTGGAAACATTCAGTAGAAGCACGTTTTATTTTGATGGGAACTGTATTTTAAAGAACAACTAAACACCAAATCAACTTTTTTTTGCTGATTATTATTTAGTTAAATTTTTGGTCCTGTTGTAAGTCTTGTTATGACACAGTTTGATGAAAAAATAAAATAAAATAGTGGCTACAATCATTTTCACTGTTGATTTGTCTTGCGTTTTCTCACAAATCTGGTATAAAATAAAAAAAAAAAAGCTATGATCAAACATTTGAATTGAAACCCCTGGTTGCGTGTCAGGATGCCATGCGGTCTGGCAGTCGTCTCATATACAAAAGCGACTAGCTGGAGTGGATAAGGTCAGCGGTCTTGCCCTCCTCTTTGTTCGCTGCGCCTGTGATCAAAAAGGCGGAACAGAAATCTTACACGATCGGCCCGGAGCATTCCCGTTACCGCGCTTATTGTTTCGCATGTTTTAAGGCTCTAAACGCACAATGTTAAAGTGCTAAAAAAAAAAGGGCACACGCCACGCCACTGTTTTGGCCTCTCTGTTGACTCTGAAAGCCGACACCGCATTTGCATAGTGCCCAACAGCTGGGGTATGGCCGGGCGCTCCACCTGCCTCGCTCCACCTGCGTGTTTTTGTGCGGAGCAGGTCTGACTTTGCTTCAGCACACCTGTTCAAACTATGTGTATGTCTGTTTGCCATGATTAAGCAGCGAGGCCCGGGTAAATAAGGCAGGAAGTCATTTATGATTTGATTGTGCAGAAAAAGAAGAAGCGGAATAAGTCTAGACTGATTAGACGCCACAACAGTGCTTTTGGGAAGGGGACAAACTATTTTACTTTCTACTTCTTGCCTCCTGAACGCCATGCTGTGAAACATTTCCTGGTCAGATATTGCGATTCACGTTTTATGGTATTCAGAACAAGCGATAGATTTTAGGCTTTTGTTAACTCCACCCCCGAGCTTGTGGACAATATATTTCTCATTAAACCAAATCGTCATCATTTTACATGTACAGGCCCGCTTTGTTTTGTACTTTACTTTATCATAGTGCTTTTTTTGTGTGTGTGTGTGTGCAATTTTAATTAGCCTCTCGCAGTCAACTCACTGTTATTGAACTTTTTTCAGCGTTTGGGCATGAAGGCAATAAGACAGTGTTGGACGCTCTGCAAACAGTCCCTGTGAAAGTCCCTCCTGAGCGTATCCCTCTCTGCGCTGTTGTATTTGTCGTGTTTTATTGTATTTTATTGAATGTTGACTCTGTTGCTTCTGTCTGTTCAGCTGGACGGAGACGCCATGTTCCTGGGCATGACAGAGACAGGGTTGGACTTTGGATCGACCAATCAGGTGAGATGTGCACAAGATATACTGTATTTATATCACTTTATACTTGCTTGTTGGTGAGTTATAGACATTTTGTAAATTGCATCTCACTTATTAATTTAGACTCGGTCTGAACAATATATTGGCATATTATTGGTGTTGCAATATTAGGCATATAACCACAACAACATATCAACCATTGAGATTCACACAATTCTTATCAACAGCTGGTAACTTCATAATTATACGACTCTAGTTAAACCTTTAGCCTTATTCAATATTTTAGAGTCTTGTTTTGACACTGTTTATTGAAAAAACAAAACATAAAACAAGTTGCTTCCATTTTTTGTTTATTAGATTTAAAGGGACTATACGGAGTTTAAAAATGTTAATATTATGTATTTTCCTCCCCCTACATGTTCCAACAATGTCCTGTGTAGAATGAGCCCAGACCTATTCACCCGCCTCTAAAATCCTGCACTGTCGCTCAAAAAGGAGTTAATTCGGGTCTGAATTGCCAGCATGCATGAGCTTAAAGGGATATTTCAGATTAACGGTATAAATGTCTGTGTCGATAGAATAATTTTAACCATTTTGCATTTAAAATAACTTATATTTGAGCAGCATCAGCTACGTGGCTGTAAGCTAACGCAGCGGCGGAGTGATCTGCGAGAAAATAGTCCCTCAAAATGCGGTAATTCATGTGATACAAGGTCAGTTATTTTTTTTAAATTATTCTATCGACACAGACATTTATATCGTTAGTCCGGCGTTATAAGTGATTTGCCTCAGGTGCACTGTGGAGTTGGTCAGACTGTTTTTAATGCAGGGTAACTGATACCATAGAAATGCTTTAGCCTTGCCCTAGCCTAGCGCCACTACTCTTCAAATATAAGAACTGCATGAATTTAAGAAAAAAATATCTCCAGACATCAACAACACTCTGGATAACTAGGAAATGAGGCCCTATGTCAAAAATCCTGAAATATCCCTTTAATATAGAGATTGAAGTTACGCGTGAGACCTGAGGTGGCAGTAGTGAGTATAAAAATGACCAACTTGCATCTAGTCCTTTTAATGAAACGTGCTGTTACTTGTAAATAGCGTGTATGCATGGTCACAAATAGAGTGTCATGAACATTTAGTTTCTACCCGCCACATTTCAAATGGCCTCATATGAAGGAAAACTGAGCTTATGGAACATACCGGTACTTGTCCCTACTCAATTAAATGCAAAATAAGTAAATGAATCTGGGTGTTCATAGTGGATCGATTAATCGCCATCATGGGCTCAATCGATGAAACAAAACAGAGCACTAACAATCATTGTTAAGCTGTATGGAAAGGTAAATATACAGTTCCATCAGAGAATGAAGGGAAAATCAGCATAATTTGGCCACTGACTTTTAGGATACAAGTATGTAATGAGTTTATCGATAATTGCTTGCTAAATAGACCAATGAGTCTATCACAGATATTGAACAAATAACTTGCCCCATAGGAAAATATGGGGCAAGTACATTTTATATATCGTATTTTCTATGTTAAAGGCCATACTAACCAAACCAGCTCACCCATACGTTCCTTTAACACTATTGACAAAACACAAAAGTCTGAGCCTCTGCATATAACCGACAGTACGAGGCAGGTGTGCGTGACTTGAAAATAGTTTGTCAGTTGACTTCATTTGCACAGTAAAACAGTAAACTTGTCTGTTTGCATGTTTATTATGTGGCTTGAGTTTTGAGGCGAACTGGACTTTCCCATCTCAGTCTCACCTAATACAAAAAAAAGTATTTGTATATATGAGCAATTCAAACAAAGACTAGACTTAAAAGCAGGGGTTTTCCATTAACCTTTGTACTGTGCACAGTGTGCGGCAAACATAATCATACCGGTCTAAAATCTAATTATTTAGACATTTAGTTTTTGATTCAACACATTAAAATCCTGGTGAAACTATATATATCAGTTGGGTTGACATAAAATCTTGCAACACTCAGTCATTTTAGAGCAAATCCAAGAACAATAAAGAGCTTGGCAAAACTGTTTCTGCAGTGAAGGATATGCTTTATCCTAATTTCCTCCTGTGCTGAGAGTTTTGTTAGAACGCTTCTCTATACTATACTAAAAGATCTCATTTTTATCTCAATTTGAGATTACTTGAAATGTGTTGTACTTAATTTAAGTGTAAAAGACTTGCCACGTGGACAGATCTGTTGATACGCAAAACAAGGACACAGAATTTCACTAATTTCCACATTACTTGGATTTTGTTTTTTGAGAACGACTGGCCTGCGCAGTAATGGGTATCACGCATTCATTTGCATTGCTTTCCCGTCATAATCTCTTCTCTTATTTTTTTCACTATTGCATTTCCAGTTCCCTGCATGGTTAGCTCATACCGCGGCGCCCGCACTCCCCCTATGAGATTTATTTCCGTGTCTTTGAGCTCACCTTTTGCTATTTCTGTCTTCAGTTATTTCCAGATGCATCAAGCAAACTTTTCTTCCCATCCAGTTTCACAAATCAATATCACTTACTGCGGACCCCGGGCGCATAAAGCATTACAATGATTTTCTATCTGTTTTCTGGGATGAGCGGCAGCGGGGAAGACAGTGCAGAGAGTTACCTTTGCCAGATAGTAATGGCGTTTTAAAAGAGGCGCCCTGAGGTGCGTTATCGATGGAGCCGTTGAAAAGATATTTATTTACTCACGACTTAAAGAGAAGCGATCGGGTTTTATTCAGTATGACGTTTTGTTTTCTATGTGTGGAAGGAGAAATGACTGAACAAGTGCGTGGAACTGCGGTGACAGTGTTAGAGCGATGCTTGAACTCGGGGTCGTGTTTCTCGCCCTGATGTTAATCCATGTGCAACAAAAGGTGTTGATCGAATTACAGAAAACCATAGAGGCCCATCCATAACTAAAACTAACAGCTCATAAGAGGCTGTTTCACTTATGTATAAGTCATTTATAGTACATGTTTCCGTGGTTATACGTAGACCCGGGCACCGTTACTTGGTTTTCGATACCGATACCTGAACGATAGCGATATGAAATAATTTGTCGCGTAGATAATGTGTGAAAGATCCGCACATTTACAATATCAGGTTCATCTCCAATGTCAAGAAATGTGTGAAAAATTAGGAATCATTTGGGGGAAAATTTGGAGAAATTGTGGCAAAAAAATAAGAAAAAAATGGAGGAAAAATAAATAAAAAAATGGGGGAAATAGGGAAAATATTAGCAAAAATTAAGGGGAAAAAAATCGTGGGGGAAAAATAATTTGAGTTGAAAAGTCACTTCCTTCAATGCTGTCCCTGGACCAATAGCATCAAAACTTGGATCTAAAGATAGAAGTTTTATTGTATTTTTTTCAGTACTTGCTTTTGTGGTTTAGACTTGATTTAGACCAAATTAACACTACTACTTAGAGCCTTTTTCTACTTTGTTAATCTAGGTCTGATGGTACTTGGAGGGTCAGGGATTTTATGAGGTGCCACTGGGTGTGAGAACCACAAAAATGACTTTGGCCGTCAGTCATTTTTTGGCCAAATTGAGATTTTCGTTTCCTTCCCGTCACAGACATTGCTGCATATTTTTGGAGGATTTCTCGACTGGCTTTGTCCTCAGTCAATCTTTTTGTTACAAAAACATTTTCTGTCTAAGTTGTCTTCGTGAAGGCTTTCTGAAGTATTTTTATTGCATTTTCCCGAAAACCTTCAATAATGACTCGGCAATTTGGAGGCTACATAGATTAGACGATACATAGGTTTAAAGAATGGGAAAATATAAATCTGATATTGTCCATCATGCATTTGTAGAAGATGATGCATCAGAGCAAAAAAACAGGTTATCCTCCAATGTGAAACAATATAAATTAGAATTATGAGTTTGACTCTAAGCTAACGTTTACAAAACAAGAAGCTTTTTTATTTTGCTTTACTCTGCCACCAGTCCTTCCTAAAAATCTATTCATATAATACATTATTCAATAGCTGGGTCAGTGTGGAGAAAAAACATTTTTATAATCGGCATGAATGAGCCTCGCCTCCCAATGAGATTAAAACTTCTAAAGGTAATTGTTATGGTATCACTAAAGCAAACATTGTGTCACTTGTTCAGCCTCTGTGTTGTAGCCTATACTGCAATATTATGTAGTGTATTTGTTAGTTACCCCCGCACTATAGGGCCATATTAATAAGAAACACCAGGGTGGATACATTATTCATATGGTACAATATAGAAAATTCTCTTCCATATAGGGATCCATGATTTGATGTTTTATTCATTGAGTCGTGTCATAAGGAGAAGGGAGGTGGTGTGTGCGGAAACTGAATTTATGGCTTTATTATTGAAGAACCATTGCTTCCATAAAGTCACAGAGGTTGTTGTGATGAATGTGGCCAATCCCTCTCAGTGTGACCCTCATCCGCGTAGCTTTTTTATATGTAAATGGGACAGTGGCTACACAGGACCAATACAATGTTAAGGATACAGATGATGAAATTATTATTGAAGTAGTTTGAATAAGCTTTTAATAAGTAAGATTAGATCACAATGCAACTTTATTTTTATCATTAGAAAAACCCTCTTTGATATTATAACGCGGAAAACTAAATATTTATGGCCGTACAGCAGATTTACTGTCGTTTATATACGGTCACTTTATAATAACTACACCTTATTTAGCCTTAATAAATGATGAGCTAACACTTACGGTAATTCATCATGAACAATTCATTAGTTAAGTGTGACTAACACTTAATAAATACTTAATGAATAAGTGAAGTATGCGAAGAAATATTCATTAAACCCCCTGCCTTAACCAGACACATTTTCTCCAGTTCGGCTTTAACCAAATCTAAAAAAACTATTGAAAAAAGTGTCAAAATAGTGACAAAAACAAGACGTAAATGAGGATGAAAAAGCAACAAAAACATCACAAATACCACAAAAAATACGGCAAAAAAAGTGATGACAACGCAAGGTCTTAGGTGAGGGGTTACTCCGGCCTATAGGCTGTGAGCTCCTGTCGAGAAGCTTTTAGATTTGGGTAAAGCTGGACTGGAGAGAATGTGCTTGGTTAAGGTGGGGGTTAAGAGGTTAACTGTAGTATTTAAGTAGCTGTTACGTGTTAGTCACACTTAAATAATGATTTGTTCTTGATGAATAAAGCGGTAATTCATCATTTATTAAGGTGTAGTTATTATAAAGTGTTATTCACCACTAATGAAACCTGCTCAAAAATAGGCAGCACTACTTTACAGCACAGTAATAAAATGCTAATAGGATGGAAAGATGCCCTATGGTGTAATAAATATGGTAATTACATGGAAAAAGGACTCACACGTATTATCAACTCGGTAATATGATGCTAGCTCTAACTCAGTATAATAACAATAATAATAGTATTGAAACAGGGCTGCGACATGAATTATCCCTTGTTACACCCAGTTGCATTGTTATACTCCATTACCTAACATGGTAACAGGCTATTTACTGTGCTGTCCCAAAAATGATTTAATGTTTTATTGATAAGTTTTTTTCCAGACACAAAATATCCCACGTGTCATTATCAAACGCCTCTTCCATAAAATGAAGCATATGATGAATGAATGGCAGACTGATTTGGAATTGCATGATAAAAAGGCACCATTGTAGTAGACAAATAGTCAAATTAAACGCCATTCTTGCCACCTCTCCTGTGTGAATGATTAGTTGCATGCGTTTGTCTTCCTCTCGCTGCTCTCGATGTAACCTTTTTCTTATCAGGGATTAGTTGCAAAGGGAACCAACAAGCAATTTATTTACTACCCCCCCCCTTCTCCCCAACCCCCTCTCTTCTTCCTCCTGTTACTCCTGTCTCAATCTGCCAATGGGTGTTTGCTGTGGCTGCCCAAATATGAATTATTTAAGAGTGTGAATGAAGCTATATTTATGTTCGAGAAAGAAACGATGACTAAAAACTAAACCAGTCCTAACTAGATCAACAACGAGACTGACCGTAAGACGCAAGAAACAAGACCTTCAATAGAACCTGGACTATAATGTGACTAGGGCTGGGTACCGTTAAACGATGCCAGTCTGGTATCGGGGGAAAAAGGTTCAGGTACTACTGGTATCGAAAAAATAAACAACATCAAAAGCAGGTACAAAAAAGAAATATAAAATCTTAATTTGCTGTGATGCTGTCGGTCACCAAAATGTAAAAAAAAAGAAAAAAAAAGGGGAAAACATTTGAAAAATTTGGGGCAACATTCGGCGAAAAAAAAAAAATTACTTTTTGTGGGAATAGTTGGAGAGAAAAATGGAAGGAAAAAAATTTAAAACTTGAAAAAATATGGAAAAACTTGAAATATTGGTTAAATATTAGGGGGGGAAATCCGAAAAACGTGGAAAGTGTATTTTCTGCCCTTTTGTGGTTAAAGGAAGTATCTCGGTTGTTTCACCTACATTAAATGATACAAATGCAAAAGAAAAATTAAATGGAAGGAAAAGGAATACATTAACAGAATGAAGGATTTTAGATGACAAATATTCTAGTATAGGTATCAGAAAAAGTCTCATTCAGGTATCGAAAACCAAGTATCGTTAAAGTACTTCCAGGCATAGAGCTGGGATTTTGACGTCAAAACTAACCAATAATAATAAACTAAATGAGATTTTAAGATGCAAACTACCCGACATGTGTCTACATTAAAGTATTGTTTCTTTTATTACTGGACCTTTTATGTTCATGTATGTGTACTTTGTGCCAATGCCGTTAAATGGACATTTCTGTCTCAAAAAACATGGTGGATTTCTATTATTTCCATTGATTGTCTGCGATATTTGTTCCTCGCCATATCTACAAATTGGTGATATATAATGTGGTGCATTTAGCTGCGTTTCAGAGGCCAAAGAAAAGCCCCCGCTATTGACAAAGCACAGGCGTGACCTCTCTGTGCGACCTGGCTCCTTGTCGTGACCTCCCCCCGTCACCTTTAACCTCCCCGTGACCCCTGGCAATGCATTGAGCGTTGTTTTTGTGTGTCTCGTCCCACAGTTTCGTGTGCCACAGCCCCCTATGAGCAAAGGGACTCCCCCCGGCAGCGGATCCCAAAACTGGAGGAGAGAGGGCAACGTGGGCGAAGCGCACCGACTGCCCTGGGTGAGAAGTTTGACTTTGTTTGATAACTCTGTGTGGACTTTCCGATCTCAGGATGGTAATCTTGACTGAATTGAAATTTGAATGGGTATAGCTGACAAACGGTAAAGACTGCTGCTGCAAAATGTCCGTCTTATATGGAACATCTGCTAACCCTGTAGTTTAGACCTTTACCAACTTGAAAAATGGGTCTTGTATTTTAGCAGTTCATACTTCAGCTTTCTCTCTCAAACGTTCTTGCTCATGGACATGCTTAAAATGTTCTCCTTGAACAAATTTAGCAGCAAAACTGGTGCTCATTAATATGCATTGTCCCTTTTAATAAATTAATACATGAAATGGAAACAATGAAAAGGAAAGGAAAATATTTGTAAGTAGTTTGAAACCTGTCCTGTGTGTAACATGGAGGGTTCTTATTAAATTAGTGCCGGGTTATGGTATTTTTGGCTTATGTATGTATTTAAGAGCAACATTTTTTTTTTTTAGTTTTCTTCTCTCTTGGTTGAGATATTGTCTATTACCTAAAGAATTTCCCCTCAGGGATCAATAATGTAATTTTGATTGGTCTATTTGTTACCAATACCCACTTTTGAGAACATATACTGCAGATTTAGGGTAAACTGCTGAGATGAAACGTGACTGGGATGCGCTGCCCTCAATGCAAAGTGTTCAACATCTGGGGTAGGGTCCAAAAGTAGGTCACTTGTTACAATGGTGCATTAACATAAAAGCATGAGAAAAAATCTATGTCAAATTATGCTTACATCCACATTGGATCATGTAAAAGGATAAAAAGCAGATGATTTGGTGACTCTGGAAGAGAACAGATCCCATGAAACACTATTAGTTTTAGGATATGATAGATACAGCCTCATAAAAGTGGTTTCTAATCATTCTCTGTGTAACCAGGGATTAGCTGTGTCTTATCTTGACCAGCTGCTGTGTACGTCAATCCTTTTGCGTTTAGCAACATTCAGCACTGAAGTCTTGTTCAAGCTTCTCTTGGCTTTAACAAAACATGTTTTATGGCAACAAAATCATAGTCCATAATACTGATAAAAGCAAAAGTTGTGAACAGGGATTTGTGGCAAGGAAAAGCTCACTTAGTTCTGCCAATAATAGATAAAATTCCACGTTATAATGAGGATTTAAAATTGCAGGTGTTGCTGGCATTACGATCACATCACTTATTATAGGGTGGGTTCTTCTCGCTTATGTAAAACAGTTTCCGGTTTTATTGATAACATTTCCGATGTTTCAGTAACAGCCGCCTCAAGTGGGCGACCCGTTGGCGCAAAAATTGGGGTAAAATGCTATGGTTTCAAAGCCAGACTGCATAACATTTCACCCAGCAAACAGTACGAGTGTGAATTGTATTATGTTTTTTTAAATTGTAACTTTGCTGGGAGCGGGACACCACCAGCTCGCCTCCACGGAGGTGTTTTGACTTTACAGGTTGCCAAAAATAATGTTTGAATACATTGGGTACTGTGCCAAAAAAAAGGATATCACTAGCATGTTTATGTGATGGTAAGTCTTGAGAGTTTTGTTGCAATATTGTATAACCTGGCATGTTCCACAAATGATTTAAAGATGTCTGTTAGAAGTACCTCATATAGCCTTTATAAAGCTAACCGTGTTTTACAATAGCAAATAAAGACGGGCCATCCTAACAAACAGCTTCTTATCTACAACATAGTGGTTTCTATGTATTGAGTAAATATAATTGGCCGTGTAATGGAGGAACATCATTTTGCAATAAAAATAAAATTAGATTGCAAGTAGCAAGTGCAAAGTGCTCTCCGCGTATCGCTGTCTCGTGTCTTATTATTGGGCTGATATGGACATCAACAGTCCCGCTCACCCTGAAACCCATTTCAATAAAATAAGCAATGAAGCATATAATACTTAATTAATAATCAGATTCCACCCTAGAATTAGCAGAAATGACAAACGAATTTCCCGACAGAGACAATGGTAAAAGCCTTAGCCCATCTTTATCATTAAATACAAGGAGACTTTGTACAATATATATACAATATCAAATGAAAACGCTGTCTTCCTATATGCACAAGTATCATGCTTCTCTAGTAGCAGTTTCCAAAGGTCCTTGAAATATCGACATGCAGTAATACAGGCCTGTCCTTGGCGGTGACAAAAGCTGATATTGGTGTAATGTATGAAGCAGAAAGAGCCATGGAGTTGGTGGGAAGCGTTTTTAATGTGAACACGGCTGCTGTGAAAGAACTTAATCCTGACTACATTAGTGCTGCTATAAACCCGCGGTGCAGAGGGAACGGCCATTGTACCGAGTGAATGGGAGAGCAGTGAGTAATTTATGCACAAGTTCAACATAGAGAGACAGACAGACAGACAGACAACACTTTGGAATCCGTGTTGAGAAAATACACTGAAAGTTACACGGAAACGGTTGGATTGTACAAAGTAGGGCTACACAGTTAATTGCAATTGTGCTCGCAAAGGTAGCAATGAAATAGTCTATCCCCCTCGGGGTTTAGCCTTGACAGAGCTTCTACAATCATGTTTTGAAATGCATGAGATTCTTGAGTTGGGTCATATTTCAGTCTTCTGTCAAATGCTCCTGGACGCTGTGAACTGATTCCTGATTTGAAATTACATTTGCAAATCTAATTAAGTCTAATCAAACCAGTTGCAAATTTGACCAGAAATAGGAAGATCATTTTACTGCAATTCATGCGTGAGATGCACCGATCCAGCTTCCGATACTGGTACTGGGGTTTGAGTATCTGCCGATATTAACCGATACCAAGAGTTTTTCTTAAAAGTGACTTCTGTGAGTAAACAAGTGTATTTCTCTTTTCTCCATTTTAAGATCAATACATTTTTATCTTTTGTCATGATGTTATAGATCAATGATCAGTTATATAAACTAATGGAAAACATTTATCAAGGATCACAGGACTTTTTTTTTTATATCCTTGGCTACATGACAGGCTTTTAGGTTGCATTTATATAACAGCTCACATGAAGTGATCCGATCATTGCAACTTGTGCATTAAAAATATTTCAGATCAGATATCAGCTTTTCATAAACTACAATACCAACACTTGGCCACTCCAGCAGTGGTTATGATATTTTATTAGGCTTCTTCAGGTATTTCTATCTTAGTTTTTGACCCAGCCTTGATTTGTTTTTGTTAGCGTTAGCGTGTTCCCGTTAGCATTGGCATGCTATTTCTAGCCGCGGTTTTGCGCTGCGATCCAAAATACATTTGTGGAGGTTAAAACTAACTCAGTGATTGAATTCTCCAGGTTCTTAGCGTCAATGACAAACAGCATGCCCATATTCACTCAGGTTTAGTTGAGTTGTGAGTTTACAGCAGTGAGAGCCAAAACAGGTATGTTTGTGGCCGATACCTGATATCATATTTTTTTCAGTATCGGCTCCGATATCTGATACCAGTCTCATCGGTGCATCCCTAAGTGTAATTTAAGACATGTATACTATATTCTTTGAGTAATTGCTTTCAATGTTTTAATTATTTTTTTGAGCTTCGCTTTCACTTGGCCCCTCAGTACTACCACTATTAGCTTAGCAAATGGTACAGAAGAAGTGCAGTTAGAAATGTAGCATTTCACTGATGAATGCAAAGTATAGAATAACATAATAATAAGTTAACTCAAGTGGAAATTATTTTGAAGGTACCTTTTGCAGCTTCAATGGTACTACTGACAGCTGCTATTAGTCTACTTCTGTTAAAACTGGCCACAACTTCCACACTATTATCTCACACAACTAGGATAAGCCATTACATCTATCATTACTTAAGTTTTTACTTAAGTAATGATAGATCAAAAGTATTGCTTTGTGTTTTTTTACTAGGGAGATCACTAAGTTATTGTTTCGGTCACAATAGTATGGCACACTGTTAACCTTATCTACATGAAACACAATTATGTCGTGCAACCAAATTAATTGCGTGTCTCATCGAAATGATAGGAGCCATTGTCCCATTGAAAACCCATTGTCAGCGGTTCCCATCCATGTAGCTCATGCACCGACTTGAGTCATCAGCACAGAAATAGGTCACTACAGTACGACCATATAAGGGATCCAGAGGCTGCGGCTCACGAACTGAATCTCATGTATGAAATATCCGTGTCAACAAATACATCACACACTATTAAAGTCTTTCTGTAACGTGATTTGAAGTTTGCCCCGGGGCTGGTGGAGCCAACTCGACGCCAGAGCACTGTGTACATATTCAACTCTGCAATTACTGTAATACTAAGGGACCAAGTATTACCGTTTTATCGAAGCAAAAAGTAACATTTGACTTAGAATCCTGCGGAGGTCGTGGTGGAACAAGCAATCAAGTGTGAATACATTTATGAAGAACAACAATTAGTACAGGCTTCCTAATGACACGTCTCTATTCTCTGAACTGACCTTCAAGAGATATTATTTGGATAGTGAGATTTGTAAAGGGTGAGAGCCTGTGATTCATTTGTGAAGTGAGTAGACCACCCTCAATGTATTATGACAAGTCGTGACCCAAACGAAAATGACAATTTCAATTTACGGAAAAGATAATACGCGCTTTGACCCCGTTCGTGTAGCTTATTATTATCAAAATGCTTGGACTAGTTGGTAGAGGGATCAGTCTGTCCCGGGACAAATAAATAAAGATATAGAGCTGGACGATACGGCAAAAAATTATCCTTTTTTTTCTCATATTTATCAATCTCTATTTTCGATTTGATTACATTTTTAATTGATGAACTCAGACATATCTTTTATACAAACCTCCGCTCAAACAAAAACTAAGACTTTACTCCAGTAAAAGTAAAACGCTTCCATTGTTTCATCCAAACTCCAAAACTAGGTGCTGCTTCTACTAAAGAAACGGCTGTAAACCTGACGATTATAAAGTCCCAGGACATGATGATGAGATTGACCAACGTAGAAATTGCGATTTCGATTAACTTTCAATTAGTTGCCCAATCCTAATTAATCGTCTGTTTGCACTTTTGTTTTGTCCCTTTGAGGAAAATAAAAGTTTTCGGACCTGTTGTTAACGGATTACATGGATTGAACAAATTAATGTCTTTGATTAATACTTTCTTTTTAAACTGTGGAGGATACATTCAACTATGGTCTCCTCATTTTAAGGGAAACACTATGGGCACAAGGAGTTCATTTGTCAGTGGTTATCGCAGATTCACTTTGTTCCTTGACTTCTGGTTACGTTGATCTTATTGCATTGTAGGTTTCTCTTGTCAGGACAGTTGTTCTCGGATTAGTTTTAATTTTGTTCTGTCTTGGTTGAGATTTGAATTATATTGGGATTATAATTATAGTTTTATACTGTAACCCACAAGATGCCTGTGCAATTTCAAAGCCTGGAAATAATTGGCTACAGTGCACAGCAACACATTACTCTTTATGATCACAAGCCATGTCACTCTCATTTGAGCAGTGTGTTTGGGTTGAAGATGAGAAAGAGAGAGAGAGAGGGGGATGAGAGGGAAATGGAGGGTAACATTAGAGGAGGATGACTATAAGGAGATGAAGAGTGAACTCGGAGAAGGAGCTGGTGTGTCCATCGAAGCAGAAACGCTGTCAGTGTCTATAAAAGATCTGCTCTGTCAGATTAGCGCGAGAGACTTTCCCTTCACTCCCATCTCTGTGTCCACGTCATTTGTTTTATAAAAATACATCAGCACACTGCGACTATTCATCAGCTTTAGGAGGCCATTTTCCCTCGGACTTTGTAGTACAGTTGTGGCTATTTTTGAATGATTATATATGAATACGGCTTTGGAAGTCAGTTTGAATAGAGGAAAAACGACTTGTTATCTCCTGCGCGGAACAAACATTTTATTTTCTTATGTTTTTAGATGTTATTTTAGACATTTTTGCAAGTTATTAAAACCAGTCCAACAGTGTCTTATAGTTTGCATACTTGCATACTATTTCAGTCTTTGTGGGTATCTCTTTGATTGTTATCTTCAGTAGGTCAGCTCTCTGAATCACTTCACAAAGCTCGCAACCACAAAACCTCCATAAGATGACGATATGTTGCCTCTTAGAGTGAATCCCCCTCTTTTTATCTGATCAGCAAATAGAACAGTAAAAGTGCTGCAAACCACAAACACAATATTGAAATTCTCAGTCTGAGATCGGGTGCTCTATTAAAAACTGTTGTACTAGAAAGCCAAGGTATAGTGACAGACAAAACATTGACTGTTCTACCAAGGATTCGATCAAGGACTCTGCAGTGCCACTTCTTGGTCAAGGTTCTTGTCTAGGAAAATGAAAACAAACAAAGAACATCTCCAAAATATGTTTAAGAAAATAATGTCAAAGATTTGATGTTGCATATTGTCCCTGAATGTATTAATTCACAACTTCTGCCTAACCCGTTCCTCTTTTCTCTTCCAGTCCTACCCAGTCGGCGACGATGACTACAACATCCCGCCCCTGACTCCTCCCACTCTGCCCGAGCACATGATGCCCCCTCATCTGCCTCACGAGACACCCTCTGCCCCGGGACAGTACCACCCTCTGGACCCCCCCTCCGCTCCGGGACCGCATCACCCGTACCACCTGCAGGGCATGGATATGTCCAGGATGGGTTCGGGACAAGAGGGCAGGACGTTTAGCCCCGAAGGAGGCCCAATGACCAGTACTCTGTCTGTGGTGAGTGATCAAGGATTTTATTTTGAAAGTACAAATGATAACAGAATGAGCACAGAAACATTTAGCCAGAAACTGAAATGCTGCTTTTCTGTCTATCAATGTTGACAAATAACTAATATGAATAAATGCCTCACACTTGATAGTATTTATTTAATTAGTTTAGTTTTTTTTTTACAGTAAAAAGTGTGAGAGATTCATATCAACTTTACCATTGTGATGAGAGAAAACCTTTTCACCTTCACTTTCACTCTTTTATGTTTTTCAATGACAAGGATCTTTATTTGCACTCCTTTGAAACTCTGTCCCTCACAGTCGGTTTGCTCTGGTGCTGAGACAAAGACAACTTGTTTGTGTAGTTGTGAATGAATTGTGAAAATGTGTTCCTACTTGAGCAGACAGCTAGTGTAATATTTTGCCTAAACTCTGGTATATATCTGAGTGCTGTGGTGAGACACAGAATGTCGCCCGGGGCAGTGTTATTTGAAGGCCAATCATGGCGCTGACATTTTCCTTAGATTTAAAATCTTCATTTCACAGTAAAGTGAAAATCCTGCTTTTAGTGCTGACATTCAGATGTGGCTCAGTGTGTCATACAGTAAAACACTGTGTGAAGTAACAACTCTTCTCTTTAGTTAAAATGAAACTTTCTCACCTCCCACGGCTGCTCTCTCGCTGTGGTTCTGCTGAGTCTTATCAAATGAAATATCTCACTGATTTTTTTTCACCAACTGTTTTCATTTCTTATCAGATGTGGAGGTCTGTCCTATTTCTGTGTTTGCTGCAGGTAGCTCTGTGTCATTCATGTGGTGGAGCTTTGGTGATGTTGGATTGTCTGTGACAACGAGATAAAATGTTGAAAGGTCGGCTTCGGGCCAGGAACACAATGAATTTAAATAATTTAGTTTAGGATAAAGATGTTTTGCTTCACCAACAGTTTGAGTTGTTAATTAGCACAGAAACTCAACTGAAAAATGTTCTTCAATATTTATGAATAAATAAAAACAGTACCCGAGACTGCGACTATTGCTGAGTTTTGATTATAATTTCAGCCACATCGGTTTATTCAAATCTCAAATCAGCAATTATCTCGGGAAAATTACAGTGTTATACATTTTATAACAAACGCTGGGCACCATTAACACGATACCAGTATAGTATTGGGAAAAAAAGTTTAGGTTCTACTGGTAGTGTCCAAAAGTGTTCATCTTTAGAGACCAAGTTCTGATGCCTATTGGGCCCATGGAGGGACGGCTTTAAAGGAAATAAATGATATACTTTTAAAATAAATTGTAATTTATGCAGTAAATGAACATTATAGTTCTGTTTACTGGTTCCAGATGACAGATATTTTAGTACAGGTATTGAGAAAATATCGTTCAGGTATCGAAAACCAAGTATCGATATTGAAAACATTTAATGGTACCCAGCCCTATATATAACAGATTAATACTAAAAATCAATTGGATTTGTGTTTGGATCGTGGCTTGTCATGCGATGATCCTGGTGGGTCCTGATGCCTTTTTATTTTATTTTTTATTTATTTATTTGAAAAGGAGGGACAATACATATTATCTTTTGCCTTTTGGTGGCTAATGCTATTTTCTCGTACGTGCATTTATTGTTGTGTGCATCGCAGGGACTAGTTTACTCAATATTACATTGTTTCCAAACACTAAAAGGTTTGTACTGCACCTTATTAGCGTCACATTGATTTAATTGACGATAGACATATTATTAATGTATGGAGGTACTTGTCTCTTACATGAAAGAGTATTTAAAGGGTCGTGGACCCAAATAAAGAGTATTTAAAGGGTCGCGGACCCAAATAAAGAGTATTTAAAGGGTCGCGGACCCAAATAAAGAGTATTTAAAGGGTCGCGGACCCAAATAAACAGTATACTTTCACGAGGAAAAGCACGTAAGTTTACAATGAATAAAGGACGAAACGAAGGTAAGAGAATGTGTGAATTAAAAACTTGTGAAGAATGGGTGAGGGATTTGGGAAATTCCTCACCATGGTGGAAATGGTAATAATAATGATAATGATAATAATAATGATGATGATAATTTAAACCCAAATTAAAATTATACTGAGGATGGTAATGACAACTGGGAAGTATCAAGATCTCGTTTTGCATTCTTTTGCTGTTGTTTCTTTATTTAATTGTTGTTCTTGTTGCTTGTTCTTGCCTTGCCCATGTTCCCTTGTTTGTGATGTGTTATATGTATATGTTATTGTTTTATTCTGGGATGGGCGCTTATAAGCCTTTGGCTTCGGCCCACTCCCTTTGAGCAGACAAACTGCTCAAATAAATAAATAAATAAAATAAATAAAATAATAATTTTCATGCCTTTACTATCTCTCCCTCCCTTTCTCTCTCCACCTCTGTTTTATCTGAACATTTACTGTCGGTTCATGAATTACGGTTACCAAGCAACCTACAGATCCACGGCCTAAAAGGGTGGGGCCTATTCCCTCCAGTATGAAGTCTATACATGTTATAGCTATAGTTCACCGAAGCAGGAGTGTGTGTTTCCATTCAGTTCATTCTACATAACCTTTAACTAAAAAAGGTCAGACCTAACCTCACGTTAAGAATTCTGACTCATCCGCTGCTCTCGTGCCAAAGCCGTTGTTACCTGAATTAGTGAAGACTCATTTTGAAATATAATCGGTGACCACAGCTGAATGAACTTAAGATCACGGCTGTCACACGAGTGAGGCGTTAGTCAGCAGGTTTTTAGTTTTCCACCGAATGACTCCTGCTTCTCTGCCTTTGTAGCCACCTAAGGTATTCATGTTGAAGTCCTGGGATTAGTGCTTAGGGTTGTCAAAAATTGATACCCAGATACGAATCAATTCTAAATCTTGTAATTGAAGGAGGTATCAATACCGTGAGGAGCAGGTCAAAACCTCCTAATATTAAAATTCCAATGATTTTGCCTTTGCATGTGCAGTTACTATAGAGTAGGTGAGAGACAGGGGTCATTTTATATACTTTTATTTTTTCTTTCATATTTGCCCCACTAAGCAAACATCTGCGCTTAATGCTCATCGACTTCAATTTGCAGACACTGCTTCCTTCGTCCTTTCTCTCTCCTCAGCAACTGTGTCGTCCCCCGTGTTGTCCCCCATTTGAGAATGTGGTGGGTGACAAACTTAAAGCCACACCGCGTAACATTTCACCCAATAAATAAGAATAAATACAATCCTTTATTTAATGCATTATATTGTTGAAAAATACTCGAGCCTCTCACCTTTCCCAAGACCCGACTAACTTTACTGGGAGCGGGACATCTCTTGCCCGTTTCCATGGAGACGTTGACAAAAGGTAGCCAAATGTGAGATTTATATAACATATTTAATCCATTCATTGTTACCCACTGCAAAAATAGCATTTTCTGCGTCTAGCTGCTCATCAATGAATGAACCAAGTTGTTTTGTATAGTCTATTATCACAGCAGGAGTTGTCTCACAGGGCTGCACAAACATTAAGACAATGAAACCAAAAAACAATGTCCAAGCATCCAGGCAAACATAATGTCCAAACAGATGTAATGTCTAAATAAGCTGTCAACAGCAGATGGAAAGGATCTTTAGACCCTCCTACCTGGCAAGAAAAACTCAAAAATGGTCATTAGCAGCATGTTTTGAATTGCTGGCAAGTTGCAACAGTGTAGTCCGAAATGTTACGAAGTGTGCCTTTAAGAAGTGCACTTAAATAATTCACATTTGACCATTTTCAGTGTGAGATCGGCTGTGGGCAAGAATCAAAAGAGTATATAAGATATTGAGTAATGCATTCAAATATAAAAAAAGCTTTAAATTATATTCAAACACACATTTAAAACTAATACTAATTATTTTAAAGGCAATCGTCATTGACCGTGAACGTGCTTTTCCATTGTATTTTAATGGGGCTGCACCTGTGAATGCCCCAGGAAAAATTGGGATAATTAAGCCTTATTTGCCGTATCGTCTGCGCGCGTTTCTGTTGTAAACCATTAGTCGTGGAAATCATCAACAGCCACTGACTTGACATTTACCAAAGTCTTGACCCGGCCGTCGCCAAAACCACAGCTATTATTTTTTTCACAGTTTCCACGGGTTTGAGCATCAACTCGAAACCTCTTTCCATGTTCAAAAATGTCAACCCTGGTTCCACTTAAATACCACAGAGAAGAGTTCAGTAACGTCTTCCAGAGAGGGGCACCAGATCGAGACCACATCCGATGAGAAACTGTACGAGCCGTGCGCCGCGAGAGTCACTTTTTCTCATTTGGCAAATTAGGTGTGAAAGTTCAGAGGTGAGGTGGATAACTTTTGTTTTCCACAGAAATTGGACTGAAAATCTCCCACTAATGACACATCTCAGCGGACAACTAAATTATACATACTGAGACTTGAAATTACACATTTCCAATAAAGGTCAGACATGAGGCATGGAAGACAGATTTTTCTTTCAGGGTTCTTTTTATTTCATGGTTGAGAAATCTGGCAACACCAATTTCCCTATGGCGCCAAAAACGTGCACCTATTTTTATCAATTGTAAATTATATACTTAAATGAGTAGTTTTGGAAATGCCTTGGTTTGACTCCGGACCAGGACCATTTTCTGCTACACCTATTGAGAACCACGGCTCTCGTCATTATGATCATTTTCTTTGCTCAGAGCTTTGTACTTATTTCTGTTATGATGTGGGTTTTTGGTTGTTGGTTTTGTCCTGGTTTTGGTTAGTTTCTCCCCTGTCCTGGTCTGTGTCTCTGTCTTGTGTTTATTTTGATAGTCTTGGTCTGTGTCTGTCATCCTGCTTTCCCTTCCTCCTGTTGATTGCCTGCCCCGCCCTGATGTGTTTCACCTGTGCCCTGGTTCCCTGTGTATTTATACCCCTGTGTTTTCCCTTGTCTTGGTCGGATCATTGTTGTATGTCGTTCATGTCGTTCGTCATCGTAGTCATTCTCTGTCTGTTCTGTTCCTCGGATTCTGCTCGTGTCTAAGTTTGTTCCTGTGTTGTTTTGCTTGGACCTGTTCTATTAAATTTAAGTTTGGCTTGGAGCTGCTCTGCATTTGGGTCATCATTCCCCCGCACCGTGACAATTTCAACACTTTGTGAAAGACATCGATCATTCTATCTTTCTCAGACATTTCTTTGTAAACCATTTGCATCGATGACTCAGGTGCCGCAGTAAAAAACAGCAGATGCTTTCGTCGGGTCACTTTTATGTCCGGCATAAACTATATCCTGACACACTGAAGGTGAATCACACTGGAATAGACAAAACAGTTCAATCTCCCTCCTGCACCTGTGGCCGCTGTTGTTTTCTGCTCTTGAAGTCGCACGCCACATCCAACATCGCAGGGATTTGCATATTGTTTTGGGATAGGTTTATAATCCTCCAAATTGATCTTAGTTTGGGACAAGCTTTTAAAATTGGAAATCTGATTGATTTGCCATTGATATACAGGTACTCTCCATTTATCCGGGTTTGGGATAAATGCAACAACAAAAAAGATATGTTATGCTACTGTCTACCTATAATAATGATATATATAGTTTGACCCATGAGATTTCTTACCAGAAGCACATGCATTTGGATAAGTGAAGTCAAACGGCAAACAATGTCAGTGTCATATCCTCATTTGTTTTCAGAAGATTCTCAGTCAAAAAAACATAATAATTGCAGGTCATCGAGATTTTTTGTAATGTCTAATAAGTCATATATTTGTGTTTTTTTTGTAGATGCAGCAAATGGTGAACTCCGACTCGCGCTTCACCAACAGCCAGCAGCCGATCGAAGCCGCTCTGGGGCCGAGGAGCCAGTCAGCGATGGCCCAGCCAAGCCAGCTGTCCACCATCAACCAATCACAGCTGGGGCCCAACAGGAACTCCATTACCCACAATTCCCCCTCACCGCCGGGAAGCAAATCCGCGACGCCGTCTCCCTCCAGCTCCGCTCACGAGGACGAGAGCGAGGAGACTCTCAGGGTAAGAAAGCGTTGAATGGAATGAATAAACCAGGAAGTGCTGAGTCAAGACTGGAGTCCTGTTGTGGAGCCTGACTTAGCCTCACTGTCATATCTCCTGATCAAGAACATGGTGGAGATTATAAGTTTACTTTATTTGTGGGAGTACTCTGAGACTTATTGCAAGCTCATCGTGGAATAGTGGAAGATGTGATTTAATTTTGCTGAGAATTTTACTTCTATTTGATATCGTTTCAATGTATTATATTTAAGCAACATTTTAGAAGACATGGGTAATGGGATGCGCGGCAGAGTGGCAACAATTTATGAATTTGATTTGCCACAAGAGAGTGAATGTTGAAAGTAAAAGCCGGTAATAGGTTTAGGGTGAACTCCATCTAAAATGTTAAAGCGCCAGCTCAGTAATACCATGAGGATACAATGGAAAGTGCGTGGTAGGTTCTAACTAACTAGATTCAACCAGCTAATGAGGCATTTTCCCGACCTGTTTCCATTTTATCAAATTAAACTGGCTCAAATCAAAGCTGCACACATGGTAACGCTGTATGAAATGTATATTGATGATGTGTTTTGTTTAAACGTGTCTCCCAGCCTCCTATGGACAAGTATTGCAAATGAGCAGTCTTGCTATAACACAAAAAAACAGTGTATCTGGTTTGTCCAATGCTATTGTTATGTCCATATCAAATAAACAAAATAATAACGAGATGGATCGGCCGCCGCAGAGTCTAGATCCTAACCCCTTTGGCTTTGGCTGTGGGCGCACTCACCCATCATTAATACAAGATCTTGGTGAAAAATGAATGCAACACGGGACATTGCAGAAAGTTTTTTGTGAGGCCTTTTTTTTTATCAGGCAGTGTAGTTACCAGGTTTCTAGTTAATTTACTGTCTTTACACAGGGTAAGGGTTAAGATTAATCATTCATCCCACATTGCTGCCGAACTGCTGTAAAGTAATAAAGAAGAAGCATAATTGAGTCAAACAAACAAAAAATGTCGAACTTAAGTGCAATGCTAACTTTCCCTCAGCGCAGCAACAGTGTGTGCACAGAGACAAGTGTATAGTAGACGATCATTATGTTAATTCGGAGTGTCATAACAAACCCATCAATATGAAGGAGATGGAAATCAGCTCCCACTGTTTTTGTGTCTCACGGAGAAACAATACCAAACTGACTGTTCGTATTACGGCGAAATGAAACCATCACATTACGTGCTGAATAATGCCCCGCAACTTTACCAGCACATTTCCTATGCATTGAAGAAGTAAATGGAAACAATATCAGCCACAGACACCATTACCCACAGCGCATTTCCTGAAGAGCGTTTGTCTGATGTGTGAGTCGGACAGACACGGGGCCGTAAACGAGTAAAACAATGCTTTCACGTTTTATTACGTTGAGGTGAACTTTAACAGCGCTCTGAGCAGCTACGCTTTCGTGTTTACTGCAAAACTTTAAATTCAGTTTATTTCCTTCGGCTTTCTATGAATGTGAAAATAAATAAAACCTTAAAAGGTGTTGAAGATAGCAAAAACATTGATTGCAGAGCCACTCCAAATCCAGTATATTCGAGGGATATAAGACAGGGTTCCCAATTTTTGCCAACTGGGACCCCCAAAATTATCATGAGAACTATCCGGGCCTCCATTGTGAAAATTATTTTATAATTAAAAAAAAAACTAAAGAAAACTATTGTTTACTTTGTTATTTGACCCGAATTCACAAATCTGTGCAGTTTTCAATTAAGAATGATGTTAAATACACTGTAGGCACATTACTGGACATTGTATTTGCGAATTACATAGATTACTCTCAAACCTATATATATTATTTACTGTACTGCATATATACACAGAAGGGAACAGCAAAAAGAGGGAAGAGGAGAGCTTCTGCAGCCAGGTGGGCGAAGCTGTCCTTCAGTCACTTCAGACTCTGCAGTCTTCCGGACTGACGAAAACATTATTATATAGTTGATGAGGCTTTATGAAAAGCTTATGAGCGCCTACCCCCAAGTGCAGTAAGGTAACATATAGTCTTTTGTTTATAATTACTGGCACCCAAATAGACAATGAATAGATATTTAATTTAACGACTTCCCATGAACTGCATAGATATTTGTGATCTATTTAGACATTCCTTTTTTTAGACCAATACTGTCTTTCTTAATCAGTTGAATGTGTTTTATTCAAACATAGGTCACTGGAGAGAAGAGGCCAGCAGGAATGGACATGAAGAAACCCAAAACACCAAAGAAGAAGAAGAGGAAGGACCCGAATGAGCCGGTGAAGCCAGTGTCGGCCTACGCCCTGTTTTTCAGGGACACTCAGGCCAACATCAAAGCCCAGAACCCCAACGCCACATTCGGGGAGGTGTCCAAGATCGTGGCCTCCATGTGGGACGGCCTGGGAGAGGAGCAGAAGCAGGCAAGTCCTTTTAATTCTGCAGTTTTATCTTATTAGGCAGTTTAAGATGATTCATTACATTGTGTTGATGTTGGACAAGTACATAATGAATATATTTGTTGATGTTTTAGGTGTACAAGAAGAGGACAGAGACCGCCAAAAAGGAATATCTGAAACAACTGGCTGCTTACAGGGCCAGTCTGGTCTCACAGGTAAAAATCCACTGTTGTTGCAATAGAAAGTCTAAATAACACATCAAATTCATGTATGATTGATGATAATGAATAAAAGCAGGGTTCAGATATAGTTAAAAAACAGGTGCTTTTCGGGGACAAAACCCATTAAAACATGAAACTGCAAGAAGAATGCGATGTCCGAGGCTCTCTGATGACATATTTAAAAGTCTCTCGTTTAATAAAGGATTTTTAACTACATCATCAGAGTGATCATCGGTTTGAGAGCCTTATTTTGCAAATGTATCCCTATTTTTAAGAGCAATCTGCTACTTTTGAGACACTAGAAAACCTGTATCTATTTGTAAAATTCCCACACATTGATTGACGAGACTAACATCCTCACCCTAACACATTTGTTTGAGCCGGAAACTATGAAAGAACTTAAAAAACGTTTTCTTTTTCTTTCTGTGTTTAGCAGAGTTACAACGACCCGTCAGAGAGGCAACCGTCCCACTGCTCCACTCCCCCTTCATCCTCCTCTCCCTCGATGTACAGCCCCAAACCCCTGGTGTACTCCGTTCACCCGGGACAGCACCCGTCCTCCAGCTCCCTGCCCCACGCCCTGCCTCCTCAGCACCCGGGCATGTACATGTACCCGCACCCGCCGCACGGCCACATGCACCCCCAGCTGCTGTCCTCCAGAGGGACTGTCCCACGGCCCAGCGGCCACCAGGGTGCTCTGGGTGGGGTGGCAGGAGCGCCCACTCCTCCCCTGCAGGTCAGCCCTCCTCTGCACGGACAGGCGCACCTCGGGGGGATGCACAGTCCCCACCAGCACCATCATCTCACGGGACACTCCATGGGCATGGGCCACACGACGGCAATCGGACAGGTACAGAGTTTATTCGTCTAAACATACCGTATTAGCTTGTGTCATTTACATGAACTGCACTGTTGTGTAAAAGCACAGTAATGCACACGTCGCTTTATACGGGAAATAAAAGAAGTCCAAATTTATTAAAGTACTTGGGTTGAGTTTTACTGAGCGACCAGTAAAACCATTCAATTTCATTAAATAGTGTCCACGGGGCAATAAAGAGCATTAGAAGTTCTTAATATGAAATGTGGGGGGAAAAGGTCTTAAATGTCATTAAAAAGCATGAATATGGATTCAGAGCGTCATTAAGTCAAAATGTCTTTGACATTGATCAACAGCATTGCATAATTTCATCAAATACAACAATTATGGTCCAAAACATATTTAACTGAAGTTTTGGCTGAAACTATTCACTCTTGTTTTGCTTAAAAGTTGCCCGTCGTGTCCAGTTTTCTCTCATTCCTCTGTTTGACAGAATATTTCCCAATCTTTTTGTGTTTGTGGCATTAAAAAACATAAAATATGACTTTCTGCTGCCTGTATAAACCCTTTATATAGTGTGGAAAAAACAAATAACATTTCACAAAATTACTAACTTTTATCACATTTTCAGCTGGAATTATGTACTCATTTAATTACATTTCATGAATTGATTCAGTTCACAAAAAGGGGGTTTAACACTTGTTATAGTAATTTAGAGACTAGATGCTGTTCACCATGTGCCTCTTAAATACATTAGGCTCATTATATGGCTGTCCGTCAGTCAATCAATGAGTCAATCCATCACTCACTCAGTGTTTGTGGCAATTCATTGACATGTCCCGGGAGAGTCTGTTTGTTTAGCACATGTCGATATTTTGAGCAATGATAATATAAATTGTTTCTAATAAAAGCCTTTCGCACTAAGAGGCGTTCATTCTGCTGATCAAGTAATGGGACTGATGCAGCAAGTTAGTGGTGAACACTTATTCTGTTGACATTTGCATATTTTGTCAATGCAATAATAACATTTGAGAGACGACTGAAACATGAACTGCTAAACTAACACAAGAATCATTTCCATGTCGGTAAAAACTTTCCCGCTTCATAGTCACTTGTTTGAATGTAGTGACACATTTAAAAACTTAAAATTAATGGATGAAGGAGCTTATTTCAAACTTTTTACTGCCTTTTCTTTTTTAGGGGGGAGTGAGAAGTGTTGGGGGAGGGGGAGAGAGAGGGGGGGGGGGGGAGACAAAAGAGGCAGATGCTGTCTTTGTGAAATAGTGAAGGAGAAGAATTTGCCCAACAATGGATGAATAGGTGAGGTAGAGGAGGAGGGAGGGAGCACCCAACCACCTGCTGTCCCGGGCCTTTCTCCTCTTTCAGCAGCGACACTCAGATTAACTTCCCTTTCACAAACCCACACGCACCCACTCCCCCCACCGCTGCATATGTCTATACACAGCACTGGGGTAGTAATAACAATAATAACATCTCCTCAGCGTAATTATCGACGCCGCCGGTAAAAGTGAACATGCATCTGGATCCTTTATCAATTACTTTTAACTGCAGTAAAAATTATGTTTATTATGTAATCATTTAAACACCTGGGGCTGTGGTTGCCATTAGGTGAGAGGGTTAGGACACTTGTTTGTCATGCTTCATGTTAATACTAACGCAAACTTTGGTTCGCTTGATACACTCAGAACTTTATTTGCACATAAAGTTATGCCAACGAAACATATTTGCATCTTTACCTGAGCTGTTCCTATTCATATTTTGTTTTGTTTCTTAAGTTCACAATTCAGGCCGATGCACACAATAGCCACAGCCCAACTTGTTTCTAGCTCTCAAATTCTGTCACGCACATCCAGATATTTTGCTTGCATGGATCTGACAACTTTCCGACTCCTAAGAAAGGTTCACTGTCAGTGCCACACAAACGACTGTCAGAGCCAATTTCGTGATCAATTCAAATCTTTTGTAATAACATTGTCAACACGTCTCACATACCCCTGCGTTGTTCATTTATGCTCCGAGTATACACAATCTCAATATTTTTTTTACAAAGTAATCAACTAAACCCAGATTGAATGGTGTTTCGTGGGTTTATTGAAAACGAGCATTAAAATATATTTATTTATTTCGAAGTATTATTGAAATACGTACCACTACTTAGTTTTACCTTTTTTTTTTTTTTCATCTTGAAACAATTCCAAGTACCCCCTGCTAAGTGCTGAAGTACCCCCAGAAGTACCCATACTGCAGTAAAAAACAAAAGAAGAAGAAAACAACTAAAATTGTGCCCCACAAGTACATTGACAACTCAAAACCTGCATTTCTTCTTTGCGTCAAAGAAGACAATGATTTAAAATGATGCATTGCCTTAGAGTTCCATAGCGCTGGTATATGGTTCAGTGGTGATCTGTCAAAAGTGCGTTAAGTTGGAGTGGAAAGACCAGGAAGTGCCAATCTTTACTGCCGTAGATTTGAAGTGCATTCTTATTATTGTATAATATATTATTATATTTAAGATTTTACTGAAGATTGTACCCAACTTTCTTTAGTTAGGACATTTTTGTGATGTTTATAGTTTCACTTCATTATGAGTGACATAGATGCTACGTCAATGGGAAATGAGTCAAACTGCTATGGAAATTTACCTTCATCCTGCCCAACATTTCTTCCTTAAAATTGCTATTTCACTGTAATTAGGTTATCTGTTATCTTTCTAAATAACTCATATTTTCCAAAGGATTAAATCCTGCCATATGCACTTTAACACATATGGGCCTGGATAAATCCTGTACATTTACCGTACCGACGTCAGCATAATAAAACATAATCGTTTTCCTCAGGGCTACCCGCCGACCCTCCAGTCCGAGTACCAGTCAATGGGAGGAGGGATGCTGAGCGGCGCACCTGTGATGTCATCATCAGTGGACTACCACCAGCTCGGACGGCACACGCCCGGCCACCACCCATCCCTCGACTGGGGCAGTGATTACCATGGCAACGGGTAGGTAATGGAGTCTGGATGAGGTTAGACTTTCAGAAATGAGAGAGATATTGATCCGCGTGGGCGACTGGGGCACAGCTATAAGTCAGGGGTCTGGTGAGAAGATAAGCGCTACAATAATGTCGAGGGGCGCAATTAGCTATATCGGTATCCTCTTATCTGGAAAAATATGTAAAGTGTCAAAGGTATGACTAATTCTTTAACTGGACAGTGTTGGGACAATGCCATGAACATCTGAAGTGGTCAGCAATAAATGTTAAGTGGAGGAAAGTTTATTAAATCTAGCTGCAGCTGTCAGTGAATCAATCAAGAAAGGCCGATCAATACGCAACCATAACTTTTTAACCTTAACAGAGAAGCATTGAAGAACAGTAAAAAAAAAAGCTTCAGTGACTACATTCAGATTGTCATGTTCACCTTAATTACCTCCTGCGATGTCTGTTTACTCATTGTAATTCTATTCCAATGTCTTGTGTCTCCAGGGGTCTTCAGAGAGACAAGCCTCTGTTCCTGAGTTAATCCCACATCAAACAGAGCGATGCCAAACTTCAACCAAGCCCTTTTTACTGCCGCACCGAGAAAACCTCCAGCTCTGCCTCAGAACTGACCCCAGACCAGCTCCCGCCAAACAAGGGCCCAGCGCGGGCCACGATGACGGAGCCCGGTTGAGTTTAAACTTGAGGGATGTAAAAATGATAATTATGATGTATACAGTTTGCGCAGGAAAACCAGCTCTTTGCTACACGTACGTAGTGCCATTGGGGGGGGGAAATTACCAAAATAAGACTGGAAACAAATCACGATGGATCTCCCTTTTTGCATTACTATTTGTAAAATAAGATAGTTTTGCATTTGCATCTTCACTTCCAAATTTAATCGAGCGTTGAGAATGGACATATCATGCGTAATCGTGACTTATATTCCTGCATTTCGGGCACCTTGCATTGACATTTCGATGAGTAAGGACTGCTAGTTCATCTCGTATGTTGCTTGCCGCGCCCTCCGCTGGCAGCAGGGGGAATTCACCGTGGTAAAAACAAGATACGAGATGCCAATCGATGCAAGTCCTGTGATGATTTATAATGAAAATGCAGAGGCGATTCACAGTCTCTCTATTACCAGGAACTTTCTGGAACCATCTAAGTAAACAAAATGACTTAAAACTGCGTGAATGAAGCAAAGCACTACTCCGGATATGTTATTGACGAGGGACAAGGCTATGCCGTGGTGTGAGGCACAAAAGAAGCCGATTTTGCATGATATGTCCATTTTAAATTCAGAGTAGACCCAATCTTTACATGTAATCAAGGAAGGTCAACAAAACGGCAGCAATTTCCATCACTTCCTGCATGTTTCAACACATCCTTTTTCAGTCCACAATACATTTGAGGCGTCTTTTCCAGTGAGGCAAAACTGAAACTAATTGTAAATATTCCGCCCCCCCAAGATATTACCTCGTTTATGAACTCCCCCGTCTGCCCTTCAAATGCTCTTCATGTAAAGATGGTAGTGGTCGCCATCTGTCCCAAAACGCTCCTGCGAGCACTTGTAAAATGTTGTATGATAAATGTTTTAACTGTCGATCGAGGCCAGTGAATTAATTGTTGAAATTTTGTTGCTGAAGTCTTTTACAGCCATAGTTTTAAAATGACAGTTTCTTTAAATATATGGATATACTTTTTGTTTGCCACAATGAGGCAAAGAGCGTAATGACACGTTGAGGAGGGATTAACGTTGCTTTACTGAAGTTGAATTCAGTGATGCGTCGCAGCCAAAACATTGTAACAAGACAAAGAAAATAAATAACTAACAAAGGACCCGGTCAATTTGGGAAAACATTTCAAACATTTGTGGCAAAATATGGCAATAAAAACAAAAAAAATGTTTATAATTTTGAGAAAGAAATTGGGAAACATTTTGAAAAAGTTGAAAAAATATGGAACATTTTGGGGAAAAAACTAACAAAAAATTGGTTATAAAAATGGAGTAAAACAATTATTGTTTTTGGTTGTTTCACCTCAATTAAATAATACAAATACAAAACAAATTAAATGGAAGGAAAAGGAATTTTTGTATTGTTAAAGTACTGGTATTGAAGAAAAAAATGTCATGGTACCCAGCCCTAGTCCTTATTGAAGCCAAAATATCAAATTACTATTATTCTGTGAGATTAGATTTGCAATTTACCAGAAATAGGATTCAGTTCATCCCAGGAGATTGAAATATGAAAGTAGAATTCAATGCATCTCAGAACATCCAAACTACAGGGTTAGCAGGTTTTGTGCGTAATAATATGCAGCAAAACCGGGATAATTTGAAAGTCTGCAGGAAACGACATATTCCATATTAACCGCTGCCTTTGCGATTAGCTTATTGCGACCATTCAAATTGCAATTTGGATTTGGTTGCCTCATTATACAAATCATTACCTTGACTTGTCCTAGTGTTTTGGCTGGGTGTCGTGTCACAAAGTGGTTGAACAGCACCCCAAGCTGTTCCTTCTTTTAACCAGGCACTGACTGTGAATAATCTCTCGCTTTAAACAACTCACACTGTTCAGAAACCCGCTGTATTTTAGTCCTTGAAACAATAAAATGTCAAACTATTTTCTTTGTTGGGGGGAAAAAAAACAAGCTTTGTACTATGACAGCTCCTCCTCCTGGCATATGTCGATATTGATTCGGGTCCAAACGAGTGCGAGTGTGTGAAGTGTTAATGAGAGATTGAATGCATGGGCTGCTCCTGTCATCTCCCCTCTCTCTTCTGTGCAAAGAGACTATTTAAGAAACTATAACTGTTGCTGGGTTGGCTGTAATTTTAATGTTTTTAATCACGTTTTTGTTTTTAGTGTTAACCATGATGATGAGAGGCGTCTAGCTCTCTGGCTCTGTATCTCTTTGTATTATTGTGTTTCTGAGGCAGATGAAAGGACTCTTAACAACAACCATGAAGATTTTCTTATTTTTAGACTCTAATAATAATGTGTTTGAGAATAAAGTCAGCGCTGCATTGATGTGCAGTCATTTACTCCACATCCGGCCTCTTTGATTTTGTTATTTATTCTTTAATTTATCTTTTCCCGGCATATTTTGGTTCTTTTCAGCGCTCTTGTACTACGCACCTTTGACATCATTGTGACACGGTGAACCATTGAGCAGCGTTTTGCATCTTTTAGTTGAAAACAAGCTGCAAACAAAAGCTGCTGGGGTAACATTGTACTAATTTGTTTACTTAGATCTACTCCGTGGATCGGAGCTTGTTAGGATGGTTTATTATACCAATTAAATCCAAAAATAGAATAGATGGCTAATGTGCTGTCAGAAGATGTCACAGCGTTCTGGATTTTAATCAATATTAGAACATTTTCAATATTCAGCCTGACTTTTTACGTCTTGCAAACGAAAACAGCGGATTTGAGTGTAATTAAGCTAAATATTACAATACAGCATCCAAACTGAAATGTTTTGCGCCTCTAACCTCTTAACCCCCACCTGAACTGAGTGCATTTTCTCCAGTTCGGCTTTACCCAAATCTTAAAGCTTCTCGACTGGAGAGCAACAGTGTGATGCCTCGTTTGAAAAAATTAACTTTTTTGTCGCATTGTCGCCATTTTGGAAGTATTTTGGTCACTTTTTTGTCGTATCATTGTTGCTTTTTTGTCACATTTTTGTTGAGTTTTCATCCTTGTTTCTGTTGCTATTTTGACGCTTTTAGATTTGGGTAAAGCCAAACTGGAGAAAATGTGCTCAGTTCAGATGGGGGTTATGAGGTTAATTATTATAAATGCTACTTGCATCGCACAGAAGGGGGTCCCAAGTTATCTGTTGAGTGATTTGGGGGGTTGCGGCCTGTTAAGTTTGGAAACCCCTGCTTTAGGCCGGTGGTTTACAACCTTTTTTGTCTTTCTTTGACACCTAATGTTTAAAGATGGAATACTCTCCACCTCATACCTTGTACTGCAAAATATAATTTAAAGTGCAGTTCAGTTTCATCTTTTAAAATCTGAAATTATTCCAACTACCCCCTGCTAAGTGCATCCCCAGGGGTCCCCGCCCTCCCACTGGATGGGGAACACTGCTCTAGGCCTCCAGTCTGTCAACCCCTCAGTATCCTGCGAAAAAATACCTCCAAACCTCATCCTGTACATATCCCAACCGTCTCAGTCTGTCCTCTCCAACTTTATTTCCAAAACTTTCATTTCCAGTGCCAGAATAAGCAATGTTTACTGTATTTTTTTTTTTTATCATCATAGAGGTAATAGACAACGAGACACTAGACCCACCATCTCCTCACACTGTCACCTGTCAATCTGATACAACCATATCACCCTAAAAATAATGTTGGTAGTGAAAGCGCCATGTATTTTCTATACCATACATAATTCACTACCTAGCGCCATGTACCTTCACCAGCTCGGTTCTTGGTTGCCTAACAAGCACTACATTGACTGAAATGTGCACAGGGTTTCTCTACAAGAGTCTTTTTTATATACACTATGAAGGCTGAAACAATGAACATTCATATTGTAAAATAAAAATACACATTATGCCAAGAGCCATATACTGAAGATAGTTTGAATATGTTAAAAGTCAGAATTGAAAACATAAAATTATACATATGATGCCATTTGTGGCAGCACTTTACTTAAATAAGTATAAGTAAACAAGTCAATGAGGGGTAAAGCTTTTTGTAGCCCAGTTTCCATACCAAGAAAATACTAACATTGTAAATTGAAGGCTTTAAACGGGGTAATGGTTTTATAAATTACCCCATTTGTTATTGGCTTCTCCATCCCTTGATAGTAGCCTTTCTGAGTAAATTGGATGTCAATCAAAAATACATCATGGGCAAATAATAAGGTGATTTAGGTTATTGATTGAAAGCCCTGCAAAGGTCAAAATTGAATGGTCCGAGCCAAAATAATTATATACTCAGCAAGTAAAAGACCATACCTTTTATGAGTGTTTGCTGTGACATAGGCGGTTGACGGTTACTCTTTCTCCCAAGCTGATCCCGGGGCTTTTAACCATCACAAATCAACACAAATGTAAAATTATTTTCAAATAGTGGCAGAGTTGTGGTCATAACAGAAACAAAACCATAATGGAGGTTAATACACTGTGCACCTTTTTGCATGGCCCATGTCTAGGGTAGGGTAAAACGTCCAGCTCCTGACGACCTAGCCCAAGATTTGGAGCACCCTGTTGGCTTCCTTTGCCCCCATTCCCCAGGGGGACAATAGAGTAGTACAGCCTAACCTCACTTGTGTAGTATAGATGCAGCCTGTCAATACTGAACACTTACTGTATTTATTTGTTTGTTTATTTGAGCAGTACACATAGTGCTCAAAAGGAGCATGGCCCTAACAACATAGCACTTTCCGCCATTTCAATTTAAAAATGTTTATGTATTGGTTAAAAGGAGTCATATTATGAATTAGCATATGAGAAATGATTGAGGTCACACAGAAAAACCAAAACAACTTGGCTGTTTTTTTAATGGCTGCTGTTTGCATCTTGGCTGCCCCAGTCTGTGTTTTAATAATGAGGCCGTTTCTTTCCCAAAGGCTGCCCCTTTGTCAAAGTTAAAAAGAGAGTAATGCTTTTAAATTAATCATTTGATACAATTATGGTGGATTTTGGTTATTTCCACAGACAAAGAAAAACATATTACCTGTAATTGAAGTGTATCTCAAATTGACATTAATGGATGTGAAATAAGCCTATATAATTTCACCGATGCCTGAGAGAGCTATTAATCACGTATGTTGGACTCTTAATTGCATTTTTCCATTTAATGCCATTGAAAGCTACTCCTCTTCACCAGATACACACTGCCCCCCAATGGTTCCAAGAAAATCCTGCAACTCCATTATACGGAGTTTTCAAACATCACTAAGATAATAGATATTACCCAAGACAAACGATGCAACAGAAGCCAGCGCAACAGAGCAATGCTGCCCCCTGAAGGCCACACCTCACAGAGTGAGTGTATTAATGTTTTACATAGAAATAAATGTAATGTTTTAACACTAACATAAAAAAGCAGACATAGACGTAATAATAAAAAAACGAACATACAAATGATATGATGGATAATAATAATAATAAAATGACCACTGTATATTAATACAAGTAATATTAAACGGCCAACTTTCAACACTCTGTTAATGTCAAGCTACACTAAGAAAACATTGATAATACAGTGCATTATTTGTAACGCAGCCCTGACAGGCCCAGCACGATCAGTGAATTAAGTCGCTCAATAAAGGTTTGTTAAGTGTAAGGAGAACCCAGAGCAGATGCATTTAGAGAGAGACTGCTGTAACCCAACACACTGCGAAGGTCCGTCCTGATGCCAAGAGAAATTCAACACGACAGACGGCCCAGAGAGCGACTCATTGTTGCTTTAGGTGGGTTTACTGTAAAATCTCGTGTGCGCATAAACTTAAAGCACATATGTCAAGTAACACTAATTTACAACACAATTATATTATTTAAGATGTTGATAAGACATTTACATGTTTTTCTCAGGTTTATCTTCTTTTTTTGTTTATCACTATGTTAATGATTATTCACTATAATCAGGGGCCGATCCAATACGTATTGCGCTACATGTGATTATGATATATTTATAATATGTTAACCTTAAAATGTATAAAAACATTGAAAAGTACATCAGCACAAAATGTAACAAAGTGCTGTGTAACTATTACTGGAAAACAAAGGATAAAAACGCCTCCAAACACAGGTATTGAAAGTATTGCGATGCGATGATTAATTATCGATACTTGGTATTGCAGCAAAAAGTATTGCGATTCGATATTTTGAGATCCGATATTTTGTCCCAGCCCTAAAAGCTACTGTTATTTTTTGGTTAGAGTGATTTTCTTCTTGGTATAGCTTTTTCCCCACAAAAAAGAATAATAAATGTTAAGATCATAACATTATTATAAAATGTATTATTTAAATTATTATCAGTGAAGGAGCAAAGTTCGAGAATAGTCGTCCAGGGCAACTCAAGCTGACAAAACAAACATAAAAAAGTTATCATCTAATCTTCCTCTCCAGTGCGGTAGGTGGTCTGTTGGTCGTCTTCTCAGGAATCACCAGCCTCAGTTTCCTCTTGGACGAACTGCCGTCGTCTCCGGACAGGTATTCTTGTTGTATGAGAGTGGTGGATATATTGTTTTCTACAGACTCCGTGGGACCAGAGACACCTGATACAGACACATCTGCTCCCCGTGTACCACCTAGTGCCGTTACCTCCTCTGTAGGAAGCGCCGCTTGACTGACGAGGCCCTTAGCTTCTCCATGTAGAGACTCTGCCAAGCTTACATTTGACACGTTTTTAATCATTGCATTTGCTGGTATCACAGTTTGAGAGTCATCAATAGGCGTTTGACTTCCTTTACGCGGAGACGTAGGGGTTTCCGATGTCACCAATTTTGTTTTACTGTTGCTGTGTGGCACTGGTTCTTGGACAGTTTTTGGTTGACCTCTTGGCGAGCTTTTAGGTGATAACTTGGAATCAGACTGGACCACTGAAGAGGAGGTAGGGGGAGCTAAGGCTGCAAGTTCTTCAAGATTTTGCGAAGAGGAATTAGCTGACAAAGGAGTAGTTTGTTTTGCAACACTAGTTTGAGATGTGGCCTTTGCTGGCGCGGTAGTGCTAACCTGTTTTGTGCCGCTACTAGCACCTTGTACAGCAGTGTTTCCCCGTGACACTGCAGGATTAGCTTGTAACACGTTCACATTTGGCTGTAAAGTTGTGGGAAGATGTGAAGATGTGGGATTAGCTTGAAGAGTAGCCGGAGAAGCTTGTAAAGGGGCAGTGTTAGCGCCAGCTTGTTTACCTTGTACTATGTTAGCCAGTGATGAGTTCGGGCTAGCCATGAGTCCCATTGTAGGGTAGCCACCTGGACTCATACCAGGCCCACTCAAATTCATATTAGGTGCCATAGGATTAGCTGCCGGGAACATGGGCTTGCCTTGTGCCATGAAATTACCTCCTTGAAACGGTAGACCGCTGGTGGGTATCTGGGGTCCTGAGGCACCGAGCAGGTTGGGACTACGATTCCCTAAAAGCATGCCTCCTCCCCTGAACTGAGCCCCAAGAAAACCTTGCATATGTGCCATAGGATTTGGAGGAGCAACCTGCGCTACCGTCTCTTGTGCCTTCTCTTGCTCACTTGGTTTTTTTTCTCCTTTCTTTGACTTTCTTCTATCTTTCTTACCCTCCTTGTCACTTTTATCTTTCCTTTTTCGAGGGCTACCTTTCTCATCCCCTTTCGTCCTAGGGTGAACTTTGCTTTTTCGCAGCGGGTTCAAATTGAGTTTGACCTTTATTGGTCTACTGGACTGAAGTTTGTTCTTTCGGTCTTGCCCTCCTCTTGGCGATGTGGCTTCCTCGCCCTCTCCGTCCACTCCTTGACTCCTTCTCGGACTCTCCAGAGCAAAAGTAACGTTACGAGTTTCTCTTTTCAGATTTCTTATGTCAAAATCACCATGAATGCTATTCCTCCCCCAGTCATTAGGCCTTTGCTGTTGTAAGCCATACAGAGTTGGATTCTCTCTTGGAGGAAATCTTGCTTGTCGACTGTTTTTGTTTGTTTGGTTTGGCCTGTACGCCCTGTGGCAGCTCCCACAGTGTAGCGAATCTGGCCTATTCTGTCCTTCAACGTTTATGCTGTTACCAACTAAATGCCTGTTCATAGATTCCCTTCCCATAAGTCTTTGCGGCGGACCAATTCTCCTCCTGTCATCTTCTACTCGTATCATTTGTCTTTCTCTGTCCTCCAAAGTCTCAACTTTCCCATTCATTCGTTCCCATCTGACAGGGGTTGGGGCAGTTTCCTCGCCTCTGCACTCAGGACAACGAAAGTGACCCCCATTACCCACTGTCCTAGGACCAACTGGAGCGCCCATTGCTTCATTAGCACCAATTAAGTCCTTCCGTCGTTCTGCTGTATCAGTGTGACTCCTGATGTGGTTGGAAACTGTGGCGCTCTCGCCTCCTTTGGCCTCTTCCTGGTTTTGTTCCTCTCTTTGTTTCTTCTTTTTGGAAACTTTGTAGTAGATCAGGACGAACAGCAAAGTCAAACCGACTCCACCTAAAAATAGCATTTTCACATTAATAAAGATCACCGTTTTCATTTATTTGGGTTAATATGAATCACAAGGCCCTAGTTTTATAACCACTTACAAGCAAAATCATTCTGCTTCAACATAGTTTTTGATCATTTCTCGATTATAGCTAAAAACACATTACTTTTGGGGTAATGCCTACTTATTAAAAAATCAAGTCTTAGTGATTCCGTAGGGGTAAACAAGACGGTTAATTCCAGCATTAGAAATCATTAACTCATAAGTATAAATAATCAATTATTAGTGATCAATCAATAGGAATTTGACAAGAAGAAGACTCCAAAGTCTAGAGCAGCTTCCTTACCCGCGAAGCAGACTGCTCCAGAGATGGCCAGGTTCCGGACGTAGAGCTGAGGGGCGATGCTGCCTTTGGCGTCGACCCTGACTGTGATGTTCTGATTGGACGGGACACAGTTCGCCTCCGTCAGCCCCAAAACTGTGGACACTGAGGGATTATCAGCACTGACACACACCATCCTCCGGCCATTATACAGAGTCTGAAACATGAAAGTAATATCAGTATGCAAACTCAGCCAGTACTACAGCGGCATGACGTGTTTTAAAAAAAAAAGATGTTCTCACTGATATAAATTTAAAAATTACATATGTTAACGTTTACATTTACAAACTATTGCCCAGGTGAATTGACGATATCCTAATTACGTTGTCCTTATTATCCCTTAATATTTCACCTACACCTGATCAAATACATGATCTGACTTAGTGTTTTTATGTTTGTCTTAATATAGGGCAACAGTGGCACAGTTGGTAGAGCAGGCTGTCTCATGATTGGAAGGTCGGGGGGTTTGAATCCCACCTCCTGAAGGTGCACACTGTCGCTGTGTCCTTGGGCAAGACACTTCATCTTCCTTGCCTCCAGTGTCTGCGTACATTGGTGTATGAACGAGAGTGTGGTTCCTTTCTGTAAAGCGCTTTAAGTGCCTAATGTAGGTGGAAAAGCGCTATATAAGTGGAGACCATTTACCACAGGAAAGTGAATATCAGCGTGCCTGGTCTGTAGGTAGATTGGCCAGAAGCTGATGGCGAAAATAGAAAGAAGAATGTTTTCCCGAAGGGCACAATGACAACGTGCACTGGTAAGAGCTGTAACCGACCGACAATGAGTTTGGTCGGCAAACTGAGCCACTGTCACCTCACAATACAATTTCAGTTTATGTGAATTCCTGTGGACGGAACCAAAATATACAAAAATAATTAAGTAGATGCAACACAACCACACGCACACAACCAATATTTTTTGACCACGGTAATATGTATAAAAGCTATATTTATAAATGTAGTAATTCCTATCACCATTTTAGTGTTTTATATTTTTGTGTTCATTCATACATGTATGATTTACCAAAGTACGTTTCTATTATTATTTACATTGAGCTGATTCTGACCTTATCTGGCTCTTGTATGAACGATGAGAGGAAGGCAGTGAGCTCCAGCAGCTGACAGGAGCAGTGCCACGAGTTCAGGTCTAAATTCAAAGTGTTGAGCCACATCAGGTGCGAGAACGCCTGCGAGGGGGCGCTCCGGAGACGGTTCCTCGACAAATCCAACGTCGTTAAGGAAATCAAGCCACGGAAGCTGGAGAAACACGGCCATATTACTCACGTGGCATGAAGAATAGCAGTAACTCTAAAGAATGAGGTGGAGTAGTCAATCTGTTCTGTTGTACTGAGACGACAAACACAGATCGTAGCCTATTTGCATCTGCTGTCCCGCATTCACAACCACAAACGCACTCTCAGTGAGTGTCTTGCCAAAGGACACAACAATGCTAAACAAACGGCTGAGGCTGGATTTGAACTGCCAACATTTGGATTCCTAATCATTAAAGTGCTAATGCCCCAATTATTCGGGATTAGAGTGGTCCTCAAAGTGTGGTATTTGAGTTCTTATTATGATTATTCAGATTTTGTCTTATTCCTGTTTTGTACGTGTGTGTTTAATCTTGGTTTTTGTTTGTTTGCAAATCTTTATATTGCATAGATAAATCCACTTTATCTTGGCTGTTTTGTTTGCCGAGTTGCCTATAAATTCAATTTCCTCACTGTGGGATCAGTAAGGTCCATCCAAAACTCATCTTAAATGTAAATGGATTGCAGATATCCAAACCTGTTTTTGTCCAGGTAATCGATGAAATTATCAGACAGATCCAGACTTTCCAAAACCCGCAGTTCCTTCAGTGGGAAGGAGCCAGACTCCAGCCTTGTTATCTGGTTTCCCTCCAATTTCAAAATCCGTAGCGATTTTGTGCCTTGGAACAAGCCAGAGTTTATCTAAATTGACCAAAAAGAAAAATCAATATTAGTTAAATAGAGCAAATAAAAGACAAAATCTCCAGCTAAGAAGCCCACCATGTCGATGCGGTTGTTGCCCAGCGCGAGGACCTCTAGTTGGGTCAGATTGGACAGAGCTCCCCCCTCTAAAGCCTGAAGGGTCAGAAGGTTGTGATTCAATAGTAAAGTCTGTAGAAACGGCATGTTTCGAAAGGAGCCTTGATCCAGAGCGGAGATATGGTTGTGACTTAAACCTGGAGAAACAAGAACACTTACACTTAGTTAAATTAGGCTTTAATACTAGCTTCTATATCCGTTGTCTAAGGCAAAACGAACAGAAAGCTATAAAGTATAACACAAGAAAATGTACGCCATCAGTCTCAAAGCATGTTATTTTTTGGCTAAAAAAATAACATGCTTATTAATAAATAATGCTACTCACTGATGACAGTGATATTGCCAAGGTTTGACAGATCGCCCGGTTGAACTGTGGAGATCGAGCCTTCATTCAGCAGCAGAGCTCGCGTCGTCTGTGGAGCATCTGGAAAGAGAGGTACTACTATGTAAAAATATAGTCTTAGAGCAAAGGTGTCAAACTCATTTTTGGTCAGGGGCCAAAATGGCGGGCCACATATGTAGAACGTAAACAGGAAAATACCATTGAGAAACATTTTGCAATAAATGAATAATAATATTATGATTTTAAAACGTTAAAATAGTTCTGATTTGGTCAAAAGCCCGACAGGACTGCAGCCTAATAAATAATAATAATGGCTTACACTTGTATTACACTTTACCAACCTATGTCACAACTAAAATGTAGCACTTGAAAAGAAGAGCCCGAAGAGCAGTCTTAGCAAAAAAGGGTCAGCTTTGTTTTTTGCCCACTTGGCCACTCTGACTAGTCTTGACATTATTTGCAGATTAAGATGTAAAATACAACCCAAACATGGTATAACTTTCTTAGTGTACAGAATCAGATCAAAACAGAAATCTACCAGTGTTAGGCTAATGTTTATATAAAACCCTGATTATTATTTTCGAACAAAGAAAAAAGCTACACATATTTTGACTAGCTACACTAGTCTAAACTAGTTCAACATCATTGCATAACTTTCAGGCAACTTAATATAAAACTAAATGATATTTGGATTTCTTATCAAGAGTGTGTGTTACCAATAATGTAAGTCAGACTCTGGCAAATGACAGCCTCCTCGGAACAGACCAGGCATGAAGCAGGGCATGATGGGAAAGAGGACACACTCTGGGCTTTGATCGACAACAGAAGCATCAGCAAAGCGCCTAGAGGAAGGGGTTACATTTACAATACAGAAATAATTAGCCCTCTAGTAATTTAATCATTGACAAAGTAAAGCAAGACTTACTGGTCATGTTGGGTCAGAGCAGGGGCAACATGTTGGTGATGCGGCGTCTGTCCCACCGGACTTCATCTCTCATCTCGGTTTTCCTTTTACATGGCTGGAACAAAATAGTATTATAAACATAATGACCATCACACATTTAAAAAGTCTATGCTCGAAATAATCAAGGTCTGAGAATCTCACAGCTCCATCAGTGCATGTCTTGTGTGTCCCTTCACTGTTGGTCTGTTTTGAGTTGCTAGGTGTCCCATAAACAGATGATGACAGAGCGTCCCGCTGTCAGAGCTGTGTGTGTGTGTGCATTTGGGACAGTGGACGGTGAGGGAGGAAGAAGCATCCCCTGAGGATGCTGCTGATTGACTCATGACAGACTCTGGAGCCAGGATCAAGTTTCAGACAAAGCTCTTCTCCTAATGGGCCGTCCCAACACCCTGCACACTTAACCCTGCTATTAACTCCCAAAATGTAAGTCTTATGCACATAGAGGGAAAGGTATTTCGTGTTCTCAATTAGTGATATGCTCAACACTAATAACAACAACTGGCCTGGGTTGTTTGAGTTGAGGACGTTTCATCTCATCTGTTGGCAAGGTGGTTAGCACTTGCGTGTTTCGCTCCTCGTCTCTGGATAGGTTTCCTCCAGGGGCTCCAGTTCCCCCCCCCCCCCATCATCAACCAAAGACATGTACAGCAGGCGTCGCTATCCTGACCAATAACCTGACCTGACATCTGGGCCTGCTCCTTACGGGTTTCATCGTCATAAGAGGACACATTTCATTGTACAGTTGTTGTATGATGACAAATAAAGCACTGGGGTGAAACTTATGGGTCATTTAGCCCTCATTTGTATTCACAACTCCCTGCTGCTCTTGAGCTCCCCTTGGAATAGACAGATTTGATTTCAATCCCCTACAACTGTTAAATTAGTGATAGTTAAGAATATCTCAGTGGCATGTGGATGTTCCAATCTTAAAAATGCTCCCATTAAACTTATTTTGTTGTTTTGTTGTCTACTGTAGTACATGTTGCAAAGAGCTGGGTCTTGTCTAAAGTACCAAGGGGTGAGGTAGGCACTTTCAAAGCTACAGCCGATTTGACTTAACATAAATATTAAAGTACACTAAATATGCAAATCAAACATAGCAACCCTTTTGCTAATTACACATATAGGCTCCACTGTGGTATTAGTAATAGTAGTAAATTAGCAGCAAACTGCACCAAAACATATGTAAATGTTCCACAACTACAGTCTCTCTGTAAATGTGACATTAAATAATTAAAGATCAACATTGTAGCCTTCATTCATGCAAGTGCTCTTCCAAAGGGTCAAACAATAACCCCCCAGACGCCCCCATTATGGGCACCTTTCAATCGGCCAAAAACTGATATTTTTTAAATTTCACACGTGACTTACCTCTTAAATAAAAGTCCTTTTCAGTCACACCTCGGCCAAGTCCATTAATCATCTGTTTGACCCTCCATAGTTTTCAGGCAGCTCCAGCCCGTCCTCCGTTTCTCAGTTTCTAGCTCTTGTTACCTGGCCGTGTTCAGAGCATGCTCAGTGAGGCCCGCCGTCACCCGAGAGCCACAGGTGTCACGTCTAATACAGAATAAAGGTGCCCAAGTCTTTTATTCAGATGTTTTAATCGAGTCTTATCAATAGATTTTTATTTACAACACAAATCTGACACAAATCTGACAAATACTTTTTCATTATCCACAAATATCGGTGAGTTACGTGCATTCTTCAGTAATAAGTCAGTTTATGAAGCAATGTGGATATGCGTTACACAGAATTATTTAAAAGTAACGTCAGTCTTACTTGAGTAAATACTTTGGTTACTCTACCCGCCTCTGTCGTTACATATGATATCAGTCTGTCCTGCAAGATGATTATTAAACATTTGAAGTTTAGTTGTTCTGAGCTGATCATTATTTTCACTCTGACCTGTGATAGGATAACATTATTTCATGGTAAGGACCATTTTCCCAGAAGCCCCGGGACACTCGATGATGTCATGATGAGCCTGAGCCGCCTCCTCGAGCTGATACTGACGTCCCACGACAGGCTTCAGCCAACCGGCCTCGGCCCCCGAGAACAGCAGCGACGCGCACTCCGACTGCTCCTCCTGCGGACACGAACAGGACGCAATTTAGAGGAAGATCCACTAAAGTTGATCCTGTGATTTGAAAAAAAAAAAAAAAGCACCCGTTTTGGACACTAAAGTTGATCAAAATAAGATGGATAACTTATGCCTCAGAAATAACAGACATAATTCATGCAATAAATATTGAATTCTTACAAGCCTCCACATATTATAGCCTTATTTTATACCACTGGAAAAAGAATAATCATCTTAGAGAAGAAATTCAGCTGAAATTAAGAGATTCAATCTAAAGTTTGAGTAGGTTTGGTCTGATCCAAAAGGAACAAGCACATTTTTTCTTAATTCAGATTATTTTTGTCTCATTTCAAGCAAAAAAGAAATGTAAAAGTGAATTGGTCAGATTTCAAGTGGGATTTCTGCTCGTTCAAATGGCATTAGCATTTTTTCTCAAACGACTGAAAATCAACATAAATCACATTAATTCAAGCAGTTTTAAGTAATTAAATTAAAGATGGTAATTGTTTCCAGTGAATAGTCTATTGTAATTTCATTTTCATTTTAGTGTCTCCGTTTTATACATACTATAGAATTGAAGTAATTTCATACCGGTGTTGCATAGAAAAGAGCCACTCCCATGATGCAGCTCTCTTTCGCCATTGTGTCTCGGGGGTTGATTTCTATGGGCCCTCGAGAGCCCACCACCTACAGAAAACATTCAAGCAATTGAATAATAAAAGAGCCTAATCTTACGACAATGCACCAGTAAAAGTAATATTATTGAACTCACGGTGACTCTTCCTCCATAGGTCAACATCTGTAGATCTTTACTGAGATTCACGTTTGAGAGCATTTCTACAATCACATTAACGCCTTGGCCATCAGTTGCTTCCTGGACCAAATAATGACACATTTTTGATTAAAAAAAAAAAACTATTTAGATCGCACTTAACAACAGGCAGTTCATATAGTTGGATGACTGGGCCATTTAGCGTACCATGATTTTGTCAGTGTATCCGTCCTCCCTGTGGTTAAAAGCCAAATGAGCCCCGTTGTTCAGGACCAGCTCGAGTCCCTCGGGAGTCCCTGCTGTCCCCAAAACTTTGAGTCCAAGAGCCCGGGACAGTTGACACGCTGCCACGCCCACCTACACAGAAATACAATGTGTTAGGTATATCAGTTGTCCTGTCCTTTAACCTGTAAAGTGCCACTGACTTTTTGTTTACTTCCTCTTCTATAAAGTAATGTAAAGTATTGCATATTAATATCAAGACTTACCCCTCCGCTGGCTCCATGGATGAGCACAGTGTCTCCTGGTTTGACTCTGGCTCTGCAACAATAACACTATTTATACAGTGACTGTCATGTCTAGATAAGGAATAAGTCAAATTTTGACATTTCAGAGAATATGTTACTAACTTGTGGACCAGAGCTCTGTAGGCAGTGAAGTATGGGATCCCTATGGCAGCTCCATGGGTGAAGTCTAACTTGTCGGGCAGTTTGTAAACAGAGTCATCAGCGGCGACAGTGAACTCGGCATAGCCCCCTGTTACTGTAGAGGTGGTGAAAACTCGATCTCCTATCTGAAAAACAAACACTTCTACATAATAACAACAATAATAATGTAAAAACATTCACATAATATGTGCAAGGTAAAAGAGCCTTGAAGTAAAGAAAAACTAGCTTTATTAATAAATACAAAGAATGTATGTTGGTTACAAACATGTTTCTGTGTGGAGTTTGTACAGTATGTTCTCCTTGAGCCTTTGTAGGTTTCCTCCTTGCCTTGCCTTCCACTTAATGATTAACAAAACACAAAATGGATAAAGATGTCTTATCACAGCTCTCTTGTTAAATGATAAACTGACTGACCTTTAAGGCAGTGACTCCCTCTCCCACATCCTGCACCACTCCGGACACGTCGGAGCCTGGAGTATAAGGCAGCGGTGGCTTTTTCATGTGCATCCCCGCGCGAATGTACGTCTCTACTGGGTTCACCCCACAAGCGTGAACTCCGATCAACACCTAAAGTACACAAAGTATTCTCAGTATGACAAGTAAAATGCATACACGTCTGAACGTTTTATTATTGAGCATCATCAACCTTACAATATTATAAAGACTTGTATGGGCAAATCGAGTAACAAGCTCTATGTCTTTAGAAATAGCACTCAACATTTAATTTATGACTCAATCACTGCTGCCCTGGGGCTGATTCACAGAAACGTGCCTGGATTTCTGCACCAACGGTTTCTCCAACCAGCAGCCACGATCACTAACATATTCAAACTTGAGTAAAGTGTCATGTATATGGACACAATGATAATATGAACTGAAAAATAGCCATATGGCAAAGCCTCTTGGGTGGAGGCAAACATGTTTAAACTAGTTTAAAGACAGATTATGCACCTTTTTGTTTATAATGTTATTAAATGAATAACCAAATTCTTCTTGGTCACCTCTGCTTTCCTTAATTAAGACTTTTGCATATTATAACTAACCTATTCGTAATTTTAATCACATCCTAGGCCTATATTAAGCCCTTTTCAAAGCGCACAGAGAGTGGCATCTACTCAAGTACTGATACCAAGCTAGAACCAGCGGTCATTGACAGAGGGACCTCTCACCTGTTTGGGTCCAGGTTGTGGGACACTCAGCTCGGAGCAGAGTTTTAGGACAGAGGGACCTCCAAACTCACTCACGCAGATTGCCCTCATCAGCCTGCTGCCCGACATGTTCACGCAGATCTAAAATGACAAATAAACTTTGACAACTTGAAATCTGCACACTTCCTCCTCCTGCACCAGTTTTGTGAGAGTTGAGTACTGTTGTGGTCCAGGGGCGCCGCCTGGTGGAGAGGAGTGTAAAGTGTAAACCTGCTGTAATTTCTGAAATGTTGTCAGTGGCTTCGAGTATTTATGCATTTTGTATTTAAATATGAGCAAATTGCACGCAGAAATTATTGTACCCTTGGTTCTCTTGTAGACATACGTGTTATATTTCCTTAAAATACATATCAAATAAATTGCAGCTGTCTTTCTGAACTGAAAGTGTGCTATATACTAACTGTAGTAAATATTAGTTGAAATATATAAATATTTAAGAAACGAAATTAACAAAACACGTATGACTCGGCATTACCGACCTTTGCCACTAGAGGGTGTTCTTCTTCAAAACGGTCTAAATCCAACATGGCGGCGCGCTCTGTCACATTTGTTACAGCCGCAAAGTTACCGCTACTTTTTTAAACAAAACGAACAATGCAATGCCTTATCTGAATAATATCGCTGCTCCAAAGCTTCGGACACTTTATCCCAAAGTGAGCAACCCCAAACCGAGCCAGGGCGAGCGCAATGATCGATTGCCTAATTTTTGGATAACTGGGACATTGGACTAGTAGGAGGCGCTCGGTACCGACGCACTGCACACATCTATAAGTTAGTTCAGGAAAGGTAACATCTATTAAAAAGCACGTGTATCTGTCAATAAAAGTAAAAGAAGATGGCGTCCAGAAGCACGTTTTTGGCTGTCAGGCTTCTCCGCGGACTCCGAGGTCACATTGCCCGCTGCCAGGGCTCAAATCTGGGCACACATCAGCCGCACAGAGCGGTCACAGCTTCAGAGAGACCCCAAAGGATACCCCTGTCCCGCAACTATGCTTCTCAAGCTACAAGTACAGGTAAACCCCCAAAAAAGCAATGGTACAACACTGCTTTGAAGCCAGAAGCCTCAACATGTTCCTGTAATGAAAGGCTGATGTAATGTTAATCTATCTGATAGCTTTTTGATGGTTAGGCTTAGGGACAGAACCAAATAAAGCAATCACCATAATAAAAATGTCATGTTAATATAAAGGATCAGTAACATGCATGTTGAAATCATAAACTACTGGTTAACCTATTACCCCGCCTTAACTGAGTACATTTTCTCCAGTTCGGCTTTTCCTGAATCGAAATGCTTCCAGACTAGAGCTTGCAGCCTATAGGCCAGGGTAACGCTTCATTTGAAAGCTAAGACCTACTAAACTTTTTTTCTTTGCTTTGTTGTAGGGCTGGGCAATTAATCGAAATTTTATTCAAAATCGCAATCTCTACTGTGGTCAATCTCAATAATCATCATAGGTCATTTATAATCGACAGGGTTACAGCCTTTTCTTTGGCACAAACCGTACCTAGTTTGGCAGTTCGGACGAGACAATGGAAGACGCTTGTGCGTTAAATGAAGCTGGAGGAAAGCATTGTTTTCTGTTTGAGCTGAGGTTTGAATAAAAGATGTATCTAATTTTATGAATCGGCAAGATGTATTTAATTTATTATGAAAAAATAAAATCGAATTGGTGCAATGTGATTTGGACAGCTCCAACAGCTGCCCCCACGACCCGGCAACGGACCAGTGGAAGAAGATGGACGGATGGAAAATCGAATCGAAAATCCAGATCGATCAATATGCGGAAAATAACGCTTTTTTTCAAGAAGCTTTTAGATTTAGGTGTTGCCAAACTGGGGGAAATGTGTTCGGTTCCGGCGGTAGCTAAGAGGTTAAAAGTGCTCACTCTTTCTGTGTCAGATGTCAACAGTCTGTCGTTCAGAACACACACTTGTGGAGAGCTGAGGTCAACCCACATTGGAGAAAAAGTCACTCTGTGCGGCTGGGTCCAGTTTAAGAGGTATTGATTTGTATTTACTCTGAGGTTTTTGAATGTGCCTTGAAAATGTAACTGTGAAGGAAGTTTGTTTTTTTGCATCTAATGTGTAATTATTTAGTTTTATGTTCATTCATTGTCACTCACAGACATGACCTCTTCATCATTCTGCGAGACTTCGGAGGGTTGACGCAGATCTTAATCCCACAGGAAGAAGTGAGTTAGAGAAGTGCACTTTAGGACTGTATGGATTTCTTTTTTGCACTTTTTTGATTGGAATTTTTTCCTACAAAGTCAAAGTGTCATCTAAAAGAAACGTTGTGCGATATCCCTGTGGAGTCCGTCATTAAAGTTATCGGAACGGTTCAACAGAGACCACCGGGGCGGGACAATAAGGTCCGTTTCTCCTCTTTGAAGTAAATAAGTGTAATAGTTGTTTTAATTCAGATCAATTTACTCTGTTACTCTCAGGACATGTCGACGGGTCAGATTGAAGTTTTGGCCGAGAGCGTTGAGATCTTTAACATCAGCAAAACGCTTCCTTTTGAGATTAAAGATTTTGTCAAGGTACAGTGATCCATTTCTTGCGGTGACTTTCAGTGTCTTGCATTTGAAGTTACTATGTTGTTGTTCCTTTTAGAAATCGGAGTCTTTGCGGATGCAGTACCGATACCTGGACTTGAGGTCGTCCCAGATGCAGAGGAACCTGAGGCTACGGTCTGAGCTGGTGATGAAGATGAGGGAATATCTGTGTAATCTGCACGGTCAGAATATGAACTCATTTCACTTTTTAACATCCTTATATGATTATATTCTCACTTTACGTGCTATTTGCACTGTGTATAGCTGTGTGAAACCTTTTGGTTTGATTAAACTTGATTGAACTGATCTGCATTTGTTTTATTTTCTCGCTTTCAGGATTTGTTGATGTGGAAACACCGACTCTATTTAAAAGAACTCCAGGGGTAAGTGTGCATATATTTTGTTTTTGATGGCCATCTTGTCAACATTGCCAATGCCCAGTATTGAAGATGACTACTTGGAAAACAAAACTTACTCATTTAAATGTTGTTAATGAAGACATTGTGGTTAAATATGTAGAAATGAACCTAAAATGAGCTGCTGTTTTAACTTCCCATCGCCAACATTTAATTTTAACCCACTTTGTTTTCAGGGAGCCAAAGAGTTTATCGTCCCGTCCAAAGAGCCAGGCCGGTTTTACTCTTTGCCTCAAAGTCCACAGCAGTTCAAGCAGCTCCTGATGGTGGCAGGGGTCGACCGGTGAGTGCCCACACTAATCTGAAGATGTTGCCAAATGCAGTATGATTGAATTGACCCTGTTGATGTTACTTCCAGGTATTTTCAGATCGCTCGTTGTTACAGAGATGAAGGCAGTAAACCAGACAGACAACCGGAGTTCACACAGGTAGGATTTATACAATTGGACATAATATTATCATCTATTTTATTGTTTTATTATTTGGTTTGAAATGTAATGAAATGTGACTGGGATCTTTACTTTAAGATTTGGCTAGGGGAAGTAATGAGGATTTTAATAATTTCAGGTGGATATAGAAATGTCATTTGTGGACCAGTCCGGTATAATAGCCCTGGTGGAGGGGCTTCTACATCATTCCTGGCCGAAAAAGAAGGGTCCCATTGAAGTCCCATTTAAAAAGATGACTTATGAAGAAGCCATGAGAGACTATGGAGTGGATAAGCCAGATACAAGGTTTGACATGAAGGTAATGATAGAAAGTCTAGAACATTACGGGATCCAAGAACTTCTTTATTCTATTCAAAGTATTTGTATTTTGTGTCTCCCTTTATGTTTAGCTGATCGACCTGTGTGAGGTTTTCTCCTCTGGAGATGTTGAGTTTCTCCGTGCTACTTTGAGCTTGGCAGAAGGGACAGTTCAAGCCATTTGTGTTCCCAATGGCGCAGTAAGAATGGATGATAATGAGACACCAGTGAAATGCATGTACAGTTAAGTTAATTTTTTTTACGTTTGGTCTCAGAAACTTTTTACCAGACGAGATTACGATGCACTGAAACAAAATGTGAGGACCAAATTTAATCAGGTAAGTCAATTAATAAGTAATTTAATAAATATTACAATCCATGTGCTAATACGTCTTGTATATTATGTAGGATGTGATCCCGTTTCTGATCAAAGCCGATGGATCAACAAAATCTTCACTTAAGAAGTTACTGTCTGTTTCCACAACTGAAGACCTTATGGAAAAGACCAAAGCCAAAGCAGGAGATTTACTGCTGATCACAGCAGGGTCCCTCAGCAATGTGGTGAGAAATTACCCTTTCACTTTCAAAAACGGAATAAACAAAAGTTTATGCTATTAAAATGAAAACTATAGACCTCTGAAATGCACTGATGAGTGGATTATTACCACAGACTATACTGTATTATCCCTTTGAGCCCGAGACCAGAATTTCAATCTCTCATCTCTTTTTTTGCGTTGATTTTAGCGCCCTCTGCTGGGTGACCTGCGTCTATATTGTGCAGACCTTCTTGAATCTCACGGCGTTACATTACGGGACCCTTCAGTCTTTCAGTTCCTATGGGTTGTGGACTTCCCTCTATTTCTGCCTAAAGAGGAGACTCGGAACCAGCTTGAGGCTGCACATCATCCCTTCACCGCCCCACACCCTGAAGACACTGCCCTACTCTACATAGAACCACATCAGGTAGGCAGCTTAATTAATTAGGGCTTTTGTCCATATTTTTTTAATTTGTTATTCTGGGTCTCAGGTTCGCGGGCAACACTACGACTTGGTCCTGAATGGGAATGAGATCGGAGGAGGTTCGATACGAGTCCACAGAGCCACTGAGCAACACTACATCCTGAAGAACGTCCTCAGGGTTTGTCATTGGATCACGCGAGATTTATTTAGACCAGTGGTTCTTAATTGGTGGGTTGTTGACGCAAAAGTGAGACGCAAAATAATTGTAAGTGGGTCGCAAGTCTTGAAATTACCTTTTGTCTGATTGTTTGGTCTCGGTAGGCTAGTTTAGTTTCAACATAACTCTATATGGGTCACGGCTGGTCATCCTAGAGCAATGGCTGCTGGCTGCTCTGCTTTATGACCACAACACTGGTCATAAAGCCGCCATGGCTCCACCATTGCTGTAGTACCTCCACATAGCCGCTAGTCTCCCATTAGGAATCATTACACTTTAGACACATTAACAGCAACTTTAGAGCTCGGCTTTTGGAACTTTCTACAGCTAGATATTCCTCCTGTGATTAACGCTGGGTTAGTTACAATTAAAGGCACCGGGCTGGTTTTCGTAAGAATGTTTTTTAAAATCTTGTACTTAACGAGGGTCGGACTGTTAGCATTGGAGCTGCGCGAGCTACACGTCACGCAAGGGCCGAGTCTACAGTGAAGATCCCGCACGTATGCCCTTATTTTGAACATGCTGCGTCAGAGCTGTGGAGGAGGAGTCTGTAAATCCATGATTTCCCCCTTGAACGTGGTCATAATGGTAAACGCGGAGGAGTGAGGAGAAGTTGTCTATTCTTTTTAACGGTCTATGTCCTAGAGTGACGGTGGGTCCAGATGCTTTACCAGTTGTGAACCACTGATATAAACTAAATCACATACTGTATATAGATCTTTTTTCTTCTACAAACTAGTGCTTACATTTTCTAGGAGGACCCGAGTCTTTTGAGCCACCTTCTGGAGGCCCTTGACTCAGGAGCGCCACCACATGGAGGCATCGCTTTGGGTGACTTAATTTTGTATATGGGCTTCAGATGGTTTCAATACACTTTAATATGTTTTGGTAAATACAGAAATATTAGCTGTGATAATAAGTTAACATTGTCTGCCTTAGGTCTGGATCGCCTCGTCTCCATCATTGTTGGGGCATCGAGCATCCGTGACGTCATTGCTTTCCCAAAATCCTTCAGAGGTCACGATCTCATGAGCCAAGCACCAGATTTTGTATCTGAAGAAGAGCTGGACTCGTATCATATATCTGTCAAATGGCCAACAGAGGATGGTATTAAAGAAGCAGAAAATTGAGATGACAATTAAAATAAGGGGGAAATTCACTTGTTACATCAGCTCTCAAGAAACACTCGAGTAGACAGGAAAATGTGCAATCAAGTAATAGAGATATCTTGTATACATTATAATATATATATATATATATATATATATATATATATATGGATATATATCAAGAGTCAACATTGGCAGTGCAAGTTTACAGTCATTGTGCAGGTGGTTGATAAAGTGACACTGATACAGAGGTTATTGCATGTGGTTGCGCGTGCTAACAACACGTTCCTGAATGTTTCTATTGTGTAAATCTTTTTAATGTATGTTATTTTTATTGTCCTATGAAAAAAGTAACACAATACAATTCGTCTTACTATGCACTTACTTGTATATATCTTTAAGATCTTTAACACGCCTATTATGCACATACACGGAATTATTTATATTTATACTCTGCTCTTCAGTTTGGTTTTAACCCGGATGTAAATCCACGTGTCCTTTACGCACAGGGGGGGTGGGGGGGACCTGAAGGAGACGGCGATCTGTTGCTGAAAAATGACTGAACAACATTTGTGATTGTGCGGCTTTGGCATCGACACGACTCTGGATTTGGTCTGTGTCAACAAGACGAGCGGTCAGATGAACGGCCGCGGATGCGAAATGCTCGCTCACGCAAACGGTGCGTCTTTTAGCTGACACGAATCCGGCTAAGCGGCTAACTGTGAAATAGCATTGAACAATATTGACACTCGGCAGCGTTTAGCGTTCTTTCCATTGACTTGCACATTACAAAAGTGTCCGCCAGGTGAGGTGACACATCAGCCACGTCAGTCAGCGTTTTATCTCGGCGCAAGCGACGCTAGTCTTTACGCAGGAGCCGCGGACAGAGGTGCTTTTGTGTGGGGCTATGGCTCCGATGGGTATCCGCCTGTCGCCCCTCGGTGTTGCCGTCTTCTGCCTGCTCGTTGTCGGCGTCCTCTATCACCTGTACTCCGGGGTTATCTCCAACCACCTGGCAGCGTTCAGGTGAGTGTTGAAACAGTATCAATATATATAAAGCGCTTTTCATGCCGAAAGGTCAAAGTGCTTTACAGATTACAACATTTAAAATAAAAAAATAAAATAAAAAATAAATAAATGGGACTAAATAGATGTCAGTTAAAAGCTAAGCTAAAAAGGTGGGTCTTGAGCCTGCTCTTAAGTACATGAACGTTCTCTGCGGTCCTGAGCTCCTCCTCAGGTCAATATTGGAAAGTCTTTCTGTTGACTTTAGGAATAACTAGGAGACCCCTGCCGGAGGAGCGAAGGGGCCGTGAAAATTCATGAGGTAAAAGCAGTTCTGAAAGATGATAAGGACCAAGACCATTAAGACAACATTAAAAGAACTTCGATCCTGAAACACACGGGGAGCCAATGCAGCGACTCTAAAACCGGTGTAATGTGGTCCCGCCTCCTGGTCTTCGTCAGGGCTTGAGCTGCTGAATTTTGTAAGAGTTGTAAACCTGAGATACTCTTTTTGGGAAGACCAGAAAGCAGGGCATTACAGTAGTCGATACAACTGTGATAAAAGCATGCATTAGCGTCTCCGTGTTGGCCCGAGAGAGAATGGGACAGACTCTGGCTTTGTTCTTTAGATGGTAAAAACCTATCTTTGTGATATTCTTAATGTGTGGAATTAAAGTCAGCTCAGAGTCAAAAATCACACCCAGGTTCTTCACCTGTGAGGAAGGATTAAAAGACAATGACTGTAGTTTGGGTAAAGGTTTCTCTCTCTGGGCCTCGGAACCGATGACTAAAACTTCAGTTTTGTCCTGGTTAAACTGGAGAAAGTTTTCTGCCATCCAGGATTTGATATCTACAATGCCGTTAAAAAGTGCATCCATTGGCCTGGTGTCCTCAGGAGACATAACTATGAAAGTTGACTCATGTCTCCTGATGACATCACCAAGAGGGAGCATATACAGGTTAAAAAGCACTGGCCCTAAAATCAAACCCTGGGGCACAGGACATGTAATTTCAAAATTCCGCCTCGGTGCTGTGGTTTACCCGAAAGCCAGACTGGAATTTCTCAAGGACATTATGTGCAGTAATGAAATCATTAAGTTGGATACCGGTCTAAAATGGTTAAAATTCATCATGTGTAAAAGTTCGTCTTTAAAGGATTCATAGAATGTTTTAAAAAACGGGGTTGGGACCGGGTCTAAAAGACATGTGGTGGGCCTCACTGTAGAGAACTTTATCAAGCATCTCAGCATTAACCCGGGCAAAACTGTGCAGTGTTTCTTTTGGAACAAGTAGACAACCAGATGTATTTAAAGCCGTGTTACTTTGGTTAGATAAAATATTACATCTGATAGTGTCTATCTTTTCCCTGAAGTGGTCTGCAAACGCCTCACAGAGGGCGTCTGTGGGGTTTAAAGGAGGTCTGTTAAAATCAGGATTTAAAACATTTTCTATTGTTGACAAAAGGACTTTTGGGTTATTTTTGTGGTTGGTGATTATTGTGGAAAACAAATAATTTCTTATTGCTGTATTGTAGGTCTTTTGTTGAGCACGGAATATTTGAAAATGTATTGTTATTTTGAATTTCCTCCATCTCCTCTCGGCCTTCCTGCAATTTCTCTTGAGTTGCTCCAGGGGGAAGGGGTTTGGGATTAATCTTTTTAAGTTTGAATGGTGCAACTGCATCGAGAGCGATGAGTAGTTTACTGTTAAAATTGTCAACAAAAAATCGCATTTAGCAGATAAAATCACAGGAGGAATTGGTTGTAAAGCATCAATACATTTTGCAGCCACTTCAGGGGTGAGATTACGTTTCCTCACAGTTTTTGCCGAGGATTCTCGCTGGACGTCACCGGTTTACGGTGACATTAAAAAACACACAGTAATGGTCAGAGACGGCCAGGTCGATAACAGAGGACACAGTAGTGGACAGGCCATACCTGATGACCAGGTCCAGACTGTGCCCTTTTGCATGAGTTGGCTACGTGACGTGTTGGGTGAAATCCATATAATTAAGAACATTTAGAAACTTGGCAATCACTGGTTAAAGGAGGTACGTAAAATGTATAGAAAGTCTGAGAATTCATTAATAAAAAGGGGGCATCTTTTGGGCAGTCTATAGATAGTGACACATAGAATCGGGGGGTTACTAAAGATAATTGCGTGGTGCTCGAAACTTGTGTATTGATCAAATAAAATAAGTTTGTTGGCAAGAGTATTTACGCTTATAGAGGCAGTGCCACCTCCCTTTTTTCCATTTCTGGTTGAAAAGGCACTGCTAAAATTAGGTGAAGAGGCCTCAGCAAGAACGGCATTCGCATCCGCACCCAGCCAGGTTTCAGTTAGAAACAATCAAGATTATTATCTAAACTCAAATCATTTACAATAAAAGACTTATTCGGCAGAGCGGACATTTAAAAGAGCCATGTTCACTGTGGTCTGGGACTGAGTATTTAAGGAACTATGTGATGACTGAGCTTTGGTGAGAGCCCATATGTATTGCGATACAGTAAGTAATTATGTTTACCGTAACCCCTCCTGGAACCGCCACCTTAACATGGTGGAGGGGTCTGAGCGCCCGAATGATCCTGGGAGCTCTGTTGTCGGGGGCCTCGTGCCCCTGGTAGGGTCTCTCATGGCAAACGGGTCCTAGGTGACGGGTCAGACAAAGAGCCGTTCAGAAGCCCCTTATGAGAGACCAATGGGCCCGGTTAGAACCATGAGGCCGTCCTTCTGTGGGCCCACCACCTGCAGGAGGAGCCATAGGGGCTGGTGCTATGGGATTTGGGCAACTCCAAAGGCTGCCCCACGACCCGGCAACGGACAAGTGGAAGAAAATGGATGGATGGATGTTTACCTTAAAATGTGTAAATTGTCATGTGTCCAAAGTTTATAAACCACATGCTTTTTGACGGTGTATGATGAAAATATCTCAATACACAAGTATTAAGTATAAAGAATCGATACATATTGTGGCACAAAGTATTGCGATCCCATCTGATATTTTGTAATTTTGTATTCTCTTAAAATGTATACACCCTAGTCTAAAAAGATTTCTAATATTTCATCCCATATTGATAACGATTAAAGGTGCATTATGCAACTTTTTATGGAGAAAAATGTTTTTTGTGTGTATTTGACCTGTCAGTGACGTACAGTGGCTGTATGGGTGGTTAGCTAAGCACCTTTACTTTCCATCTTGGCAGCCTCTGACACTTCAGGACAAATTTAGTTTCTTTAGTTTTCTGTAGGTTTTTTGGATGGATTGTATGGATGGAGACTAATCCATCAGCAGTGAAAACCTAACTAGAAACCCTAAATTACAATTGGAGCGCCAAGCTTACCATCCATAGAGCCACTGGGTCACTGACGGGTCAAATACGCACTAATTTTATATTTTTTCCCCTATAAAAAGTCACAGGTCAAGTAAAAATGATTGACTTGATAAATATTCAACTATGTAAGTTATGGTGGTGAGTGATTTAATCTGAATTACATGACACTGAAGATCTGCAATGTGTGTTTTTTATGCTGCAGACAAAGGAGGAATGTTGACTTGAGAGATCTTCTCGCTCTGTCTGTGGAGGCCGCTGTCCTTGGTGGCAAAGAGGTAAATACATTTCAGATTTTTGTGAAGAACAAAACATTTTTTGTGTGGGTGTAACAGAATGTTGTGTGATTTATGAATTATCAGGTAAAACGGGTGCATGAGGAAAATGGTTTACAGGAGAAGTCCAAAGGAAAGACCAAGGAGGGAGCCAATGACCCTCTGACAATGGGAGACCTCGAGTCCCACCGCAAAATGTACAACCTCATTAGAAACACATTTCCTGAAATCACAGTGAGTGCAACGATTTCTGTTTTTATTGAAGGTCAGTTGGCAATAATCAATTTTTAAAGGGTTGTTCACTTACGATTCAGATGCAACAATCAATGTGGTCCTTTTGGAATGGCCTCAGTTATGATAGTTAAATAAACCTGGAATGACAAGATGACCAAATTACTTGCGGCGGCTTGAATCCGTACTGTACAGTAGCATAACTACGCACATATAACTCTGTGGAGAAATATCAAATCAGCTGTTGCACTATAGTTGAAATTCACATGCATTTATTTGTAGACGTTATTCTGTTACTACAAGCCTGTGTATGTGTTGATGCAGGTGAACAGTGAGGAGCATGACAGTGTTGTGGACAAGTCTCTGTCGTGGAGCCGGGTTATTCCCAGTGAAATAGCCGAGAAGATAACGGGTCAAAACGAGGTCCCTGCTGAGAGTGTGACAGTGTGGATCGACCCGCTGGACGCCACGCAGGAGTACACAGGTACATGTTAATACAGCAATCAATTCACTTGGTATTCAGAGGGCAGGATAAAGCTACTGACTGCACACTCGGCTGCAGAGACTGAGAGAAAGGTCACACTGGATTCTGGTTTATGTTTTTGCATAGTCATGTATTAATTTGAATCGGCAGTATGGTGAACAATCAGTAATTGACTAAGATTATCTATTCATGCAATAATAATGTGATTCAGCAGAGACATGTAAAAGATGAAAAATCGTGGTTAACTCGTAAGATAAACAACATTTTGAATTTTGTAAAATCTGGCCTAGTTTATTGGCTGAGTCAGGGATGAATCAATAATCAGGTCTTTACCATTTGTGAGCTGTCTTTGTGACATGGAGCCTTTTAATTAATCATTTATCATGTTTTTTTTAGTTCGCTACAGGTCTGACAGACTGCATTCCTTGTAATATGAACCACAGAAGCCTTAACTAACACCCCTCTTAATAGTGGTTGTTTTTTTCTCATCACACTCGGACAGTAACATCGTCTAAACTGCCAGCTCTTATTCATTTTCATGTTTATAATGTCTTATTAAACTGGACTCCTCTGTACCGATTCTTGTCTGCAGAGAGCCTCCTGAAGTATGTGACTACAATGGTGTGTGTCGCCGTGGATGGAAAACCAGTGATTGGAGTCATACACCAGCCTTTTACAGACTTCACTGGTGAGCTTCAATACACTAAAGATAAATATGCTGTATTGCATGTAATTGGTAAACCTAAGAAACCCATCAGAATATGTCAGTATAAATGACATTATTTTGGGTGCGTAATCACAAGAGATCATTTTTAAGATTAGATGCCATTAGAAATTCAGTGAAATGACTTGTACATATACTTATACCTATGGCCACTAAATCTGTATTGATGCAATATGAGACCAAAGTCTGGAATGCAACAAAAATGCAAAACGAGATCAGTTAATTCAAAGGCTGACCCAATGCGGTAAAATGTTTTTGTACAGTAAAACAGCAATTTTAATAAACACGGGTAGCTAAGTACAACTGCACTTGGCCACTGATGAAGATGTGTTTAATACGCTGTTGGAACATGTGTTTTTCACAGCCTGGGGTTTGGGACATGAGGCCAATGTCCATGCCCGATCGTCCTACAGCACAACGCCTCCAAAAGTCATAATTTCACGGTCCCACTCCGGACAGGTGAAGAGTTATGTTCATGAGGCTTTTGGAAACAGCACCACAATCGTACAAGCTGGTGGAGCAGGTCAGAACGCGGATAATTGTATTTATGTTTAATTAGTGAATTTGTCCAAATTGTTTTTATGCATAATTGTGGGGTTTTGTGTTCCCAGGATACAAGGTGCTCTCTCTCTTGGACCTTCCTGCCGGGGAGTCTATGGACCAGGCAGATGTTTATGTTCATATCACATTCATAAAGAAGTGGGACATCTGTGCTGGGGATGCACTGCTCAGAGCCCTGGGTGAGGTTTAAATATTTTATACACTACTGCAGTGCAATGAAGCCGAGATCACTAATAAACGCAGTGGTATTCAGATAGCTAAAAGGCAGTCTAGATTGCTACTAAAACTTCATATTTATACAAGTAAATAAATAATCAACACAAGTACTGCAGCAAAAAAGTGATATCTAGACAGTAAACGGCTCCCTTAAGCTGAACATGTACTTTTTATTATGGGTAAATATTGGTCTGTGTAGAGACGTTGGTAGACCCGCGGCACTGTGGTCGCCCAGTGCTCCTCACAGTAGTGGCCCACTGAAGGATTGGTCTAATGCAGAAAACTTATTTCGCCAGAGGGAAAAACCAGTGTAATGGGTTCAAGATTAATTATGGCCATAAATCCGCCATAGTAACACAGGCCAAAATAGAAATAAAAGTGAACTAAAATAACAACTGCTGCTCTGTAGTGGTATAGAGTTAGTTGGACCATGTAGGGTTGAAGGTGGACTTTTAGCTTAAATCGTGAATGTAAATCTCATTCCCTTGTGTGAATCGCTTTGGGTGACTTCTGCCATGTGAAAAGCACTATACAAATAAGAATCCCCTCCCTCCATAAACGTCTGGAAAGTACATTCATAACGGACACTGTTGTTACAGATGGTCACATGACAACTCTTAAAGGGGAGGAAATCGACTACAGAGATGCACCGCTGAACAAAGGAGGACTAGTGGCCAGTGTAGGTGTGGAACACAAGGATCTCCTGGACAAACTACCGCCCTGGGACCCCGAGAAGCACTGACGGAACCCTATGCACTGAGCTACTGAAGTCTGACATTTGAGGGCTTATGTCAAACAGTGGAGACTTGACTTGCGTATCATGGAAGTAGTAAAAAAAAATAAAACACTAACATTTTGTGCCATTGAATGCACAAGGCTTTGAAGAGACTACTGGAACAATGGCTCTGCTTTCCCTCATACTCACTCCCATCATAGACATTTCCAAGTGAGCAGTAGATCTTCCATGATCATGTCATCTGAAGAGGTCTACAGCGAAAAGCATTTTAAGAGCACAATATGAACATTCTCATGGACTACAAGACTAAGACATTCTGGAGAGGTTTTCACAAAGTTATTTTGTATTTTTGACAGGTACAGATCATAAGAAGTATTTAAAATGGTTGTTACAGGGACACTTCCAGCATCAATTCATTATTCACTGTTGCACTAAAAGCATTAATGTCATGCTGATTTGGTTGAACAAACTGAATTGTACTATTATGAACATGAAAATAGAGCGATGAAGCTTTTTCCCTTTCGATGGGCCTGAATGTTTCAGGCAAAATATTTTTCACTTGGGTATTCTTTGTGGCCATGTGAATTTTGGGGAAAAAGTACATGTATTTTATCTACCACATGGCGGCTATAACAAAGAGGTGAAATTCAGCTGAGATAAAAATATAAAATAATGGTTTACCAATGGTAAAACGTAATTACAGGGTTTTAGCATGTATTTACTCTTAACAGTCTGCATAAGTTTTCCTTGGCCAGTGAAATGAGAAAACGGTTCTCACTAATGGGTCATGTACTGTATCATTCTGGGAAGCAGTTGGATGATTTCAAGTAGCCATTTTGTTATAGGACCTATGAGCATTTATGTAATGAAAAGTCACGTATTTGTAGTACTGTAAATTAGAGATTTTTATCAAAGGGATTTACATTTATTTATCTATAGTGCATTCACTAACTGTTTATGAAAACTGGAAAAACTTGGAATAAGGTACTTTATCAAATGAGCCAGACCTATTTATTCTCTTTTGTGAAAAACAAATCCTAGCAAATTTCAGTACAAATGATTAAAAAAAAAAAAAAGTTTAATATGGAGATCTTGGTGAATAGAAGGACGTTTTGGAAAGAAACAGACGCAAAATTAATGACAAGTGTTTTGTTTAATTTTGTGTATTGATACATATGGATATCAAACATTTCATTATTACTCAACTATGGTTTGGAATTTCCTATTGACATAAAGCTGACTGTAGACAATTGGGTTAGGAGAGGACAGTTAAAATGTTTACAAAAGGACTGATATATCACCACTGGCAATAGATTTTTTTTTTGTTGGCAGCAGTATAAAATCAAAGCAGAAATATTGTTTTATGTTTTAATTGGGCCATGTGAATGATCTTGTGGTTGGTTGACTTCTTTGAAATGAAAGTCTGACCGTTGCTGTCTCTCATCCTGACTCTGCTGTGAATTTTCAATAAAACGTCAGTGTGCATGCGGATATGGGCTGTTTGAGTTTGAGCAGATTGGACAAGAGTCCACCCTAAAGGTAAAAAAAATAATACATGACATAATACATGAGGATTAGAGCAATGTGTGTCAGGCCAGGTCACGCCTAATTCCCTTAACACTACTTGAAAGTTTCCTCAAGAAGTTAAACGCAATGTAGTTATCAAAGCTCGACTAGTCAATGTAAGCTTGATGAAGAAAATATGCCAATAGTGACAAGACTCCTAAAACCTGAATAGTTTATAGGATTAGTGAGTAACATAAAGCTTTGTCTGAAGGTCTATATAAAAAAAATAGTTATTGTAGCATTAGCAATAACTATAAATACTCTCCTGCATGCTTCTCATACTGGACCAGTAGGTCACGCCAAATAATTGGAGCTGCAGAATGGCAAACAATCTCACAGGGAGCTTGACAGTTTGTTGAGGATGTGCTGAAGACTGGCCTCCAGATCTTCCCTCTGCTTTGTGTAGTCTGATACCTGTGGGTCTGTGACGCTCTGCAGCCACTCAGACTTTGCAGCCAACACACGGGACGAAAGGTTCTGGACATAGAAAACAATAAATAATGAATAGAAATATTTATGGGATTTAGAATTCAAATGTATGATGTCAAACAAATTATATTTTTCATCTGTGCAGATTAAGAGTTGAATTAATTTTAATACAATAGGAAGAGTACATTCCTGAGGTGACTACAATCTATAATGCTCTTGTATTTGGCCAGTTATGTCAAACAAAGCAAATAGCTGAATATTTGATCAAGTTGGCTATATTATGTGTTTTTATATCTATGGAAGAGCAAACCGTGGCATTGAACTTGGCCCTGTGTAGGGATTGGCCCTTGAAGAAAAAAAAAAACACTGTGCTTTGCATAGCCTGAGGTTATATAGAGATTAGTGACTATTTGCCGACAAAAAAACAACTCAACCAAAAATAAGGACTTAACTCAAATAGACACTGATACGCACCACGGGTGTTTGGTTTATGCAGTACTACTAAAAGAGTCCAATGTCAAAACAAAACATAAAGTTACAAAAGGTTTACTTTCCACGTTTGCAGGCAAACAACAAAGAAGCATATGCGAGGCCTACTTGCTGCCTGTCCTGCTAACTGGTTATAAAAAAACATAGGCCCACCCAGGTGTGTGCTGGACTCTGTGTTACTATTACAGTCTATGGTTACTCCCCTATATCCCCTAGGTGCCCAGGTCTAACCAAACAAAATAAAGCAAACATAATTAATAAATACACAACTTAGAATGAACTTAGCATATTGGACAATATAACAAAAAAGAAACCATACTAATAATAATATAGAAATAACTAGAAAAGTCAAAACTTAAAATTTGTGACTAATAAACTAAAACAATGAACTTAATATTAACTTTACACACACACAAAACTGACAAATAGTTCCTACAATAAGAGTATGTATAGTTTGAGCGTTACAATATGGTATGTACCTTGGTCAGATAATTTTGTGCTATACCTAAGTGACAGAAACATTGTTGTACCCGTTCTTCCTTGTTCAGGCTGGTTTCAGAAGCAGAAATGACACTTTTCACATGAGCCAGGTATGAAGCAAAGTCCTGTTGCGCTTCTGCACAAAAGCAATACTTTATTATAAACAATTCTCGACGCTTTATGCAGTGATGTAATACAATCACACATGGACGGGCATACCCATAGACCGGCCTACCTCCCAGAATGAGACAGTCTACACAATCGTGTGAGTATTTTTTGGCCAGGTCCACGGGGTGCTCTCCTCTGAAGTTCTGGGCTTTGGGGTCTGCTCCCAACTTCAGCAAAGTCTGCACGGTGTCACAGTGACCCCAACAGGCTGCCAGATGGAGGGCTGTATACCCTGGGAATACTAACAATTAATATCAATAATATCGGCCAATATCAGCAATACTAAATAAACTGGCTTATCAAGTTGAAATGTTTTCCCTGTTATAATAACCTCTGGCTGTGTGCTGGTTCACTGACGCTCCGTGCTTCACCAACTCACTCACGGCGGCGCTGTGACCCAAAAGGCTGCCCGTCATGAGAGCGCTTCGGCCCATTTCGTCGGTCCCAGACAAGAGGTTTTCCTTCTCCAGAGCTTGTTCGGCACCTTGTAAATGTGGTTGCAAAGCCTCTGCATCTCCGCGAAGTACACATGTAAACAAATCATTCTGTTGAGGTGTCATTTTCATTTCGTTACCTGTTGACCCCCAGGATCCGTAGGTTTACAGTTGCCGTGGGAACTGTGGGCGGGTACAGGCAACGTGGACCCAATGACACATTTATTTATTTGTTTATTTATCTATTACCGATGATAACAATTATGATTTTCCCAATTCATGTAATAAGAATCAACTTCGTGTAAAGCAAGGCTGTTATTGTAATACAAATATTTATGTATTTTTTTCTTTTGTGCTGCTTAGATTTTCATGTACAGCAGTCATTTGTATTGCCTTTTTTGATTCAGACATTAAAACATAAAAAAAAAATAAACATACATAAATAAATACAATAAAAAATACATTGTAAAACGAAAAATAAATAAATAAATCACAAAATCTCACGAGAATTAGAAGCGGATGTAATATCTCAACGTGACTGCAAAGCGGAAGTGGATTCACGGGTCGTCTTAGAAGAAACCCGACACTTATTAGTCTTTCCCTTGAGTTTGTCAGATATTCCGCATATTTTGACAACATGATGTTCAACAGACAAACAAGTTTATGGATGGGAGACGTAAGTACTATTGCCACGTATTTTTCATGGGCGGTTCATTCGCACACCAGTGTTGATTTACGTACGACTAGCTTGCAGCTGACTATTCGTCGTCCTGTTTCTTTCCACTGCTTTTTCCTGTGAGCTTTGAAATTGCGTTTCCAACATTTATTGTGTTATGCGATCACAATTCTTATTCTTTGCAGCCTTGCACATTAGAATCCACTAAAATGTGAATGTTTTGCAATGTTGGTTTAGCTGGATCCGTATATGGACGAAAACTTCATCAAACAGGCTTTCAGTGCTATGGGCGAGTCGCCGCTTGGAGTAAAGATCATTACCCACAGAATAACCGGGTATGTCTCAATCGATATTGTAATCAAATATTTGTGTCCGCCCCGCGTGTCTACAATGCTTGTGTTGTTTACAGTGGGTCCGCAGGATACTGCTTTGTGGAGCTCGCAGACGAGGAGAGTGTTGAGCGTTGTGTTCAGCGTCTTAATGGGAAACTCGTTCCTGGATCCAACCCGGTAAGCTTTATTTCTTATTACGAATTATACATGTTTATTTTCTCAAAAATACACATACATATACATATAATTACTGTTGGTACAAATATTTAATCTGACCTTCTTTTTTCACCATATTGCAAACAATATTTACCTGCCTGCGGATATTGGATCCCCGTTGGATACAATTCTTGTTATAATTGAATTGTATTATTATTTTTTATGCCATACATTCCTGGTTTATTGTAATCCAGTTCAACGCTCCAAAAATAAGTAATGCTGTGTAAATGACGATGAGTGTACGTTAGAAGGCTGTTGTGTTTTAAATGCTCTGAGCTGGCCAATCTGCTGGGCTCCCCTGTCCGCCAGCCTGACCTACTGCTGACAGTGGCTAAGAGGCTGCCTGTACATGAGTGTACTTTGTTTGAAGCTGGTGAATAGAGTCTCTGATAGGAACTAACTGAGGAGTGGGCTAAAGGCTGGTCTGGGTGGTAGAGGTATGTAACTCTAAATAAACCGGCTATAATCACTCCACTCTTTATTCCAGCAATATCAGTGCCATACTACATGCTTTGAGGATTGTATGGGTTGTTGAGTATTTGTTATGTCTGTCAATATACAGCCCCGCAAGTTCAAACTGAACTACGCCACCTATGGGAAAAGACCTGAGCCGGGGTAAGCACTGTGTTGTCAGTCTTAATTTTTTCCTTTTTTTTCCTTCTTTTTTTTTCTTACAACAGAAATAATGAAAAAGCTTTTTTACAAATTAAAATCAGGCCATAAGGCATTACATTTTAGGTCCCCCAATTCTTCCTACATTTACAGTTTAATGGTTTTGTTTGTTAGGCCGGAGTTCTCTGTGTTTGTTGGGGACCTGGCCTCTGAGGTGGACGACTACCAACTGCATCAAGCTTTTAAGAAGTACCCCTCATGCAAAGGAGCCAAAGTAGTCACTGACCAATATGGCTACTCCAGGTATGTCTGCAAAATGGTAAATGTTAATGGTACTCTTTTCAAATAAAGTCATTTATCTATGTACAGTGTGATATTTGGATAGCCTCTGTGGATGTTGATCATCAGTACATCTACATCCATTTTGGAAAAAGGCTGAAAAACTGTTTTTATTTGCCAATTTATGCTAAAACTATTGTTTTCCCCATTCAGGCTAAGCAAGAGCAACTCACAAATCAAGTGATGCTACCACATGTTAAAAGTAAAACAACAAGTTTCAGTTCTACCATAATAATACACAAAATATTCAGTTTCTCTTAAGTGGCTTTTTACTGTAAGTATATTGTGTGAATTTGGAGGATATGAGATGTAACTCTAATATGAATTGCAGAGGCTATGGGTTTGTGAAGTTTGGGGATGAGAATGAACAGAAGAAAGCCATTGAGGAATGCCAAGGTACAATGCTAGCTGGCAAGCCACTTAGACTGAGTATCGCCGTTGCAAAAAGGTACAATTTTAACCAAAGTCTGTGTACTTAAAAAAAAGAAAGAAATGTCTTTAAAAAATAATCACAATGTTTTCCTCCTTTGTATTTTACAGTCAGAAGGTGGGCACATACCAGGCTCAGAATACGTTTACCAACTACAGTCAGACCCCAACCAGCTACTATGGCAACACGGGCGGGACAGGAGGTTACTACCCACAGTGGGGCAGTTATGACCAGTACAGCGGCTACAGCGGTGGCTACAACACCGGCTACAATCCTGCATACGGGACTGGGTACAGTTATAATTACAACCCCTATGGATATCCCCCTCCTGGTCACATGATGCCCCCGCCTCCCGTGGAGGTGCCATCCACACCCACAGATACAACAGCTACCACAGAGGTTAGTTTCTCAAAGCAATATGTGGCTAAAATGATAAAATAATATTTTTTTGTTTTACTTTGTTCACTTTAAGCAAAGTCAACAGGCGCCTGAGCAAGTACCAGAAGACAGTGCAGAAGGTACGTATTTTTGTGTACAAAATATTTTGTAAAATAAGAATTGATACATTTCACTATGTCTTGTCAATGATTAAATCAAAAGACTAATATTGTTAAATCTGATCAATTCTTTTGGGAATCATCACTTCCATATTATTATACTGTTAATATATAATAATATGAGTAATTATACTGAGCCTATTAGTAACAGTTCTCTTATATTTTACCACATTTAGTTACTATTCATTTATTTCAGATCCTCTTGCTGTCGGGGATGTGGACAAGTGGAACAAAGATTTTATACAGCGCAGTGAGGAGCTCTATGAGGCTTTAATGAACTCTCATTGGGAACCTTTGGACTCTGTGGACTCACCCATTCCCTCATTGTCCTGATTCCAAGGACATTTAGCTTTTAATGTTTTAAATGTATGTGTTCTCTTGTTTGAAGTTAAATGGACAATACCTCAAAGAGCAGCTTCAGTCAACAGCAGCGGTTATGACATGTATCATCTTTGAATCAGTGTGGAGTCAAAACCTCACATTTTTATATTTGTTCAACATCTCATAATGCCTTTCCTCAATTCCACATGTTGTTTCCTTTTTCACTATTTAAAGTATTGCCGGGACGGTGACCCACTGTCAATGCCTGGTAAATAATACATCGAGGTAAAAATGACATGAAATACAATACAACATGCAGGCAAAGTCACTATAATAAAATAATGCCTAACAGGTGAAATGGTTGAACCAGTGAAATGTTGCAGTGTAAAAAAAATTGTAAATATTTTCTTTCTGAAGATGTTTTAACAATAAAAATATATATCTCAGTGGATTGAGTCTTGGTTTTTATTTTATTTATTTTACTGAGGTTAACAGTTGAATCAAATCCAAACTGTATAACTGGACTCCAGAAGATAAACGTAACAGTGGCCCTGTCCTAAGACTGCATTGAAGTGTACAGTGGGACAAAGCTAGTACTCAGTCACTTTATACTTAAGACCAAATAATACTGTTTAGAAGATAATTACCACACCAGAGAAGTAATATGACATAACTTGTGCATTGCATTGACCTATTTATAATATGGTATTTGTTTTCCATTAAATAAAACCAACAGTACTACATAAATCGGTAATGTTCTAGTTCTAGTTATTATTTATTTGTTTATTTGATATGGACATAACTGCATTGGACAAACCAGATACATTGTTTTTAGTGTTATAGCAAAACTGCTCATTTGCAACACTTGTCCATAGGAGGCTACACATTTAACAAAACACAATGCAGTACACAACTTGAAGTACTTTTTTTTTTTTATCTTAATTTATATCACTTAATGTATCATTTGGTGTGTTTGTCTTCTTCTGCATTCAAGCAACTCTTTGCGTTAAGTAGTCCCAGTCCGGGTCTCCCTGGACAGTACCAGCTTGGACCCATGCGGTACCAGCCCTGGTACAGGACTCTCCAGCTCAGACAGCCAAGTGCACCTCCCAAAAGCTGCGTTGGAAACTGGGGGAAGTAGGCTAAGAGACAGAGCAGTAAAAAGATCCAGAGGTTGAGAAGGACCACACAGAACAGGAAGAGGATCCTAAGAGGCGCGTCCGAGACTCCTCCCAGGCTCAGATAGGGACCAAACACTGCTGTCTCTTCTGCCAGGAGTAAACAGCACAGACAGAGGAGGAAGACATCTTCTGAAACTTCATAGCCCCTCCACAGCATCCCGGCTCTAAGACACAGTGCCTTACTCTCTCCTTCACGTAACACCAGCAGTGGCTGGCCGTTGGACACATCGGAAGTTGCAGCTAATGGTTCATAGCAGCTTCCAGTGGCATTTTCCAACAGGTCCAGAAGTTTACAGAAGCCAAGCCACAGCCCCCCAGCCAGCAGGAGGCGTGACAGGTGCCGAAGGGACAGAGACAGAGAGCGGCGGATGGTGAAGGACAGGACAAAGACAAAGGAGCCCACAAAGATGCAGGTCCAACCCCATCCAGAGTGCAGGAAAATCCTTGGAGCAGAGACAAGCAAATGTTAAAAGATGTTTCATGGTGACAAATCTCAACAAGCAGAAGGACTCCAGGAGAAAATAATCATTAATAATTACAACTTTACATAGCAGACATTAACCATTTACTTTTTTCACAACAGGAGGTTGTGAGCAGTTAGAGGCCTCACCTGTACTATGGGGCGCCAAATGTAACATGCCTTATTTCGTGGACAGAATGACTTTTGTGTCACGAAATACATATATTCATTACGAAATCACGTTACATCGTAACGCCGTTTGTCCACGGAATGCACACATTGGTTTGCATTGTGTCCACGAAACACTGAAGAGAGCACGTCGTTTCGTGGACCAAATTGACTGGTGGGCTTTTCCTTTCGTGGACATAAGGCTGAACACTATTCACTGTCGTACACGAAATAAACTTTCGTCATAAAAGTATTGTGATGTGATACAGAAGGCATTCCGTCCACGCAATAGTAACTTCATAACTTACGAAATGCATTCCGTGACACGTGCTTTCATTCCGTGCACGAAATGCATAATGGTATACATTTCGTGAGTCAGCGGTTTACGAAATGAATTATGTGACACGATAATGTCATTCCGTGGACGAAATGCATTATAGAATCACGAAATCAGTTTTGTGACCTGCTACAATACATTTCGTGAGTCAGCAGTTTACGAAATGAATTATGTGGCATGATAATGTCATTACGTGGACGAAATGCATAATGGCATACATTTCGTGAGTCAGCAGTTTACGAAATGAATTATGTGGCATGATAATGTCATTACGTGGACGAAATGCATAATAGAATCACGAAATCAGTTTTGTGACCTACAACAATACATTTCGTGAGTCAGCAGAAAATTAGCTCATGTGGTGTCACAGTGCCACCTACTGGTCATTGAAAATATGCCAATGTGAAGTTGACTTTCTTGGGTCATCAAGTAACGAAACAGATTTTGTGATTCTATAAAAAGCCTTTCGTCAAAGAAATGCAAGCAATGTCACTGAATGCATTTCGTTCTTAAGTTATTAAGTTACTGTAACACATAATTCATTTCGTAAACTGCTGACTCACGAAATGTATTGTTGTAGGTCACAAAACTGATTTCGTGATTCTATTATGCATTTCGTCCACGTAATGACATTATCATGCCACATAATTCATTTCGTAAACTGCTGACTCACGAAATGTATTGTTGTAGGTCACAAAACTGATTTCGTGATTCTATAATGCATTTCGTCCACGTAATGACATTATCGTGTCACATAATTCATTTCGTAAACTGCTGACTCACGAAATGTATACCATTATGCATTTCGTGCACGGAATGAAAGCACGTGTCACTGAATGCATTTCGTAAGTTATGAAGTTACTATTGCGTGGACGGAATGCCTTCTGTATCACATCACAATACTTTTATGACGAAAGTTTATTTCGTGTACGACAGTGAATAGTGTTCAGCCTTATGTCCACGAAAGGAAAAGCCCACCAGTCAATTTGGTCCACGAAACGACGTGCTCTCTTCAGTGTTTCGTGGACACAATGCAAACCAATGTGTGTATTCCGTGGACAAACGGCGTTACGATGTAACGTGATTTCGTAATGAATATATGTATTTCGTGACACAAAAGTCATTCTGTCCACGAAATAAGGCATGTTACATTTGGCGCCCCATACTGTACAGGAAGTGAGTTCGTTTGGCAAAGATGCTGTGCTGGGACACCCAAAAACTGAGTCCTGGCCCAAGCATCAGCATCACTGACAGCAGTAAGTGGAAATGCTGTCGAAAATGACTGTTTCCAAGAAAGTGTGCGGCCAGGTCCGTCAGGACCACCAGCACTGTGTTGAGGAACATTTCAACACTATTCCAAGCCAGTGGCTATGACTCCACTCTGTGCAGCTGTGTAGATTTTTACTTAAGGTTTAAAGTATGCACAGTTTCATGTGAAATGCAGTAATCCTCCCCAGAATGCAGTGAAAACACTAGTCCCTGTGCATTATTAGAGGGCAGGAAACAACAGTCACTGATATGAAGGTGCAACGTTACCAGAAAAAGGGCTGATTACAAAGTGAAATCACCAATATCACATTTTTAATCCAGTAGCCAAATAATTGATATCCAAGGACGAGGATTGTTAAAATAGCTGGACGTTCCTTGGTGTAACACAACTTGCTGCTGGTGCAGAGACATTCAGGACTGTACTGTACAACCTGAATGAAGTGACAGCTGGCCGCAGCATTCCTTACAGCACAAATGTGCACACTCTGAAATCCATCTGACAGCGTCTTCAGTCCAGACTCGCTGAATTATTCCAATATGTTTTTCATTAGAGGCAGCATCATAAACGTTCCAGCATGTTTCAGTTGCACAAAATCAAATTGAAGCTTTTTGCAGCAAATATAATCCAGTAAGCGAATGGCTGCCAGTGCTGAGTCCAGTCCTGAGAGTTGTGTCTTGAGACCTCTGTCATTGACAGCGCCACTGTGAGAAACACATATATAAATATACAGTGGTCCTGCTCAATCCTTGCCGTGAGTCTGCTGAGACTTTAGGTGTCACATTGCTCCTCCTGAACTGACTGAAGGGCAAGGAAATGCACAACTCATAGGATTCCTTGCTGTTAATATGACTCAGATTGTTGGTGTTGCAAACTTTATGGGGAGCTGAGAAATAAATGATCAGACACAATCATCCTCTAAATATTCAACAATGAAGAAAATAAGCTTAAGAGTATCAATCAGTATTATGTTTGTGAATGTGTTCATGTGTATTAATAGCAGTAACCTTTGTACTGGATCTAGGCTAAGACACAGCTGTTGCAGCAGTCTGTTTATGTCACTCACCAATGCAGAGCAGAGACAACACAAAACAAGTCCTCACTGACACTGCCATTAATTATCTATCTGTAATTGGGCATGAGTTATTTTTGGTTATATTCAAATTTGAAGAAAAAAAACACTGTTGCAGAATTTTAGAGACTATTGTATGCTTAATTTGCTCATTTGACTAAGATCAAATACTTTTACATCTTTAACACCCCCTAGTGGCCAAAGTAAGGTTTGCACTGCTGTGTTTTTGATAGCTTGACAAAAATGAGATAAGTGCAACAACCCAACTGAGATTGAGACCATAAACTTACATTGTTAGTAAAGCAAAAAAAAAAAAAAAAAAAAAACTGTTACAACAAGCTGTCTTTACCGGTTTTGGTTTTTGATCTTAGTGCATGTACTAAAAAAAGCTCACTGACCTCAATAATACTGCCACACTGTGGCCCAACAGGAGCACTGTATTTTCTATGGCCATTTGTGAATTTCAAACATCTTAAATATTCAATTGCTTCAAATTAACTTTAAGTAGTGCTAAATCAAGTTTTCATCAATATATTTATATAATCATTTTCAGACATTTTCCCAGTTGTGAACAGTACTTATACCTATGCAGTAACATAAGATGTATGACATAGTGTTATCTGGGAAATTACATTTTCATTTCATAGTTTCATCCCGGATAAAGCGGAAGAAAATGGATGGATGGATGGAGTTTCATCATAGCAAATCATTTATTCATCAAATTATTTTACAAAACTTTAGATACATCCTACCTTTGTGTGTGCTTTTCATTTAACTTACGATGATGGTTTGTTTTTAGTGTAATAAAGAAAAATATCAATTTTAACACTGGCATCTTATCAAAAATTGATTGGACTTAGCTCCATAACGTGTCGTGGACGTGGTGAAAAATAGTGTATTTCCTGAGTGAAATTGGCGCATGGCTTAAACTTAGTAAGAAATTGGCTTTGTCAGTCAATATTTGTAAATAAATAGTTTTGGCCCAGATATGAATACAACTGTACGCGTCTGTTGGTAAGAGACTATTATTTTAAGATTTGAATAACTTAACACTTTCATGATTTTTCTTTGTTTATTATTATTGTATATTTTATGGTATATTACTTTTACATTTTCAACCAGTTCACTATTTTGTTAACCATTATTTATACTTTTTATGTCTCTCTAGGAACCTGCTTGAAAACCAAAACGTTACCTTGACATTGTGGTACTGCCATGCTCTGCCCACACCCGCCCGTGTGCGGTGTCTGTGCATCTCGAGCGAATGTCAGCTGTGGATTGTGGCGGTTAATCCTCTGTAAAAACCCGAATGACAACACAAACAGCTGTCCGCATGCTCTGCCCTCCGCGGCTCCCATTGTTCCAAAGAACGGAGCCACAAAAGAAGGATGCGGGGTGGATGTGCCGCCGGCTGCAACTTCAGTGCCTTTGGAAGATAAAAATATGACACAATGTTAAGCTTGCTTTTTTACTGTTGGAATTCAAGGAGGCATCATCACATGTACCTCGATATGAAACGGTCAGGCTTAGCTCTGCCAATAAAAAGCAATATGAAAGTGGAGACAAAGATATGTTTTTATCTTTTTCCAGTAATATTGGCCAAGACTAAAATAGTCTTTTACAACTTTCTAAAGTGCTGAACTGTTAATGGAAGATCACATTATCTATTAAAGATAAAACAATTTTACCTTTTAACACGCAAAATTGTGTGTGTACAATTTTCTGTAATGTGGACAATTTTACATTTGAGTATCACATCATAAAATGTTAGATTTGAATTTAAAGAACTCGCGTTATGCTAAACTAGCTTTGTTGAGCTTATAAGCATGTTGTAATGTTTCTCACACCAAGAGTTGTGTTTGTTTCATTTATGCGTGTTTTAGTAATCCTGCAAAGTAAATGTCCACCAGCTGATGTCATGAGGTGCTGCACTTTTCACTTCACAAAACATCAAATCAAATGTATTTATATAGCACATTTAAAACAACTGTTGTTGACCAAAGTGCTTCACAAAAAAGGTCTACAGTACAAAAAATAATAATAAAATAATAATAAACAAAACACAATATACAAGCAGCAAAGCACTTTTGGCCATGATGCTAGACAGTGTTAAAAGCTTTTGCATAAAAATGTGTCTTAAAACATGACTTGATAAAGGCCATCAGCTGTTTTCAGTGTTCTTTAAATGGCTTTTTACTCATCTGTGTTCCCACAGTTTGCAACAATGGTGTTTGCTTGTACCAGTTTTTCATACTTATATACTGTAATATATTGTAAGCTACATATAAAAACAAAATATGTGTAGTTTTAATGAAAATGCAATATATAACAGCAAGTTATTATTACAACTGACCATAGTTTAAATTATGTGTGTGTTTTATTGATCAAGTTCCTGTTTTATTTGAACAGTTGAAAAAAGTCCAATTCTATTCTCAAATCTCATTAACAGCCAGCTATTCACCCTACTCTTTTCACAGTTTCTTTTATAACCTGCACTTATCAGCAATCCCCTACTGAATCTCATATTGTGGAGCTTAGATAGTCCCAAATACCCGTCCATCAGCTGAGGCGCTTTGTCTATTCGCTGGGATATTTTTTCCTGTTGGTGCGGCAGTGTCTGTGGTTCTTGTCAATGGGTGCCCTTATCTTTCCGGCTAAAATACCCCTGATACCGTTTCCGACAGTCCGTGAGGCCTGTTAGCGCGATTCTCAGCAGCGAAGGGTCAAATGAGGTTATCAAAAAAGGGTTTATTAATATCCGAATATCATATCTTTCACACTCACAGAGCAATAACAATCTGCTCACATGGTTAATGCCGAACTGATGAGGCAATCGAGGGGCATAGCTTTGGATAAATCCGCGCCCCTATGTTTGATCCCTGCATGCTACCGGTAATTGTCCTGATATTTTTAAACCCCTTCTGCTGACCATTTTTGTCTTAACATTATTATTTGTACAGCCCAGTATAATGCAGTATAAGCAGAGCTGGCTCAACGGCCTTGTGGGAAGAAATGTAATGAAATTGTGGTGCCAAAAACGTACTAACTTTTGGCATTTTTTAGGAGTCTGTGCAGTTTTATGGGACATTGTTTATGGCTGAAAGTGTTTATTTATATTTAGCGCAGCTGGAACTGTCATTGCGCCCATTGAAGCGAGGAAAAAAAAAAAAAAAAAACAATTAAGCTATGCTCATGTGGATTAATCTGCGATATATAGTTTGCTCTGCACAATAGGCAATTAACCACACACGCAACCTTTAGATGCTACTTTAAGTATTAGGTCTTTGTCAACCCGTGGTAAAAAATAATCGTGTATTTGGGAAGCCCTGAGATAAACCAAATTGGGCCTTCATTCCAATAACATCAACATCACTAACAATATAATTACTTGTCACATAATTGACTCAGCAGCTTCATTACTCATCCCTCCTGTTATTACTTATGACATTTAAAACTGGGCATTATAACGTTAATGGCCGTTATTACCTTGGATTTACATGAATTCAACTTTAATCTACTGAGCGAGACAAAGTTTAAGCTGCAAAGTGACCCTAAACCCGCAGCCAGATCGAGAGTGTGTGTTGCGAAGTGGTGCCAGGATTTTCCGTTTGTCAAAACAACTGCCCCTCTGTAGAAACCAGAAGCTCCATTTCCATCAGTCACCATCTTTGTTCACGGGGTTTCTTTAAGCCTTATGGTCAAGAGGCCATGACACAACTGTTATTGATGCTCCTGACACGACCACAATGTCTGAACGACTAACCTGTTTACCTGAGGTTGTGAGGTAGGCATTTAGAACAGCTTATTACAGCTTATTGGACTGTTCACAGCTGTTATAGAGCAGAGGTGCGAACAGAACAACTGGAAACCCTTTAAATAGGCCCATATGCCTCATGCCATTGTCCACTCATCTTTGTTACTGTATTTGAAAGAATGGGTGGGTGGTATCATATACACTGTTAAAGAGGATTCAAATGACTATTTTCCTTTGACATGCAAATAAATATTTGTGCTACTAGTTTTTCTTTGTTTTAGTCTGCTTTTGTAAATTAAAATGAGCATAGTGGAACATATCGAATGAACACACATGCATAAATGTTTTTCTATTATTCCTGGCTGTTGGGCTTAAGTAGCTGCCTGGTTTCTGTGCATATATCCCCCACTTTAAAACTTATCAAAAGATATGGAAGAATCGTGTTGTTGAAGAAGTGGCTGTGGCTGCAAATGGGTGAGTCATGGATGAGTTATGTCGAAAAGTTCCTGGCAGTGATCCTGAAAAATCACATTATTTGGAAGCTGAAGATGAACGTGGCTGGGAGGACAGCCAGCATCACGAGAGCCCAGCCATAAGTGATGGTGATTATTTGGGTGCAGGCGGGACGTGCGGGGTTACCTGCGGGTGTGTGTTGGTTTCGCAGGTCAGGGCGGCGTCCTTGGCCCGGGCAGGGAGGGTCAGCTGGGGTTATATATTAGATATCTCCCGCAGTGTGGACCAACAAGCTGCTTCCTCTTCACCTGGACTGTGTAAGTCTGAAATGAGATATTATAATACTACTATACTATACTTTCTAAATTGTATCACTAACCACTTTCTTTCTTTATAAAACAAATAAAAACAACTTTTTACTGTTGTTTGACATTGTAGGCGACAAAATACTGAAGCCTGAGCCTATTTTAGAATCCATCTGAATAAACTGGTAAAGTATAACAAATAACAGCATGATGGTAATATAATAACCCCATCTAATTACTGCATGTTTACAGTGTTGGTCTGTAGATTTTTGTGAGATTTATCATGTATATCTCATTTATATCCTCTTCCACTCTTTAGTTGTCACCCCACAGCCATGGGTGATGCAGAGATGTCAGTGTTTGGGCAGGCCGCCTCGTACCTGAGGAAGTCGGACAAGGAGCGGATGGAGGCCTCTACACGTCCTTTTGACATCAAGAAAGAGTGCTTTGTTCCAGACCCGGTGGAGGAGTTTGTAAAGGCGACCATCACCAGCCGAGATGGAGACAAGGTCACTGTGGAGACAGAACGGGGGAAGGTCAGTTCCTCCCTTCAGATGATTGATATAGTACAGTTATCACAGTGGGTGTATCCCTGTTTAACCTTACTTACTTACCATCAGGAGGATGGGATTAGGGTTAGGTTTAGGGTCAGAGGTTAGGGTAATGATTAGGGTTGGGGACGGCAAATGCCATAGAAAATAGAAAGTCTTGGCTTTCAAATGAGGTATCACACTGCCATATCGGCTGTAAGTTCCCCTGTCAACACGCTTTGGGATTTGGATATGCCTCATTGCTAACCCTAACTCTAAACTTAAACCTGACCCTAAGATGGCAGATAACAGGTTAATAAAATGTAAGTGAGCACTGCTCCTGGATCCGGTGCTAATCTCAGTGTAAAGCTGGGTGTAAATTGAAGGGTACATCCTTGAGTGAGTGTAAATAAATGTTTAAATCGCTGCTTGTAATTAAAGAGGCTGTCAGTATGTTAAGCAGCTGAGTGATGGCGCTGCTGCCATCTGGCAACATCTCCCCACTGCATGCTTCGTAATGTGACAGAAGCCCATGCCCTTTTAAATAAAAAGATCTTACCATAACCATAATAGGTATAATTTGATGCATAAATGTATAACTGTACTATATATTTAGGACTCCAGGCTTCAAGCATATATAATAATATTTGTATTTCCCTGCAGACTTTGACGGTCAAAGATTCCCAGATTCTGCAACAGAATCCCCCAAAGTTCGACAAGATTGAGGACATGGCCATGCTGACCTTCCTCCACGAGCCCGCTGTGCTGTTTAACCTCAAAGAGCGTTATGCTGCATGGATGATCTATGTGAGCTGACAACATGCTTTTCTCAAACAACCTGTCTTTTATCTAACAACTTGCTTCTTCCTAAGACCTACTCTGGGCTGTTCTGTGTGACTATCAACCCCTACAAGTGGCTGCCAGTCTACAACAAAGAGGTGGTTGCTGCCTACAGAGGAAAGAAGAGGAGTGAAGCTCCTCCTCACATCTTCTCCATCTCTGACAATGCCTACCAGTACATGTTAGCCGGTAATTAGAGATGGTTCTCCGATAAATATGACCAGTAAGAAGGTGTGTGGTACTTTATTGTTTAACATTTAACATTTCGTAGATCGTGAAAACCAGTCGATTCTGATTACGTAAGAATAATCTTTAAAGATTTATAATACGGTATGTACATTTCTGCGCGTTAACTATTTATTTATTAAATGCAGTGGAGAATCTGGTGCAGGAAAGACTGTGAACACCAAAAGAGTCATTCAGTATTTTGCCAGTATTGCAGCAGGAGGAATTAAAAAAGATCCCAATGCAAAAGACAAGGTCAGTATAGCATTTCGTAGAACCTACGTTTTTTTTTAAATCTTAATGATAATGATTTATAATATTAATCAAAATCACTGTGCATTGATATAGGGATTGATTTGGCTTATCTCATATTATCTTTAATGCTAAAAAAAATAATATAAAAAAAATATATATAAAATGTATATCTCTGGAGTGTTTTTTGAGAAAATGTCGAATCATGCTTTTGGCAGGGAACCCTGGAGGATCAAATCATCCAAGCGAACCCTGCTCTTGAGGCGTTTGGAAATGCCAAGACCATCAGAAATGACAACTCCTCCAGATTTGTAAGTGGCCTTCCGCGGTTTAAAACCTTCAGAGCACTTTATAGGATTTTTTTCTATTATCCCTTCATTTGATTTAGGGCAAATTCATCAGGATTCATTTTGACACCAGAGGAAAGTTGGCGTCAGCTGATATTGAAACATGTGAGATAAATAAAACATGAGGTGGATACTTTGTGGTGGTTTTCACACAATAATAATTCTCAATCCACTTTCTTTTAGATCTTTTGGAGAAATCGCGTGTGACCTTCCAGCTCAAAGCGGAAAGGGATTACCACATTTTCTACCAGATCTTGTCCAACAAAAAGCCAGAGCTCCTGGGTTAGTCTCAGACCACTCATAGCCCTTCTATTTGACCTGAATTACAGTTTCTTTATATCTATTCCAGAGATGCTGCTGATTACAAACAACCCTTATGATTACGCCTTCATCTCTCAAGGGGAAACCCAAGTCGCCTCCATAGACGATGCCCTGGAGCTTATGGCAACAGATGTTAGGCTTAATACTTTCTTACAATTTACTCAGATTTAAACAAGTAAAAAGTTTGCTTGATACAGAGAAACTGATGTTTTACAGAGTGCCTTTGATGTGCTGGGCTTTACACAAGAAGAAAAGAACTCTGTGTATAAGCTAACGGGGGCCATTATGCATTATGGAAACATGAAGTTCAAACAGAAGCAGCGGGAGGAACAAGCAGAGGCTGATGGCACTGAAGGTAACACTGTTTACATTTTGATTTATTTTGTCAAGAAAAGGGAATAATATCAGTATCACCAACAGTCAGCTTTGACCTAAGCACTAAGTATGGTTTCTCATAGATACTGACAAGTCTGCATATTTGATGGGGCTAAACTCTGCTGACATCACCAAAGGCCTGCTGCATCCAAGAGTGAAAGTTGGAAATGAGTGGGTTACCAAGGGCCAAACTGTTGCCCAGGTAAAAACAAAAATAAATGAATAAATAAATCAATACTGAATAACTAATTTCATGTGTACATGAACAGGTGTACTATGCCGTTGGCGCTTTATCTAAAGCTGTGTATGAGAAAATGTTTCTGTGGATGGTGATACGAATAAACCACTCACTGGAAACCAAACAGCCGCGCCAGTACTTCATAGGAGTACTGGACATCGCTGGGTTTGAAATTTTTGATGTACGAACATTTTTGTGTCACTATTATAAGATGTTTTTCACAATGTAAATTTGTTATAATATTTATTTATTTTGACAGTTCAACACCTTTGAGCAGCTCTGCATCAACTTCACAAATGAAAAACTGCAACAGTTTTTCAACCACCACATGTTTGTGCTGGAGCAGGAAGAGTACAAGAAAGAGGGCATTGAGTGGACCTTTATAGACTTTGGAATGGACTTACAGGCCTGTATCGACCTGATTGAAAAGGTAACACTGTTAGAAGGAGGCACTGAAGTTAAATATGGTTTACCAACATATAACATTATTGGTTATTCTCATACAGCCCATGGGCATCATGTCCATCCTTGAAGAGGAGTGCATGTTTCCAAAAGCCAGTGATGCCACATTTAAAGCTAAGCTTTACGACAATCATCTGGGAAAATCCAACAACTTCCAGAAGCCCAGGATTGTCAAAGGGAAACCAGAGGCTCATTTTGCCCTGGTTCATTATGCAGGGACTGTTGATTATAATATCAACAACTGGCTGGTGAAGAACAAAGACCCTTTGAATGAGACCGTCGTTGGACTTTACCAAAAGTCTTCGCTTAAACTGCTGGGAGCACTCTTTGCAAATTATGCAGGAGCAGACTCAGGTAAGCTTTATGTTAATAATACAATGATATGCAATGGTATTCTAATATACTAATGTATGTTATTATTTTACATCAGCTTTGGGTGAAGGGGCAGAAGGAAAAAAAGAGAAAAAGAAGAAGGGATCCTCCTTTCAAACTGTATCAGCACTTCATCGAGTATGACTTGAAATAAATAAATAACAAAAATAACATGCTGAAAAAGTAAATATCTGAAAATTGTTTCACAAACAGGAGAACTTGAACAAACTGATGACCAACCTGAGGTCCACTCACCCTCACTTTGTGCGCTGCATCATCCCCAATGAGACCAAGACTCCTGGGGCCATGGAGAACCCTCTGGTGATGCACCAGCTGCGCTGTAACGGTGTGCTGGAAGGCATCAGGATCTGCAGGAAAGGATTCCCCAACAGGATCCTCTATGGAGACTTCAAGCAGAGGTGCAATAGGTTTTTCATACTTTTGTTGTTGTTATGAGAGGACATTATTTAAAGTTTATGTTGTGCACCTTATAGGTATCGTATTTTGAACCCTGCCGCAATCCCTGAGGGTCAGTTCATTGACAGCAGGAAAGGAGCAGAAAAGCTTCTTGGATCTCTGGACATTGATCACAACCAATACAAGTTTGGACACACTAAGGTTTTTTGCCAGTGTCAAGTTTAGTGGCAACATAAATTCTAGAAAATAAATATTAAGTCAATGTGTATGTTATGTTTGTAGGTGTTTTTCAAAGCTGGACTGCTGGGGTTACTGGAAGAGATGAGAGACGAACGCCTGTCTAAAATTATCACAAACATCCAGGCTAGATCTCGAGGTCTTCTGTCACGTATTGAGTATCAGAAAATGGTGGAACGCAGGTCACTTGTATTTTATGTCACAGTAGTTCAAGAAAATATTCATTAATAACTGATCAAATTATTGTATTAAATTGATGCAGAGATGCCTTGTTGGTGATCCAGTGGAATATCCGTGCCTTCATGGTGGTCAAGAATTGGCCCTGGATGAAGCTCTACTTCAAGATCAAACCTCTGCTGAGATCAGCAGAAACTGAAAAGGAAATGGCAAACATGAAGGAAGATTTTTTGAAGCTAAAAGAGGCTTATGCAAAGTCAGAAGCTCGCAGAAAGGAATTAGAGGAGAAAATGGTCTCACTTCTCCAAGAGAAGAACGACCTGCAACTTCAAGTTCAAACGGTAAGAAACACTAGTCTTTTTATCATTTATGGGGCACGCATGGGAAGTAATAGAACATTGTGTTGACAGGAACAAGACAATCTTTGTGATGCTGAGGAACGATGTGAGGGGCTGATAAAAAACAAAATTCAAATGGAGGCTAAAGCCAAAGAACTGTCTGAGAGATTGGAAGATGAAGAGGAGATGAATGCAGAACTCACAGCAAAGAAAAGGAAGCTGGAGGACGAGTGCTCTGAGCTCAAGAAAGACATTGATGACTTAGAGCTCACTCTGGCCAAAGTGGAGAAAGAGAAACATGCCACTGAGAATAAGGTACTGACTAAAAAATAAAAAATAAATAAATAAATAAACAGTGATAACTACATGTGGATGAATGTCATTATTTGCAATGTAGGTCAAGAACCTGGTTGAGGAAATGGCTGCACTAGATGAAATCATCGCCAAACTGACAAAAGAGAAGAAAGCCTTACAGGAAGCTCATCAGCAAACACTGGATGACCTGCAGAGTGAAGAAGACAAAGTCAACACTCTGACAAAACTCAAAGCTAAGCTGGAGCAACAAGTGGATGATGTAGGATATAACACATCATCAAAAATATTATTCAAATATAACTAAGAATATGGCCTATGTTTTTAAGAATGTATCCAATGTTGTTGTTTCAGCTTGAAGGTTCCCTTGAGCAAGAAAAAAAGGCTCGAATGGACCTAGAGAGAGCAAAGCGGAAACTAGAGGGAGACTTGAAGCTGACGCAAGAAAGTGTCATGGATCTTGAAAATGACAAACAACAACTGGAAGAGCGACTAAAAACGTTTTTTTTTTAACATTTGATTCCGTTTTCTACTAATCAGAATAATAATACCAATTAATACACACACATATTTGTATGCATATTTTTACAGAAAAGACTTTGAAATTAGTCAGCTGAGTGGCAAAATTGAGGACGAACAGGCCATTATCCTTCAACTCCAGAAGAAGCTTAAAGAGCTGCAGGTAACTTAAATTTGGGTAATTGGAGCCAGACCAGTCTTATTGTATTATGCTGTCTTGTGAATAGGCCCGTGTGGAGGAGCTGGAAGAGGAGCTTGAAGCAGAGCGAGCTGCTCGAGCCAAAGTGGAGAAGCAGAGAGCGGACTTGGCCAGAGAACTGGAGGAGATCAGTGAGAGGCTGGAAGAGGCTGGTGGAGCAACATCTGTCCAGATTGAGATGAACAAGAAAAGGGAGGCTGAGTTTCAGAAACTGCGCAGGGACCTGGAAGAGGCCACTCTGCACCATGAGGCCACCACTGCTACACTCAGGAAGAAACAAGCCGACAGTGTGGCTGACCTGGGAGAACAGATCGATAACCTCCAGAGAGTCAAGCAGAAACTGGAGAAAGAGAAGAGTGAACTTCGACTGGAGCTGGATGATGTGGTCTCCAATATGGAACATATTGTTAAGGCCAAGGTAAAACAAACTTCAGTTGTTTGATTCAGTTGTTTGAGTGAATCTTGGTTTCAATATTATGGAAAAAATTCTAAATAAAAATATGTCTATGATTTTAAGATCACCATGGAGAAAACAAACAGATATTTGGAGGATCAATTGAATGAATATAGAAATAAGTGTGAAGAGTATCAAAGATCCCTGAATGACCACACCACACAGAAGTCAAAACTTCAAGCTGAGAATGGTATTTGCTCCTATCAAACACAGAATATGATACTGATGTAACGACTGAATTGACCTATAACAAATTTCAGGTGAATTTTCCAGACAAGTGGAAGAAAAAGAATCACTTATTTCCCAACTCACCAGAGGAAAGAACTCATATAACCAGCAGCTTGAAGATCTTAAAAGACAACTGGAGGAGGAAGTCAAGGTAAGAGAAAACTGTCAGAGCTCCATATTTGTAAGTTAACTGTGTGTGTTTTTTTAACAAATAAACAGGCCAAGAGTGCATTAGCCCATGCAGTGCAGTCTTCTCGCCATGACTGTGACCTGCTCAGAGAGCAGTTTGAAGAGGAGCAGGAGGCAAAGGCTGAACTGCAGCGAAGTATGTCCAAAGCAAACTCTGAAGTGGCACAGTGGAGAACCAAGTACGAAACTGATGCCATCCAGAGGACTGAAGAGCTGGAAGAGGCAAAGTAAGTGTCCATGATGTACTATGCCAACTTACAGTAAATGTGTTATCAACAGACTCTGATATTTGATAGAAAGAAGTTGGCCCAGCGTCTGCAAGATGCTGAGGAAGCAGTGGAAACGGTGAATGCTAAGTGCTCCTCTCTGGAAAAGACCAAACACAGACTCCAGAATGAGATTGAAGATCTCATGGTGGATGTAGAGAGGTCTAATGCTGCTGCTGCTGCTCTGGACAAGAAGCAAAGAAACTTTGATAAGGTAGATGATTATGTAAAGATCAGGGCATACACTGTTTGGTGTAAATCCATCATTTATGTAAATGTTTAGGTCTTAGCCGAGTGGAAGCAGAAGCATGATGAGTGTCAGTGTGAGCTGGAGAGCTCCCAGAAGGAGGCGAGGGCTTTGAGCACTGAGCTCTTTAAACTGAAGAACTCATATGAAGAATCTTTGGATCATCTGGAAACACTCAAAAGGGAAAACAAGAATCTCCAAGGTAGAGCTACTTAGAAGGTCAATTTACAACAAACAATACAATAAATCTAATCAATTTACTTGTGAACAGAGGAAATTTCTGATCTGACTGAGCAACTTGGTGAAGGTGGAAAAACTATTCATGAGTTAGAAAAGGTTCGTAAGCAGCTGGAACAAGAAAAGAGTGAAATACAATCAGCTCTTGAGGAAGCTGAGGTAAGAACAAACGAAAACCATAAACAAATAAAAAATGAATTAATGTAGAATTATATTCAATGTAGGCCTCACTAGAGCACGAGGAAGGTAAGATTCTTCGAGCTCAGCTTGAGTTCAACCAAATTAAGGCAGACATGGAGCGTAAAGTTTCTGAGAAAGATGAAGAGATGGAGCAGAGCAAGAGAAACCTGCAGAGAATGATTGACACCCTCCAGAGCTCTCTCGAGGCTGAGACTCGCAGCCGAAACGAAGCTCTGCGACTGAAGAAAAAGATGGAGGGAGACCTCAATGAGATGGAGATTCAGCTCAGCCAGGCCAACAGGCAGGCAGCCGAGGCCCAGAAGCAACTCAAATCTATCCATGCTCATCTCAAGGTAAAATGTGACTCAAAAAGTTTTAGATGAGCTTTTATGAAACCACAGAAAATATATTTTTATATATTGTAACTTAATTAAATAGTTTTTGAAGCCTCTTCTTCCGTAAATGTGGATATACAACCCCGCAGGATGCTCAGCTGCAGCTGGACGACTCCCTCCGTGCCAATGATGATCTCAAGGAAAACATTGCCATCGTTGAGAGACGTAATAATTTGCTTCAAGCTGAAGTTGAAGAACTAAGAGCTGCTTTAGAGCAAACTGAGAGAAGCCGCAAACTCGCCGAACAAGAGCTGCTGGATGTGTCTGAGAGAGTGCAGTTACTGCACTCACAGGTGAACAACATATTACATGTAGCATCACATTGAATTAAACCACTGTAGTCATTGTCTCTTTTTCCCAATGTAGAACACCAGTTTGATTAACCAAAAGAAAAAGCTGGAGGCTGACACATCCCAGCTTCAGACTGAAGTGGAGGAAGCAGTGCAGGAGTGCAGAAATGCTGAGGAGAAGGCCAAGAAGGCCATCACTGATGCGGCCATGATGGCAGAGGAGCTGAAGAAAGAGCAGGACACCAGTTCTCACCTGGAGCGCATGAAGAAGAACATGGAGCAGACCATCAAAGACCTGCAGCACCGTCTGGATGAGGCTGAAATGATCGCTATGAAGGGAGGCAAGAAGCAGCTGCAGAAGTTAGAGGCCAGGGTAAATAAATAGAGGCCTGACCTTTATTTACAGGGAGTTGTTGAGGAATATTGGTATAAATACCACTCATTTATTATCTCCAGGTAAAAGAACTGGAAAATGAAGTGGAAATGGAGCAAAAAAGATATAGCGAAGCTGTGAAAGGCATTCGTAAATATGAACGCCGCATCAAGGAACTGACCTATCAGGTTTGCTGGCAATCATTTAAGCAACAATATGTTTCTGTTATTTTCCCACATCTCAAACTCATGTCTCATTAATTTACACAGACTGAAGAAGATCAAAAGAACATGGCCCGTCTGCAAGACCTGGTTGACAAGCTGCAGCTGAAAGTTAAAGCTTATAAGAGATCCTCAGAGGAGGCTGTGAGTACTGATGTTTGTCTTCTAATTCTATTTGTAACTATCACAGTGTTGTATATCAAAAATTATGATGAAGGTTCTCAACTCTCAGGGTAAATGTCTTGTTGATTCACAAAACAATATTAGCAATAGATTCACCACCATTCCTGTTTTTGAAAGCTAAAACTGAATAACGCTTCTTGTTTTATAAATCCCTTGACTACAGTAAATTGGAGACGTTATAAAGTACCATAAAGGTGATTGCATGTTTTTAACAGGAGGAACAAGCTAATGTTCACCTTGGGAAGTGTCGCAAGCTGCAGCATGATCTTGATGAAGCAGAAGAGCGAGCTGACATCGCAGAATCACAAGTCAACAAGCTCCGTGCAAAGAGCCGTGATGTGGGATCCAAGGTTTGAAGCATGCACTCCTGCATCCCTAACTATTGTTTAATTTTACACTGTTTTTATGTGGGTAAAAATGCACTTCATATCCATAATATATCATATTTATTGCTCCCCTTAAATGGCACTAATGTTACTTTTTTTCTTGCAACAGAAAGGGTTTGATGAGGAGTGAAGCTTTGGATCCCTGGATAATTTGCTGTTTGCTGTGTTGCTGTGCAATCCTCAGTTATTCTCAATCACAAACCTGTAGTACTTAATAAAGACCACATCAGCACCACATCTATTTGTTGTTGTTATTTGTTAATTACACTGCTGTCCGATGACAATACTTTAAAATGCAAGCTAAGGCCAACTAGAGACTAATAATGCAGCTCACAAACATTTAGCGTAACACTCACAGCTAAGCAAAAGCTTCCAGCTACATAAATGTGCACGTGCTTTGCATTTAAAAAAAAAAAAAAAAACAGGAAACTTTTCTTTGAATAAACACTGTGCCTATTATCATCACAGCAGCAGTTTTCTCAAAGTTGACAGTGCAAACTTAAACTGTCTTTACAGAAGGCAGAGCTTTAGTGATTTCAACGGTATGGTCGGTACTCTGTCCTGTGTAAATCCAAATTAAATGCAGTTGTATTTTCTAGTTTTTCTTGCTCACAAAATGGCACTATGGGGTTAATTGGTGACAAGTTTGTGACAGGAGCCTTCTGTAAACATAAAACATTCCCTTGCTCATTCCCAAATAAGAAACTCACAGATAGATGCCACTTTGACCAGATTATCAAGAATGCATATCTCTATGAATTCACTTCAGCCCCTCGTCTTATTATGTCAGCTGTCAGTACCTCATCCCGGGGCAATATAAGAAGGAACCAGAGGGACAGAGGCGCAAGAGGTGCCACTGTGGTGTTAAAACCAGGGATGCCTCAGAGATGTGTTCTCTTATTGCTTGCTAAGAACATAACTCTCCAGAGAGGAGACAGGAATCTGTGAACCAATAAAACATACATTCACACCCTCGTATAAACATGAGCTATACTCACAATACAATGTGGCACCTGAACCTCAGCCTAAATATGCAATACACAATGCACATAATGATTAACTTTCACAAACCTTTAGACCCGAACAACCAATTCTATTCGATACATTCAGATATTTCCTTGAAAGCTTAGTTTAGTTTAGATGATTGCATTTGTCAGCATTGTTAAAGGCACGCTCGTAACATTTTGCCTTATACTGTTGCTCGCAGTACAAAACATGCTCCGAATAACCAACTAGGTTATTGCTATTTTTGCAGTATGTAATCAAAGGATTGGATGGATTTGGATGAAGACCTAAATCTCTTGGACTCAACAAGCATAATCAACATCTCCATAGAGATGAGTTGGAGATGTCCCGCTCTCAGTAAAGTTACAGTCAGGTAGAAGAGGTTTAAACACATGTGTTTTCTCACAGCAAAAGGCGGAAAAGAGCTTCTTGGACCTCCAAGGAGTATGATTAAAAAACAATCATACTCTCCGCTGAAGTTAAAATACATTCAACAGGTAAGGCCTTTTAGGGTGCAATGCATTGGGGCAATGTTTGTCCGTTTAGACATGCCATAAAAAGAAAGGCATTTTAACTTTACAAGTGCCTTGTTTTTTTAAACACGTTTGTTCGTATTTTTGTTCTTAAATATTTTTTAACAATACAAATATTTGTAATAAAAGAAATGCTTGTATTTTGTTCTATTCAAAGGGTGAAATGTTACGCGGAGTGGCTTTAAATAAACAGATATCGTCATTACACGCATACTTTGCTACATGTATACAAATATTCAGCTTTGAAAATTGATAGCAATAGCGTATTATCTTTACACAGTATTGTCTTTTAGTTACAAATGTTTGGCTCATAAGGGCAGGTCTTTAGTCGGGTCATGGAATCTCTCAGGGCACTTTTACACCCTGACGCCTGTGTCCAGAGGCACAGCCGGACTGTTATCACTATGGAAATAATCTCAGCACTTGTCAGCAGCAGTTGACCCTCACTTCTTTATCATTTCACCTTTCAAAAATTTGTAGAGCACAATTCATACACAAGGCAATTCAAAGTGCTTCACAGTTGCATAAAATTACAAAAACACAGATAAAATCAATCAATAAAACATCAACATAAAGTTAATCAATTACAGTAAAAGGCAAGAGTGCAGATAAAATACTCAGTTTTCATCTGCTCGGGTAAAAAGAGCTGTTTTCAGCCTGGATTTGAACATTTAGTCCTGACTCTGGGAACCACCAGGAGACCCCTCCCTGAAGTTCTCAGGGCCCGAGATGGTTCATACGGCTCTAACATGTCAGAGATGGACTTTGGTGCTAAACCATGAAAAGACTTGTACACAAGCTGAGCTGTTTTAAATTCTATTCTCTGAGTGACAGGAAGCCAGTGCAGGGACCGGAGCACTGGACTAATATGGTGGTATTTCCTGGTTCTTGTCAGGACTCGAGCAGCAGCGTTCTGGATGTTCTGCAGCTCTAACAGCTCGTTTAGAAAGGCCAGTGAGCAGCCGTTACAGTCGTCTAACCTGCTGGAGACAAATGCATGGATGAGTGTCTCCAAGTCTGGTTTTGACGCTATTCCTCTGATCTTAATGTTTTTCAGATGGTAAAAAGCTGATGATGTTATTGCTTTAATGTGGCTGTTTAAGTTCAGGTCTGAGTCCATGGTTACTCCTAGATTTCTAACCTGATTTAGAGAGAGAGAGACTCAAGGTGACAGATAACACTTTGTCTTTGTGTCTGTGGGCCAAAAACAATGATCTCAGTTTTGTCTGAGTTTAGTTGGAGAAAGTTGTTTTGCATCCACAAACTGATCTGTTCGATGCAGTGACAGAGAGTATCTACAGGCCCATGTTCACCTGCATCAGTGACAGAGAGTATCTACAGGCCCATGTTCACTTGCCGTCAGTGACACGTAGATCTGAGTGTCATCTGCGTTATTGTGGTACAACACATTGTTGCTGTTTATTAGCTGACCCAATGGAAGCATGTACACGTTGAATAAGAGGAGTCCCAAGATTGACCCCTGGGGGACTCCATAGGTCATGGAAATTGTGTCTGAGACACAGTTGCCAATTTCGACAAAGTATGTCCTATCCTCCAGATAGGACTTGAACCAGTTTAGCGCAGTACCAGAGATTCCCACCCAGTTTTCTAACCTGTGAAGTAAGATCCCGTGGTCCACTGTGTCAAAGGCAACGCTCAGGTCCAGCAGAACTAGAACTGAGACCTTACCTGCGTTGGTGTTCATACGGATATCATTTGTCACCTTGATCAGAGCTGTCTCAGTGCTGGGGGGGGGGCCTAAATCCTGACTGGGAAGTATCAAACACATTGTTAGATAGGAGAAAGTAAGTGAGCTGTTGATATATTACTTTCTCTAGGACTTTTCCTAAGAATGGTAGGTTTGATATGGGCCGGTAGTTGTTCAGTATCTTGGGATCAAGGCTGCTCTTCTTTAGAAGAGGCTTAATGACCGCGGTTTTCAAAGCCTTTGGAAATGCTCCAGTCTCAAATGAGATGTTGACTAACTGAACAAGTTGTGGTAACAAGCTGGTCAGCACAGACTTCAGAAATCTAGTGGGTAATTCATCAAGGCAGCATGTGCATGAACTCAGACCGGAGATAACCTCTTCGATTGTTTTGTCAATAACAGGTGTGAAATGTGTCAGCTCAAGGTGTTTATCTGGTGTCAGGGTTGCTATTTGTGTTGTGGAAATTATGGCATTTTTAAACCCTTGGACTTTGTCATAAAAAAATAATATTGCAAACTCATTGCACTTAGACGTAGAGATTAGTTCTAAGGGCAGTGAATAGTGATATAGTGATAATGTCTGACACCAAATAAGTTATACATTTACATCAGAAAGTCAGCAAACATTTTCAAAATTATAAAGTACCAAGTGAAGCAACACAATGATGTTTAAAGTAGTTACAATAATACAACTATTACAAATACAAAAGGCGCATTGAGTTGCCTTGTGTACGAAATGCGCGGTATAAATAAAGTTGCCTTGCCTTGCCTTACAATATAGATGTGGTTTATGAACTTTTCACTTGGCAAAGCATATTTTCATCTATTGTTTTGATCTTCGCAGTTTTGAAAACTGTCACAATATTAATGGTATTTATGTGAAGCAGCAAGAGGGAGGAGCCATCATCTGGTCGAGTTGATCCTAGATGTTGACTTCTGAAAGCCTCTTTAGCCGTCTCCTTCAATCAGTGTGTGGCTTTGGGCAGGAATTTCACACAGTTATCTTTGTCCTCAAAGACACAATGCCATGTCAACAGGACTGTAACCGAGTTCCCAGTGTTCACAAGTTGCAGACAATAATCGACGCAGGCCTCCACAGTGACCTTGGCTTCACACTGAGAGAGCGCAGGCACAGTCCTCCAGTGTGTCGTCATTATTGCCTTTGAGTGAATCTCAAGTATGTCACCTGTGGCAGACCTCTGTCTGTGCAGCCTGGCACTTGTCGCCTGCTTAAGCTCATGGACCAATGTTCCTTATTTAGAACAGTATCTCTGTTTATGTTCCTGCAAACTCCAGTCTATGATAACTGGGCACAATATGTGGTCAATGCCTTGCTGCATCGTCACTTAAGCCAGCTGGGTAAATGATACCCAGGCATGTCATACTTTTGTCTCCCCAGAAACTGCCTGTGATATAATTGCTGTGTAAACATCACTAATGTTTATGGGATTCTCTATCCATGAAGACAGAGCATTTGAATATGACTTAACACCCGACTTGCCATAAAATTAGGAAGGAGTATGTGCATTTAATTTCAATTGAAATATATATAATATACATAAAAATACATTTTGTAAATGGCTAAATGCTTTTTGTAGTTTGAATCGATTAAGACATCATCTTTGGCTAATTTATGTCTGAATGTTTAGTGCAAAATGAATTGTACAAGTAACAGAAGCTCTGTAAAGGGATGAGGAGAAAGGAATTCCTTTCTGTGTCTATTTAAAGACTGCATGGTCCTGGTGCTTGAGGATACCTATGATTAATCACTAAGCTTCAGGGAGGGCCTAATACGGCTGCGTCTAGGGACCCATCTCTGATAAGAATGACCCGCTGATTTCTATATTGCTCTATGTCACTCATTACCCCCCCCCCCCCCCCTAAGAGTCCCCAACCAATCTCAGACACAATACCCTTCTCAGTCCCTTAAATCTCCTCCATATTTGGTGTAGAGGATTCATTTAAAAAGAGAACTCATGGTGACTCCTCCAATAGGTCACCATTCTATCATAAGGTAAGGTCTGAGAGCAACCCATGAGTATTTGTGTGAATCTATACCTGAGCTGGTTTTGACTATACAAATCCCTCATCTATTTTCTTCGATTCAACAGGACCATTTCAATCTCCTCAGAAGGCATTGGCAAGGTATGTAAAAAGAATGTTTTAGCTTGAGCTAGTGAAAATAATAATGAAACAGTAACCATAGTATTATTGTTTTAGATAACGTGAAACATGGGTGATGCTGCCATGAAAGAGTTTGGGGCAGCAGCCCCATACCTGAGGAAGTCAGACAGGGAGCGTCTAGAGGCCCAAACTCGTCTCTTTGACATGAAGAAAGAATGCTTTGTTCCAGACACAGATGAAGAGTATGTCAAAGCATCCATTGTCAGTCGTGAGGGAGACAAAGTCACCGCACAGACTGCAAAGGGGAAGGTAAGTCTCAGCTGTATTGGTGTAGAATGTCTTTAAAATAAATAATGCAAAGACGTTATTAAAAAGACAGACATTAAACATTCTGCAATATTTGTGTTTGTTTTATAGACAGTAACTGTAAAGGATTGTGACGTGCACCCTCAGAACCCGCCAAAGTTTGATAAAATTGAAGACATGGCGATGTTCACTTTCCTCCACGAGCCCGCTGTGCTGTTTAACCTCAAAGAGCGTTATGCTGCATGGATGATCTATGTGAGATAATGTCTAGTGTTGTGGGATACTACACAAGATCAAATATACTATGACTGGCTTTCTCTTTGATAGACCTACTCTGGGCTGTTCTGTGTGACTATCAACCCCTACAAGTGGCTGCCAGTCTACAATCAAGAAGTGGTTGGTGCCTACAGAGGAAAGAAGAGGAGTGAAGCTCCTCCTCACATCTTCTCCATCTCTGACAATGCCTACCAGTACATGTTAACTGGTAAGTTCTGTACTGTTCGTTGATTATGACTATACATATGTGTAAAGGTGCATCTAATGAATATTTCTCTGATTTCCAGACAGAGAAAATCAGTCAATACTTATCACGTGAGTTTTTATTTGAAATATGAACTACATCCAGGATGTTCTGCTAATCTTATTGTTGTATAGTTGTTCGCAATAATGCAGGTCTGCCTTCTTATTAATGAATCAACACTCAATATTACAAACAAATTATTAATAATACAGCATGTGATCAATTTCCTCAGTGGAGAATCCGGTGCAGGGAAGACTGTAAACACCAAAAGAGTCATCCAATACTTTGCCAGTATTGCAGCTGCAGGTGGGAAGAAGGATGCAGGCTCAGAGAAGAAGGTCAGTCCATCATAGAACATAGGACTAATCAACAAACAAAGCGTATTTCTTTACAAACTAAGAATTATTTTGCTGTTTCTCCAGGGAACACTGGAGGATCAAATCATCCAGGCTAACCCAGCTCTGGAAGCTTTTGGAAATGCTAAAACCATTAGAAATGACAACTCTTCAAGATTTGTATGTTTGTCTCTGTGTACATGTTTATATAGATTTGTTGAGAATTAAAATGTTCCTTTTCAGGGTAAATTCATCCGAATTCACTTTGCTGCAAGTGGAAAACTAGCATCGGCTGATATTGAAACATGTAAGAACAATAATTATGATTTTCATCCTAATAATCATACATAGTTACACTACTTGCCATCTGCATACTTCAACTGTAACTATCTTTACAGATTTGTTGGAAAAGTCTAGAGTCACCTTTCAGCTTAAAGCTGAAAGAGATTACCATATCTTCTATCAAATCCTCTCTCAGAAAAAGCCAGAGTTGCTTGGTAAATCGAACGATGTAAAACAAATATCAAGGAATATTTCACAGATGAAACTGATGTCTCTGTGTTCTTTAGAAATGATGCTTATCACCAACAATCCCTATGACTACGCATTTATCTCTCAAGGAGAGACAACAGTCGCCTCCATCAACGATGCCGACGAGCTGATGGCAACTGATGTGAGTAGCGATGTGAATGTCAAAAAGAAAACTGACTTCATGGTTGTCTTATTGGGATTTTTTTGTGTTAATATTAAGCTGTGATTTATTGTACTCCAAGCTGTTGGTTCTGAAGGCATTCTGCGATAGCTTGGATTCCTTCATGAAAAGAAAATGATTTAAATAGACTGGATTAAAACCTTTCCAATGTCAAATGTCAACCCAGGGTTACGTTCTGATCCCTGTGGCTCAGTTATAACATTCGGTCTTATCCTCATCTGTCAATCAGCACACAGTACAATAAAGGTTTGAAAATAATGAGGAATTATGGCCATCTGTTCCTTTAGGATGCCTTTGATGTGCTGGGCTTCACTCAAGAGGAGAAGAATGGCATATACAAACTGGTTGGGGCCATCATGCACTATGGAAACATGAAGTTCAAGCTGAAACAGAGGGAGGAACAAGCTGAAGCTGATGGCACAGAAGGTCAGTTTCATGAAACAAAAGATGAAATAGTTGGTACTTTCACAGTAAATATTTAGCAAATATATTCTTCAGATGCTGACAAAGTATCCTATCTGATGGGGCTGAACTCTGCTGACCTCATTAAAGGACTTTGTCATCCAAGAGTTAAAGTAGGCAACGAGTGGGTCACCAAAGGACAAAATGTCCAGCAGGTACAGCAAAAACTTCTAAACTATAACTAGACTATAATTAAGTTAAAAAAAAGTATATTACTGAGAGAGGAAAAGCGGAATCAAATATAAAACTGCCAAAAAATCTACAGTTTGTTCATCCATGACTGTTTTCTAGGTGTACTATGCAGTTGGTGCACTGTCAAAGTCAGTGTATGAGAAAATGTTTCTATGGATGGTAGTAAGGATTAACCAATCCTTGGACACCAAACAGCCGCGCCAGTACTTCATAGGAGTACTGGACATCGCTGGGTTTGAAATTTTTGATGTACGTACATGTTTGTGTCACAATTATTATATTATATTATTATGTTTTTCACTATGTAAATTTGTTATAATATTTATTTATTTTGACAGTTCAACACCTTTGAGCAGCTCTGCATCAACTTCACAAATGAAAAACTGCAACAGTTTTTCAACCACCACATGTTTGTGCTGGAGCAGGAAGAGTACAAGAAAGAGGGAATTGAGTGGACCTTTATAGACTTTGGAATGGACTTACAGGCCTGTATCGACCTGATTGAAAAGGTAAAACTGTTAGAAGGAGGCACTGAAGTTAAATATGGTTTACCAACATATAACATTATTACTTATTCTCATACAGCCCATGGGCATCATGTCCATCCTTGAAGAGGAGTGCATGTTTCCAAAAGCCAGTGATGCCACATTTAAAGCTAAGCTTTACGACAATCATCTGGGAAAATCCAACAACTTCCAGAAGCCCAGGATTGTCAAAGGGAAACCAGAGGCTCATTTTGCCCTGGTTCATTATGCGGGGACTGTTGATTATAATATCAACAACTGGCTGGTGAAGAACAAAGACCCTTTGAATGAGACCGTCGTTGGACTTTACCAAAAGTCTACGCTTAAACTCCTTTCCATCCTATTTGCAAATTACACTGGAGTGGACTCTGGTTTGTATTAAAAATTGCTATATTGTATGCATTTCCAAATTATGACTAAGATACATTTTTATGTGATGTGTAAAATGTAGGTCAGGATGCAAAAGGGAAAGGAACAAAAAAGAAAGGGTCATCTTTCCAGACTGTGTCAGCCTTACACAGGGTAGGACCAATTAAAACATTTACAATAACGCATATTTAAAAAGGACATTAAACCATTAACTTTGTTGAATCAACAGGAGAACTTGAACAAGCTAATGACCAACCTGAGGTCCACTCACCCTCACTTTGTGCGCTGCATCATCCCCAATGAGACCAAGACTCCTGGGGCCATGGAGAACCCTCTGGTGATGCACCAGCTGCGCTGTAACGGTGTGCTGGAAGGCATCAGGATCTGCAGGAAAGGATTCCCCAACAGGATCCTCTATGGAGACTTCAAGCAGAGGTGATTCATTTTCTCTATACCAGTGGTTCTCAAACACAAAGTACCACATACAATATTTCACCTTCTTAGTACCAGGTCTAATAGACCTAAACTGGATTAAATTACATGTTTTATCTGAAAAAATAAATTAAATGCAGATCCACCTTAAAGAAGCCCAAGTACCTACGTTTGAGAACCACTATTATATAAAGTTCTAATGGCATAGAAATTAGAATTCCTCTTTTCAATAGATATCGGATCCTTAATCCTGCTGCCATCCCAGAGGGTCAGTTCATTGACAGCAAAAAGGGAGCTGAAAAACTACTTGGATCTCTTGATATTGACCATGTCCAATACAAGTTTGGTCACACCAAGGTACATAATACAAAATCAAATATAGCAAGCATACCGAATTCTAATTTTACTTGTATAGAAATGTAAAGATGATCTGATTAAATAGCATCATTTTGTTTTTCAAAGGTGTTCTTTAAAGCTGGCCTTCTTGGACAATTAGAGGAGATGAGAGATGACCGTTTGTCCCTGATTATAACGGGAATCCAAGCAAGATCTCGAGGATTGTTGGCAAGAGTAGAATTCCAAAAGATCGTGGAAAGAAGGTAAGCATTGATGTATTGTACGCCTAGAAATATTTGTGCTTGGTTAATGATTAAATAATTAACACCAAGGCAAAACACCACAGTACAAATTGTAGCCTGTACATCCAAGAGCATTCTGATTTCCTAAACAGATGGTTTAATGATCTTCAACAGAGATGCCTTGTTAGTAATCCAGTGGAATATCCGTGCCTTCATGGTGGTCAAGAATTGGCCTTGGATGAAGCTCTACTTCAAGATCAAACCTCTGCTGAGATCAGCAGAAGCTGAAAAGGAAATGGCAAACATGAAGGAAGAATTTTTGAAGCTAAAAGAGGCTTATGCAAAGTCAGAAGCTCGCAGAAAGGAATTAGAGGAGAAAATGGTCTCATTTCTCCAAGAGAAGAACGACCTGCAACTTCAAGTTCAAGCAGTAAGTACAATGTCATTTACATTAAATGCTCAAGAATAAAATCAACAATGTATAGCTGTTCATTAACTATAACCACAATAAAAAATTAGGAGCAAGATAATCTTGCTGATGCCGAGGAACGATGTGAGGGACTGATAAAACACAAAATTCAAATGGAGGCTAAAGTTAAAGAACTGTCTGAGAGATTGGAAGATGAAGAGGAGATGAATGCAGAACTCACAGCAAAGAAAAGGAAGCTGGAGGACGAGTGCTCTGAGCTCAAGAAAGACATTGATGACTTAGAGCTCACTCTGGCCAAAGTGGAGAAAGAGAAACATGCCACTGAGAATAAGGTACAGATTAATATTCTAGATTAATTTTTGTATTGGTTCATGTTAAATTGTGATGGTATAATTAGTTTTTGTACATAACACAAATTGTAGGTCAAGAACCTGGTTGAAGAAATGTCTGCACTGGATGAAATCATCGCCAAACTGACAAAAGAGAAAAAAGCCTTACAGGAAGCTCATCAGCAAACACTGGATGACCTGCAGAGTGAAGAAGACAAAGTCAACACTCTGACCAAAGCAAAGACGAAGCTGGAGCAACAAGTGGATGATGTAAGTGCTGACCTTCTTGCTGTGAGGCAACAGGGCTGAGCGCTCAGTCACCGTACCTTGTGTGAAGAGCTTCAGATTACTTGTGTTGCTTTGAAAATACGATTCCCTCCCCTTATCTTTTGTCACTTGTCGACTCAAGTAAGATGCAAAGGAGTTACCAGTATACAGTATCTAGTGCTTGTGTGTTATCCAACTCAGCACAGAAATTTGTTTTTAAATGTGTATAAAATATTAATTTCTCTGTTCTGTTACATTTCAGCTTGAAGGTTCATTAGAGCAGGAGAAAAAAATTCGCATGGATCTTGAAAGAGCAAAAAGGAAGCTGGAGGGAGACTTAAAAATGACCCAGGAAAGTCTTATGGACTTGGAGAATGACAAGCAACAACTGGAAGAACATCTGAAAAAGTGAGCAACTAAATATAAATAGTATCAAAGTGGTCTTGAGAGAAAATCTGTAATTCACTGCAATGTATTTGCTTCTTTTTAGGAAAGACTTTGAGGTTAATCAGCTCAACAGTAAAATAGAAGATGAGCAGGCTATTGCTATTCAACTTCAAAAGAAACTGAAGGAGCTACAGGTACAAAATGTCTATTCATGTTTGGGTGGTCATAAAACAAGAACATTTTCAAATGTCTCTGACTTTAGGCCCGCATCGAGGAGCTGGAAGAGGAGCTTGAAGCAGAGCGAGCTGCTCGGGCCAAAGTGGAGAAGCAGAGAGCAGACTTGGCCAGAGAACTGGAGGAGATCAGTGAGAGGCTGGAAGAGGCCGGTGGAGCAACATCTGCCCAGATTGAGATGAACAAGAAAAGAGAGGCTGAGTTTCAGAAACTGCGCAGGGACCTGGATGAGGCCACTCTGCACCATGAGGCCACCACTGCTACACTCAGGAAGAAACAAGCCGACAGTGTGGCTGACCTGGGAGAACAGATCGATAACCTCCAGAGAGTCAAGCAGAAACTGGAGAAAGAGAAGTGCGAATTTCGACTAGAGCTGGATGATGTGGTCTCCAATATGGAACATATTGTTAAGACAAAAGTTAGTTACACAATATATTAATCATTAATTCTCACATTCAAAGAATATGTAGTTTACTTTCATTTTTACAACATTACAGACAAATCTGGAAAAAACTTGTCGGAGTATGGAAGATCAAATGAATGAATACAAGGCAAAATACGAAGAAGCTCAACGTTACATCAATGACTTCAACATGCAAAAGGCAAAGCTTCAAACTGAGAATGGTATAATACTTTACTTATTTTGGAAAAAAGTGACACTTGTTTAATTATGCAATGACAATGTCACCTTTCTGTGTATTTTACTCCTGGAAAATAGGTGAATTTTCAAGGCAGCTAGAGGAGAAAGATTCCCTAGTGTCTCAACTGACCAGAAGTAAACTCTCATACACGCAGCAGATTGAGGATTTAAAGCGTCAGCTGGAAGAAGAGACTAAAGTATGAACGTCACACTTTATAATAAGTTGTTTCAACTAGAATTTACGTTTACATTTATGTAATATTTAGGCCAAGAGTGCATTAGCCCATGCAGTGCAGTCTTCTCGCCATGACTGTGACCTGCTCAGAGAGCAGTTTGAAGAGGAGCAGGAGGCAAAGGCTGAACTGCAACGAAGTATGTCCAAAGCAAACTCTGAAGTGGCACAGTGGAGAACCAAGTACGAAACTGATGCCATCCAGAGGACTGAAGAGCTGGAAGAGGCAAAGTAAGTCATTGACATTTCAGTGAATTTATTTCATTATTTATGGGTTATAGTGCATCTGTCAGATCAGCTTTTTGTTTGTGTTATGTTCCTTTTAAAATGTAAGACGAACAAAAAGTTTGTCTGTTAGATGACTGGGCAGCGTTATTATCACAATGATATGTATTAATGAACAAAAACAGAAATAGGACATGAAATATCACTAAAATCCCTTCTTTACGAAGGAAAAAGTTGGCTCAGCGTCTGCAAGATGCTGAGGAAGCAGTGGAAGCTGTAAATGCTAAGTGCTCCTCTCTGGAGAAGACCAAACATCGACTCCAGAACGAGATTGAAGATCTCATGGTGGATGTAGAGAGGTCTAATGCTGCGGCTGCTGCTCTGGACAAGAAACAAAGAAACTTTGATAAAGTAGGCATGGTTGAGTCATAAACAATACAATATTTTAGAAAATACATGTCACTCATTAATCTGCATTTTTTTCACCAACAGATCTTGTCAGAGTGGAAACAGAAGTATGAGGAGTCACAAGCAGAACTAGAGAGCTCTCAGAAGGAGGCGAGGGCTTTGAGCACTGAGCTCTTCAAACTGAAGAACTCGTATGAAGAATCATTGGATCATCTGGAGACTATGAAGAGAGAGAATAAGAACTTACAGGGTAAGCGCCACAACAATTTGACTGTTATTCACAGGATTTGATGTAATGTATTGAAATCCTGCTGCTCTTTTAAAGAGGAGATTTCTGACCTGACTGAGCAACTGGGTGAGTCAGGAAAGAGCATTCATGAATTGGAGAAATTGCGAAAACAACTGGAACAGGAAAAGGGCGAGATCCAGTCGGCTCTAGAAGAAGCTGAGGTACAAAGACGGAAATTGACAGAAAATATTTAGTTTGTTCAATAATAAAAATGATGTTGTCTCTCAGGCATCTCTAGAACATGAGGAGGGAAAGATTCTCAGGGCCCAGCTTGAGTTCAACCAAATAAAAGCTGAAATTGAACGTAAACTAGCAGAGAAGGATGAAGAGATGGAGCAGACCAAGAGAAACCTGCAGAGGACGATTGAGACCCTTCAGAGCTCTCTTGAGGCAGAGTCTCGCAGCAGAAATGAAGCTCTCCGTCTGAAGAAAAAGATGGAGGGAGACCTCAATGAAATGGAGATTCAGCTCAGCCAAGCCAACAGGCAGGCAGCCGAGGCCCAGAAGCAACTCAAATCAGTTCATGCCCACCTTAAGGTACATCAGTGCTTTTAAAGTTTAGACATACTTCATATACAAATACAATTATTACCATTTTATTAATGAACAAATACACTTGTGTTTATTTGTGCAGGACTGCCAGATTCAGCTCGATGACTCTCTTCGTGCTAACGATGACTTCAAAGAGAATATTGCCATTGTTGAAAGACGGAACAATTTGCTACAGGCTGAACTTGAGGAATTAAGAGCTGCCCTGGATCAGACTGAGCGAAGCCGAAAACTCGCTGAACAAGAATTGCTGGATGTCAGTGAAAGGGTCCAACTACTGCACTCACAGGTGAACACTTCAGTACTTTGTGCTTTTATAAGAAAAAACATAACTTGGAATAAAAAAATTAACATCACTAATAATAACCCCCAACTGCCAGCTGCAGGATAGACCAGGAGTCAGGTACTTTGTTGTGTTATGCCTTGCTACCTGCTCTTACCATCTCTCTTTTTACAAGGACACCCAAACTTAATTTATTTGCACTCACTGCCAGATGTTAAATTGTCATTTGCGGTTTATGATTCATAGAATACTGGCCTAATTAATCAAAAGAAGAAACTTGAAAATGACGCATCCCAGCTTCAGACTGAAGTGGAGGAAGCAGTGCAGGAGTGCAGAAATGCTGAGGAGAAGGCCAAGAAGGCCATCACTGATGCAGCCATGATGGCAGAGGAGTTGAAGAAAGAGCAGGACACCAGTTCTCACCTGGAGCGCATGAAGAAGAACATGGAGCAGACCATCAAAGACCTGCAGCACCGTCTGGATGAGGCTGAAATGATCGCTATGAAGGGAGGCAAGAAGCAAGTGCAGAAACTGGAGGCCAGGGTAAGTATCACTTCATACGTGTTTTATGTTTAAGATAAGATAGCCTTTTATTGATCTCACAATGGAGAAATGTACTTGTTATATTCAGCTCTTAGAAACACTTAGGGTGTGCAAATAGGCAGGAAATGTGAAATAAACAACAAATAAATAGTAAATAGTGGTATCTTATATACAAGGACTATCAAGGACTTTGTGAGGACAAAAAGTGTAAACAGTAAATAATAATAAAGTAAACAAACTATAACTAAAAAGGTTATTGTCAGTATTAGCAGTGCAGGTTTAGTGCAAGTGGATGATAAAGTGACGCAGGTAAGTGATGTGAACACAGGGATTGTTGCATGTGTTCTGCAAAGGGGTGGTTGCACATGTTACTTTACAGTCTTGTTGTACAGTCTGACAGCAGTGGGGATGAAGCCCTTGCGTTACCGTGCCTTATTGCACAGTCTTCCACTGAAAGAGCTGCTCAGCTCCTCTACAGTCCCATGCAGTGGGTGGAAGGTGTTGCCCCGGACGGAGCTGGCCCTCCTGACCAGCTTGTTCAGTCTGTTCTTGTCCCGCTCTGTGCTGCCCGGGGCCCAGCACACGGTAGCGTAGTGTACAGGGCGTTGGTGTTGTGGGACCAGTCCAGTTTATTGTTGAGGTGAACACCAAGGTACTTGAAACTGTGAACCACCTCGATGTCCTCCCCTGGATGTTTAGTGGTGTGTGTGGTAGTGGCTTCCTCCTGAAATCTATCACCATCTCCTTCGGCTTACTGGTGTTCAAGCACAGGTGGTTGCGCTCACACCAGTCCACAAAGTCCATGATCACCGACTGGTACTCCAGGTCATTCCCCTTAGACACACAGCCCATAATGGCGGAGTCATCAGAGAACTTCTGCAGATGAAAGCTGTCCATGTTATGTGTGAAGTTCGACGTGTAGATAGTGAAGAGAAATGGTGAGAGGACGGTGCCCTGAGGGGCCCCAGTGCTGCAGACGACCACCTCAGACTCACACTTTCATAGTTACTATGAAGACAGATCAAATGTTTTATAGTTAAGGTTTTGTGTTATGTGTCTGTGTAAGCTCTCAGTCGTACAGGAGTTGTCCATCTTCAATGAAGGTACTTGAGTCATCTCAGTGTACTCAGTAGTTGAAGTCTTCGAACGTTTCGAAGACTTCACTTACTGAGTACAGAAGATGACTCAAGTACCTTCATTGAAAATGTAGTGTTATGTGACAATTAGTTCCTCTAAAATAAAACTTTTAACTCATCTACTGATTTAGGTGAGGGAGCTTGAGAACGAGATCGAGTCTGAGCAGAAGAAAAGTGTTGAAGCTGTGAAAGGCATTCGTAAATATGAACGCCGCATCAAGGAACTCACTTATCAGGTATCATTTATTATTTTCTACTATCTCTGGGATCAATAAATACCATTTCACTTACACATTATTTTACTTTAACTGATCCTTTTACAGACAGAAGAAGACCGCAAAAATGTTGCTCGCCTACAAGACCTGGTTGACAAGCTGCAGCTGAAAGTCAAAGCTTATAAGAGAGCTGCCGAAGAGGCAGTAAGTTTTGGCTCACATTTAGTGGTTTTATAATATGCTAAAAGTACCTTTATTATAGATTTGATATTGTTTCTGATATAATGTTCTATGTGCTAAATTGTGCTATTTTAGGAAGAGCAGGCTAACACACATCTGAGTAAGTTTCGTAAGATCCAACATGAGCTGGACGAGGCTGAGGAGCGAGCTGATATCGCAGAGTCTCAGGTCAATAAGATGCGTGCTAAGAACCGTGATGTGGGATCTAAGGTAAGCAGAGACCTTTCAGCCTGACCAAATAACATGTAACTATAAATAAATATATACATACATTAATTAATATTAAAGGGACTAGACGCAGTTTCAAATGTTACAATTATGTATTTTCTACCCCCTATTTGCTCCAGCAATGTCCTAATGTAAAATGAGCCCAGACCTCTTCACCACAACTGCCGCTAAAATCCCGCACTGTCACTCAAAACGTTGTTACTTAAGGCCCGAAGAGAGCTTAATATAGAAACTGCAGTTACGAGCAAGACCTGAGGTGGCAGTATAAAACTGACAACTTCCATCTAGTCTTTAATACCAATACAACTACTATAACTAATAATGATAATGATAACGATAATAATAATAATAATAATAATAATTATAATAATAATAATAATAATAATAATAATAATACAATCAAGAAATCAGTCCTGGGTTTGGTGCAAAATAATTTTATTCTGATTTAGAACATTTTAGTTTTGGTTAGCTGGTTTGGTTCATTATTAGTAGTACAATGCTTGATGCAGATAAAACAAATTCATTTGTTTTATCTGGAGATTAAGTTTAAGGATGTTAAGTTTGGGGTTAAGTTTATAAAACATTTAAACTGTACAGTGAATGTCTAAACTCATTGGATGATAGGCACATAGATAGATTATATTTAAAAAGACTTTGAGTAGCAGGTGAGAATGAAATGATGGTTAATATGATTGTAATAACACATTTCACAATAATATAACATTGTAAATAATACATACTATTGCAAATGCTGTAACCCATTATATTATCATAAGTAGTTCTGGGGAGTAAGAAAATACATTTATGAATTTAGAACACTAATTTTGAGTAATTCTATTTCAGTACAATCACTCTTTCATTTGAGGATATTTAGAATACAGTTAAGACTTTGCTAAGATCAAACATCAAACATCACAGTACTCAATCGTTCAGTTTCTCCTTCATCCAGCAGATAACAGCACAATGCCATAGGGCATGTCCACCCTGCGGTATGTGATGTGCTGTTATCTTCTATACTACTGGTGTGGATTTGCAAAGCGCTTTTTTGTATTCCTAATTAGTGGTTAATAAGCTAATAAAATGCACTGTAATAAGCCTAGCCTACATGTTTTTAAATCAACGCTGCATTTATACATGTACTGTAAATATAATGCACATCAATGTGAAAGTATTCCAAGTATTCAGAATCAAATTCTCTGATTGGACAAAGTAACGGAATACATTTTAAGGCAAGTATTTAGCATTCTGTAACTAAATACGATTTCAAAGTACTCTCCCAACACCGATCATAAAAAAGCCTCTCCTTTGTCACCTGTTAGAGTTAATGTGATTGAAAATAATATGTTTTTTTTCTTCACCTCCTCTGTGAGAATGTCCATGCCCTTCTTGTAGTGATCTCTGTCTCTGTTGTTTGGTTTTGTGTGTTACAGAAAGGACTGGATGAAGAGTGAAACTCTCCTTTACTAAGCACCTTCACGTTTGGTGTGACTGGGGTTCCTCAATCTCCAATGTAGTTCTGTAGAATAAAGCAAAGAATTTGAATTCATGTGCACTCTTGTTTTCCATTTTACCCTTGTACCTTGTATATGTAAACTGGTTGAAAGCACAATGAGGTAATCCTTAAAACTAATATTAGTATTAGTTTTACTATTCAATTCAAAATTCTATTCAAAATTGTTGTAAATTTGCCGAATATTAGTGAGGGGTTTTAAAATATAATATGGACAATAACGATAAAGCAATGTAAATAACAAACACATTGTATTTGCAGTTGTTAACTCAAGCCCTGATAAAAAAAAGGCTTTTCAATCCAAGAAAGTACTTGGATCTTTTTATTTGATATGAACACACAAAGTTAAGTAAACCAGAGGAGGATAAAAAAGTAAACAAACTAATGGTATTACCCAGCTTACCTTACAGTACTGGGTGCCTGACAGCCATTTGAACTGCACACGCTACTGCAAGAGATATAGCGCTATCAAAGACATAAAAATAAATGATAAACCCTACTGTGTATATATATGTGTGTGCATTCATTAACGGACCTTTGTGTGCAAAATAAGCACGTTACAATCCAAATGCCACTAATCACAAGATAAGGGCAGACTTGTGAGACTATTTCTTTGCATTAAAGAATACCTAACCGTTCAATAAAATAGTGGTTATTATTAGCAATGTTGGAAGAGGAGTGGAAATTGCACGGGGCAGACGATCAGGTAAAATGTTTGTGTAAATCAGCAGCCTGTCTCTGAGATCAGACTATCATTTCAAAGATCCCGCAGGGCCCCCCAATAATAACTCACCATCGTCTAAAAACAATTGTGATGTTTTGCAGCCTAATGTAAGCATCATGTAGGCTAAATACTGATTTAAAGTGGTGAAATTTAACAAATGCATTTCCAATCAAACTTAATACCTACATGACTTCAGAAACAAACACTCCCATTTCTTTTACTTGTCTAAAGTAAATGTTTGTTAGAAATTCTTTATGTTTTGACGCATTTGCATGTTGACTGGGGGGCCCTGGCCTGTTTCCAGCACACGCAGGGGGAGCTTCAAGAAAAACAGGCTGGGAACCACTGCAAATGAACACATGTCACCTCACTATTTTAAATCTTATATTTAGACTATATTATCTCGAGTATCATGCACCTGTTAAACCGCATCATAATGTCCCTCTCAAAGAGACAAGGACCCCGGAAAAGAATTTCACACAGTTATCTTTGTCGCCAAGGCCAAAGGGAAGGAAACAATGCCATGACGGCAGGGTGTGACAAAGGCAGTAGACCTCGGTCGACAGAGTGGTGCTGAGTGATAATTCAAAGTCCCTGACCCCTCGACAGCTGCACTACTTTATTGTCTCTAAGGCTATCACGGCCCCCTTGAAATACATGACCTGGTGAACTTTATCTTTTTAATCAATACTTATTACATCACGGTACCAAAGACATAAATGAAAAAAATATTATATAGATTTCGGCTGCTGCGGGTGTGCAGGGTCTATTTGTTTTGCTGTTGTTTCCTTGTTGCTATTTTGTTCCTTTGTTGTTCCACTATGTTTCGTGAAATGTATTGATTTTGTGGGTGGGCCCTTGTAAGCTCTTGCTTCGGCCCACTCCTTTTGAGCAGAGTGTTTGCTGCTCAAATAAACAAATAAACAGATACACTAATTTCTGTTTTTAACTGTCAGTAAACTTCAAAACCATACCTGGTTTTTTCCACACTTACAGATGACTCATGTACTGCCCAGGCAATCTGTAAAACTATTACAACTACAAGGAGGATTTTGATATTGAAATTTGTGTGTGAATTACAAATAACTCTTAATGGCTTGAGATATTTATAAGAGGTTTGCCATTTTTTTCTTGATTCTACAATTAATTTTCTGGATTTTTGGTTGGGTAATTGCAAAATCTGTGACAAAAATAAAAAGTTTTATTAGATGATATGATCTTTGCTTCTAGATTTAAAAAAAACAGAAGGTTAATTCATCTCAGTATAACAATCATCGAAAATACATAAATACATATATATTGAAAGCTAAAGTTAATATACATCATACTTAAAGGTAACACAACAACAAAAGCAGCAACCCTGACATTGCTGTTTAGTAAATGGTCATAAAATAAGTGTCACCCGATACAGTATCCGGCCTGTCCCTGAACCCCACTTATTGCCCTCCCCTTTCTTTGAATCATGTTGTGTCCTCGCCTTGTTTGTCACAAGGTGATTGCAACAAATAGAAGCAATAAACCCTGCCCAATTAGAATTCAGATCGGTTTGATCTGGAGACTGTTTTTTTCAAACTTCATCCCATATTTGGTAATTAAAAAACCTTTATTAACGAGGCGGGATTGTTATCTGCCACAGGGGGGCTCTTCATTTCTTTCGATCATTTCAAAGATTAAGGTAAGCTCAATAAGCAGATAAGATATTTACAGTTGCTGATAATACAGTATTAACAAACGCTTCATTACGCAGGTTTTCTGACAGACATCTTGTTCTGCTGTGTGACCAAGCCCAAACCCCAGGTAAAGGGAGTTCTCTTCAAGATGTCTGTAAATACATTTGTATTTTATGTCTTTATAACTAAATTGAAAAGTTGGAATGACTTTGTGCAGGTTGAAAAATGGGTGATGCAGCCATGAAGGAGTTTGGGCCTGCAGCTTCTTATCTGAGAAAATCGGACAAGGAGCGGCTTGAGGCTCAGACTCGACAGTTTGACATGAAGAAGGAATGCTTTGTTCCTGATCCTGAGGTGGAATTCGTCAAGGCTTCGATTGTCAGTCGAGACGGGGACAAAGTCACAGCTAAGACTGAATTTGGAAAGGTATGTGTAATAGAGATAAAGAAATCTACATATAATTTTCCATTTGAATAAATATTACAATTTGTTTTATAGACTGTAACTGTAAAGGAGTGTGACGTACACCCCCAGAACCCGCCAAAGTTTGATAAAATTGAAGACATGGCGATGTTCACTTTCCTCCACGAGCCCGCTGTGCTGTTTAACCTCAAAGAGCGTTATGCTGCATGGATGATCTATGTGAGATAATGTCTAGTGTTGTGGGATACTACACAAGATCAAATATACCATCACTGGTTTTCTCTTCGATAGACCTACTCTGGGCTGTTCTGTGTGACTGTCAACCCCTACAAGTGGCTGCCAGTCTACAATCAAGAAGTGGTTAATGCCTACAGAGGAAAGAAGAGGAGTGAAGCTCCTCCTCACATCTTCTCCATCTCTGACAATGGCTACCAGTACATTTTAGCCGGTAAAGCACTATTTCTTTATTATTTAAGCATATTTAAACTACAAGTATAATGTTGTTTTATTATTTCATCCAGATAGAGAAAATCAGTCAATCCTCATCACGTAAGTTTTGCAGATCAGATGTCAAACAAAAATGACAAAGTAAGGTATTCAAACAAAGTCATTGTGTTTTCTTAGTGGAGAATCTGGTGCTGGAAAGACTGTCAATACCAAACGTGTCATTCAGTACTTTGCCAGCATCGCAGCAGCACCAGGTGGGAAGAAAGATGCAGCAGCTGAGAAAAAGGTATGTAATGGTTAAGTATGTAGTGATTCACAATCTAAAATAAACACGTCATACAGGGAACCCTGGAGGATCAAATCATTCAGGCAAACCCCGCTCTAGAGGCCTTTGGAAACGCCAAGACCATCAGAAATGACAACTCCTCGAGATTTGTGAGTGTTATTTTTATTATTTTTTGGACTGGACTTGATAGATTAAAATAGAAATATTTCCAATAGGGCAAATTTATCAGAATCCACTTTGACAATCGAGGGAAGCTCGCTTCTGCTGACATTGAGACTTGTAAGTACAAGGTGAAATTAACATGACTTTTATTGTGATGGTTTTCCATGATCTGTAAAGAAACAATAGCACTAGATCTAAAGACAATCTAATATAGTGTGTTAAACACCTCTTACAGACCTCTTGGAAAAGTCTCGTGTGACTTATCAGCTCAAAGCTGAGAGAGACTACCATATTTTCTATCAAATCCTCTCTCAAGTAAAGCCTGAGCTGTTGGGTATGGAAAAACAAACACAGCAAACAAAATCATACATGTCGCAATTTGGCTAATTTTATAATTATTAAACTTTTGATGTTTTTGTTTCTTTTAAAGAAATGTTGCTAATTACAAATAATCCCTACGACTACGCCTTCATCTCCCAAGGAGAGACGACTGTAGCCTCCATCAATGACTCTGAGGAGCTATTGGCCACTGATGTGAGTAAAACTACTACAAATGATAACAATGTGAGTGGTATACATTAACACAATGAAATGGGTTTCGCTTATATTCTGTTCAGGATGCTTTTGATGTGTTGGGTTTTACCCAAGAGGAGAAAAACAGTATTTACAAGCTGACTGGTGCCATTATGCACTATGGAAACATGAAGTTCAAGCAAAAGCAACGGGAAGAACAAGCAGAGGCGGATGGAACTGAAGGCAATACTCACAATTATAGGCCATAAGAGTATTGAAATGCACACACTAAAACAAGTTTGGTTTTGATTCATCAGAAGCCGACAAAGTTGCGTATCTGATGGGTTTGAACTCTGCTGATCAAAGGGCTGTGTCACCCAAGGGTTAAAGTTGGAAATGAATGGGTCACCAAGGGACAGAATGTCAATCAGGTTGACAAAAACTTATACTATTATACTACTACAAATAAAAGACAGCTATTGTAATACCATATTCTGCAATCTAGGTGTACTACGCTGTTAGTGCACTGTCAAAGTCAGTGTACGAGAAAATGTTTATGTGGATGGTGATGAGAATTAACCAATCCTTGGACACCAAACAGCCACGCCAGTACTTCATAGGTGTTCTGGACATCGCTGGGTTTGAAATTTTTGAAGTGAGTGTTTATCAATTAGATGTTACCAATTGATGCTCTTTTAATAACAAGGACAATGTGGATCTTAACGTTTCAGTTCAACACCTTTGAGCAGCTCTGCATCAACTTCACAAATGAAAAACTGCAACAGTTTTTCAACCACCACATGTTTGTGCTGGAGCAGGAAGAGTACAAGAAAGAGGGAATTGAGTGGACCTTTATAGACTTTGGAATGGACTTACAGGCCTGTATCGACCTGATTGAAAAGGTAACAATGTTAGAAGGAGGCACTGAAGTTAAATATGGTTTACCAACATATAACATTATTGGTTATTCTCATACAGCCCATGGGCATCATGTCCATCCTTGAAGAGGAGTGCATGTTTCCAAAAGCCAGTGATGCCACATTTAAAGCTAAGCTTTACGACAATCATCTGGGAAAATCTGCCAATTTTCAGAAGCCCAGGATTGTCAAAGGGAAACCAGAGGCTCATTTCTCCCTGGTTCATTATGCGGGGATTGTTGATTATAATATCAACAACTGGCTGGTGAAGAACAAAGACCCTTTAAATGAGACCGTCGTTGGACTTTACCAAAAGTCTACACTTAAAATGCTGGCAGCACTCTTTGCAAATTATGCAGGAGCAGACTCTGGTTTGTATCTTAAGATTTAACATAAGCAGCAAGAAATGATTATTATTATTATTGCGATAGTGAAATATCATATTGGAATTGGCCTTTGACTTCCTCACATTCTTATATATTGCAAATTTATCTCAAGAATCTGGAAGGGGAAAAGGAACAAAAAAGAAAGGGTCATCCTTCCAGACTGTGTCAGCCTTACACAGGGTAGGACCAGTTAAAATATGTATAATAACACATATTTAAAAAGGACATAAAACAATTAACTTTGTTGAATCAACAGGAAAACAAGCTAATGACCAACCTGAGGTCCACTCACCCTCACTTTGTGCGCTGCATCATCCCCAATGAGACCAAGACTCCTGGGGCCATGGAGAACCCTCTGGTAATGCACCAGCTGCGCTGTAACGGTGTGCTGGAAGGCATCAGGATCTGCAGGAAAGGATTCCCCAACAGGATCCTCTATGGAGACTTCAAGCAGAGGTGGGTATTGGTTATCATGTTATTGTTAGTGAATTAGGGCTGGATAATGTATAATAATAGTGATGATGCTAATAATAATGATTAATAAAACATAGGTTTTATATGGCGTTTTTTAAAGAAAATCACAGAAACTCATAAGATGGAGAATTATTTTAAGTTGTATGCGGGTTTGGAGCAGTTTTTTGAGAGTGGTCAATGAGTCTGAGATTCTGAAGTGGATGGGGAGTGAGTTCCAGAGGTAGGGGTCAGCAATGGCAAAGGGTCAGTCCTCCAAGGTCCGGTGCGTGGATTTGGTGATGGGTCTGAGGAGGTTGGAGTCAGCAGAGCAGAAGCGGCAGGAGGGGTGCTGGAGGAGGTTTGTGAGGTTCAAAGGGGCCAGGTTATTAAGGGCTTTTTAGGTGATGCACGTGTTGTATGGGGAGCCAGTGGAGCTGTTGGAGGAATGGGGTGTTGTGGTCTCTGGAGCGGGTGTGGGTGAGGAGGCGGGCAACGGAGTTTTGATCAAATGCAGTTTTTACAAGTCAGAAGAAGGGAGAGTATAGAGGTATTGCGGTAGTCGAGTCTTGAAAATAAATGCATGGAAGAGGGTTTCATGTAGGGAGGATGGGGACGAAGGTGAGCAATGTTCCGGAGTTTGAAAAGCCTGTTTTGGTGATCTGGCGAATGCGGGGCTTGAATGATAGAGTGGGGTCAAAGATGAAACCAAGATTTCTGATCTTGTGAGAGATGATGACTGATCAACAGAGAGAGGTATTCAACGGAGAGAGTGAAATCCTGGGAGGAGGCAAGGGATTTGGGACCAATGGCAATTTCAGATTTATTGCTGTTGAGTTTGAGGAAGTTGGTGGTCATCTAGGATTTTATTGCAGAGAAGCAGTTTGTGATGTTGGATACTGTACTCTATATCACCTTTTAGAACTTGAGCTGTATTGAGATAGTATTGTATAAGCCATAAGGTAAATTACTGCATCACTGATTGTTTTTATCTACCTGAAGATACCGTATACTGAACCCAAGTGCCATACCTGAAGGTCAGTTTATTGACAACAAAAAAGCGTCCGAAAAGCTTTTGGGATCCTTAGATATAGACCACAACCAGTACAAACTGGGACATACAAAGGCAAGTGTTCATGTTTCAACATACGTATGACATGACTAATACCGACACCATAACCCCATTTATCTCTGTATATCAAGTAGGTTTTCTTTAAAGCAGGACTGCTTGGTCTTCTGGAGGAAATGAGAGATTGATCGATTGGCATTGATCATTACCAGAATCCAAGCCAGATCACGAGGTGTTTTAGCAAGAATTGAATTCCAAAAAATTGTTAATAATAATAATAATGCCTTACACTTATATTGCGCTTTACAAGCCTGTATTACCAAGTTTCTCAAAGCGCTACACTGTCGTCATTATTCATTCACTCCATACTTGGTGGTGAGCTGCTGTTGCAGCCACAGCTGCCCTGGGGCAGCCAGTCTGCACCATCGGCCCACCACCTGCCACTCACTCATACACCAGGGTACGCAGACACTGGAGGCAAGGAGGGTGAAGTGTCTTGCCCAAGGACACAACGACAATGTGCACCTTCAGGAGGCGGGATTCGAACCCCCGACCTTCCGATCACGAGACAACCCGCTAACGCAGGTAAATGATTGTTTGTTGAAGTACTATTTTTTTAACATAAAAAAATATCTAATTTTATTTTCCATACTCATGACATAAAAAAAGAAAACATAAATACAGTGTACATAAAAAGTATTATCATATTTTTGTCTTTGTATTTTGTGTAGGGATGCCCTTCTTGTGATCCAGTGGAACATCCGTGCCTTCATGGGGGTTAAAAATTGGCCCTGGATGAAAATGTATTTCAAGATCAAGCCTTTGTTAAAATCTGCTGAAACAGAGAAAGAAATGGCTACAATGAAGGAAGAGTTCACAAAACTAAAGGAGGCTTTTGCAAAAAGTGAAACCCGTAGAAAAGAACTAGAAGAAAAAATGGTGACTCTTCTCCAAGAGAAGAATGATCTTCAACTCCAAGTTCATGCTGTATGTATATCGTACTGTAGTAATTCAGGACTTTTAAAAATACTTTTAATACAGTAATATAGACTCAATAGGATCTATTTGGTGACAGGAGCAAGATAATCTTTGTGATGCTGAAGAAAGATGTGAAGGTCTAATCAAGAGTAAAATTCAACTTGAAGCAAAAATCAAAGAACTGTCTGAGAGATTGGAAGATGAAGAGGAGATGAACGCAGAACTCACAGCAAAGAAAAGGAAGCTGGAGGACGAGTGCTCTGAGCTCAAGAAAGACATTGATGACTTAGAGCTCACTCTGGCCAAAGTGGAGAAAGAGAAACATGCCACTGAGAATAAGGTACTGATTATTGTTGCAGATTATATTTATTTTGCAAAATAAACAAAACTTTTTTATATAATAAAATTGTACAATTTACAGGTAAAGAACCTGGTTGAGGAAATGGCTGCACTAGATGAAATCATCGCCAAACTGACAAAAGAGAAGAAAGCCTTACAGGAAGCTCATCAGCAAACACTGGATGACCTGCAGAGTGAAGAAGACAAAGTCAACTCTCTGACCAAGGCAAAGACGAAGCTGGAGCAACAAGTGGATGATGTAAGATTTAGAGATAAAAGATTTTTGTTTGAGACATGAAACACATGAAAACTAATAACAACGTTTTACAGCTTGAAGGATCCCTTGAACAAGAAAAGAAGGTTCGCATGGAACTTGAAAGAGCAAAACGGAAACTTGAGGGAGACTTGAAGTTGGCCCAAGAAAGTATTATGGATCTTGAAAATGACAAGCAGCAACTTGAAGAGCGGCTGAAAAAGTAATAACGGGGGCCTATTATGCTACCTGAACTTTTATGATCTTTCTATAAGACCTATCAATATGCAACCCATTATGGATAAAATGCCAATAACTAGACAGCCCCTGTAGACAGCTAACTTATCAATAAATTAAAGAAACCTCAAATGCATTATGGATGTTTGAAATGGCAAACTGAATACATTATATTGAAAAATCATTGACATTTTTCTCATAGAAAAGACTTTGAACAGAGTCAACTTAATGGCAAGATTGAAGATGAACAAGTAATAAATGCCCAACTCCAGAAAAAATTGAAGGAGTTACAGGTACACAGCCTTCGTGTTTAAAGTATGATTAACATAAATTTTAGGAGTGAAAGTGCCACCTATTTCAAAATGTCTCTGACTTTAGGCCCGCATTGAGGAGCTGGAAGAGGAGCTTGAAGCAGAGCGAGCTGCTCGAGCCAAAGTGGAGAAGCAGAGAGCGGACTTGGCCAGAGAACTGGAGGAGATCAGTGAGAGGCTGGAAGAGGCCGGCGGAGCAACATCTGTCCAGATTGAGATGAACAAGAAAAGGGAGGCTGAGTTTCAGAAACTGCGCAGGGACCTGGATGAGGCCACTCTGCACCATGAGGCCACCACTGCTACACTCAGGAAGAAACAAGCCGACAGTGTGGCTGACCTGGGAGAACAGATCGATAACCTCCAGAGAGTCAAGCAGAAACTGGAGAAAGAGAAGAGTGAACTTCGACTGGAGCTGGATGATGTGGTCTCCAATATGGAACATATTGTTAAGGCCAAGGTAAAACAAACAAAAACATATTAAAGTAAACCTGCATTTGTTTACATCTGACTGAACTGTTGGTTTCAGAATAATTTGGAGAAAATGTGCAGATCTTTGGAGGACCAGATGAACGAATACAAAACAAAGGCTGAAGAAGGGCAGAGAACCATAAATGACTTCACTATGCACAAAGCAAAGCTTCAAACTGAAAATAGTATGGACTAATGTGAAAGTAGACTCCATCTAAGACTGTTTTGTTACTCACAACACATTTTTTGTAAAAGGTGAACTTCTCCGGAAACTTGAGGAAAAGGACTCACTGGTTTCTCAGCTGACCAGAGGAAAACAGTCTTACACTCAACAGGCTGAAGACCTCAAACGACAACTGGAGGAGGAAGTCAAGGTCAAGTCTAAAGAAAAGATATTCTACAAAAATTATTGTAAAGATTATCAACTAAACACACACATTTTCTTTTCAGGCCAAGAATGCATTAGCCCATGCATTGCAGTCTGCTCGCCATGACTGTGACCTGCTCAGAGAGCAGTTTGAAGAGGAGCAGGAGGCAAAGGCTGAGCTGCAACGAAGTATGTCCAAAGCAAACTCTGAAGTGGCACAGTGGAGAACCAAGTACGAAACTGATGCCATCCAGAGGACTGAGGAACTGGAGGAGGCAAAGTAAGTGTCCTGCGCATACTATTCAAATGTACAGTAAATCTCAAGCATTTATAAGACTGTCTAACATTTACTAATATACTAGAAAGAAGTTGGCTCATCGTCTGCAAGAGGCTGAGGAGGCTGTGGAAGCTGTGAATGCTAAGTGCTCCTCTCTGGATAAGACCAAACACAGACTCCAGAATGAGATTGAAGATCTCATGGTGGATGTAGAGAGGTCTAATGCTGCGGCTGCTGCTCTGGACAAGAAACAAAGAAACTTTGATAAAGTAGGCAGGCACGGTTGAGTTACCGATTTATATTAAATATGATTATACATGATTTTTTGTTATAGATCTTGTCAGAATGGAAACAAAAGTACGAGGAGTCACAGGCAGAGCTAGAGAACTCTCAGAAAGAAGCCAGGACTCTAAGCACTGAGCTCTTTAAACTGAAGAACTCCTATGAAGAATCCTTGGAGCATTTGGAGACTATGAAAAGAGAGAACAAAAATCTTCAAGGTAAAACTCATACTCAAACAAGTTGACTTCTTAATCCATCCATCCATCCATCCATTTTCTCCCACTTGTCCGTTGCCACATGGCACCTGTCCCCTATGGCTCCTCCTGCAGGTGGTGGGTCCACGGGAGGACGGCCTCATGGTTCCAAACGGGCCTGTTGGTCTCTCATAGGGGGACTTCTTAATCCGATGTGGAAATAATTTATTTACTTTATTTATAGAGGAAATATCTGATTTAACTGAGCAAATTGGTGAGAATGGGAAAAGCATTCATGAGCTCGAAAAGATACGGAAGCAGTTGGAACAAGAAAAGTCTGAAATACAGAGTGCACTGGAAGAGGCAGAGGTAGAGTATGTCTTCTGGCAGCAAAACACACAGTAGGTAAATGGTGCTTAGATACAATAATATTACAGTATATTTCCTCATTCTAGGCCTCTCTGGAGCACGAGGAGGGAAAGATTATGAGAGTTCAGCTTGAGTTCAACCAAGTAAAGGCTGAAATTGAGCGCAAGCTGGCTGAGAAAGATGAAGAGATGGAACAGGCCAAAAGAAACCAACAGCGAATTGTAGACACCCTTCAGAGCTCTCTTGAGGCTGAGACTCGCAGCAGAAATGAAGCTCTTCGTCTGAAGAAAAAGATGGAGGGAGACCTCAATGAGATGGAGATTCAGCTCAGCCAGGCCAACAGGCAGGCAGCCGAGGCCCAGAAGCAACTCAAATCCGTTCATGCACATCTAAAGGTAGCAACACAACTTGACTTTTATTCATGTTATTCTGTGCCTCAACACAAAATTCAAGCAACAAATACAGAAAATGCTTTACTTAATGTTAGCGCTTCTGTCTTAGCGCTGAGAAGCATATTAACATTCCTTCCTTATTAAAAACATTACAATATGACATACAGTAATACAGTAATAGATTAAATTCTGACTGACTCTTTCCAAAGGATGCTCAGCTGCAGCTGGACGACTCCCTCCGTGCCAATGATGATCTGAAGGAAAACATTGCCATCGTTGAGAGACGTAATAATTTGCTTCAAGCTGAAGTTGAAGAACTAAGAGCTGCTTTAGAGCAAACTGAGAGAAGCCGCAAACTCGCCGAACAAGAGCTGCTGGATGTGACTGAGAGAGTGCAGTTACTGCACTCACAGGTCAGTACTGTGTTACAGATTACATCACATTGAATTACACCATAATTGTCACTGTCTCTTTTTTGTTTGTATGGACGACAATTTCTATAATTCTATGTTATATTTACACAAATATTTCCCAATTTAAAACATCCTAAATGTATGAAGCAACAGATAATCGTCGCTATAATAAATAAGTTACAAGTTCAAACAGATTTTATTGCAGAATGTTGCTCCCAATTAATAACTACATATTTGAAGGTCTGATAACTAAACCAGACATGTTGTTCTCAATCATAGCTATGAACTCCAACTTAAATTACATAAATATTATTTTATGTACAAATAAATATATATAAACAACACAATATTATTATTAGGAGTTGGCAAAAAAAGGTCACCACAATACATCTGCTGCCCAGATTTATTCCCTCAGACAATATAAACTGTATTAATTGTTCATATAAATCATTTTTTTTCTAAACAGTCATTTATTCATACTCATATTTATTTACTTCTTTTTTTTTAAGATCTCTTTACTCTTGAATCTGCATTTACACAGTGCAATTACATACTACAATCAACAGGGGGAGTGCCTGCTTTAGATGTTTTAATTAAAATCATGCTGTGACACGATGCTAACAATATAACTGCAATTTTATCTTGTAATTTTATCTTATTTGTTTATTTGTTTACAAAAAGTTACTCAAAACAACCTGAATAAATTAGTTAAACAAATATGCACATTATTTTTTAAACATTATAACATGTACCAAGTTATGAATTAGTTCAATAAGATTATTATTATTAAGTCTTACACAGGTGAAACTTAAAAATAAAAATATCGTGAAAAAGATCATTTATTTCTGTAATACAACTTAAAATGGGAAACTAATATATGATAGACTCGTGACATGTCAAGCCTTTGCTTGTTTTAATTTGGATGTTTATGGCTTACAGTCCATTTTCAAAATATTCTTATTTTCTGCGATGTTTTATTTGGGGTCATCATCAAAATTATAACAAATAAAGGCTTGATATATCTTATTTTGTATAATAATTTTGGCTCACAGCCTGTAAAAAACACTAATTCAAAATCTCAGAAAATTAGAATATTGAGAAAAGGGACTTTATTGTATCTCAAAGAGTCACCTTTTCATCAGCTAATGAATCCAAAACACCTGCAAAGGGTCCCTGAGACTTTGAAAAGGTCTCTCAGTGGTTCAGTAGAATTCACCATCATGAGGAAGACTGCTGACCTGACAGTTGTGCACAAAACCATCATTTACACCCTCCATAAGGAGGGAAAGGCTTAAAAGGAAATAGTAAAAGAAGTTGGATGTTCTAAAAGTGCTCTATCAAAGCACATCAATAAAAGTGGAAGGAAAAGTGTGGAATTAAAAGGTGCACAGGCCGCAGGGATGACCGCAGTCTGGAGAGGATTGTGAGGAAAGGGCCATACAAAAGTGTGAGGGACCTTCACAAGGAGTGGACTGAGGCTGGAGTCAGTGCATCAAGTGCCTCCACACACAGACGGATCCTGGACATGGGCTTCAAATGTCATATTCCTCTTATTGAAGCCTCCTGGTCTTCCATAACACCACAGCAGTGCCACAGGCTGAAAACATCCATGCCACGCTGCATTAAAGCAGTACTACTAAGTAACTCTTGCCCATAGAGGCCATAAGCGCAACTGCAGGTGTCATAGCATGTTGTGTTTTTTTCACGTATTAATTGTCTGTGAGAGTAAATACTACGCTGACAGAAAAGGCGAAGGGAGAGAGGGCTATTGTACATCCAATTACACAATGGAAATATTTTGTTTTCACTCAAACTTGGCTGTAAATACGGTTTCTTCGTGATTCTATTAGTGTGTATTGGTTGCTCCGGTGGCAGTCAAATTGCAAATGTGGTTTTCTTTTCAGAGACACCGGGGGAGATGAAAGACCCTCCAATCATCCAATTAACACTTGTATTACCCCCAGAGGGACTACGAAAAGGATTTATTAAGGTAAACAAGTTACTTAGTGCTGCTTTAAGGCAATAATTCAAGTAAAAGGGGCCCAAACTAAGTACTAAGTACATTATGCAAGATTATAGTTTTCCGAGGGCTGACATTTCTCTGTTTAAAATATAAAATTTTAATGATTTCATGTAATATTCTAATCTTCTGAAATGTTTAATTTGGGTTTTTTCCAAGCTGTAAGCCACAATAATCAAAATTAAAACAAACAAAGCCTTGACATATTATGTCACTTTGCATATAATGAGTCTATATCATATATTGGTTTCACATTTAAAGTTGAATTACAGAAATAACTTTTTAACGATATTCTAATTTTCACCTGTATATATATATTTTTTGGCATTGTTGGTACAGACCTGCGTGGTAGTCCATATGATGGTGAATGTGCCTTAACAACGATAATCTTCACAGACAACAACAACTTATTTTTAGTGTTCAAAACTAGCAGAAACAATAGACATGAATTAAATATACCTGCATTTTTGTTTGTCTTTTAGTTCAGCCAGCGCATTTTTCTTGCTATGTACACTCAACTCACAATTTTATATACTTTGATTCTCAAATCCCCGTCCACAGTGTAATTACATTTGATACTCAACAGAGGGAGCCAAGTGTCTGCTGGAGTAGCTGCTTCTGAATTGTACATAGCATTGAAAGCAGTGAATAATGCTATGTACAATTTTGGTCATTCGAGTACTTCCAGTATTAGTGGTATTAGTACTACTTTCAATAACCACTGCGCTCAACATACGTTTAAAACATTAATGAAGAAAGATGCTTTTTAAGTTGCTGAAACAGACCTGCTATAGACGGTAGTGTCTGCAAGTTGCATGTTTCCAGAGCCCATAAAGCGGTGCAGGGCCAACTGATGCAGAGATGATGCTGTCAGTAAAATCCTGGAACAAACACAGACAAAACAACAAATTAATCATTCATTAGTGTAAGGAGCCACACAACTATTTTGCAATAAAATCTAAATTCACAAGACATGAAGAGAAATCGAATGTACCTGAATACTTTGCTGTCTCCGAGTGAGTGGTGTGAACAAATGTCCATACCGTGAGTATGGATGTGAGTAAGACAAGGCAAGAGAGATAGGAACTTTCTAACAGAAGTCGACACCCTCTTGAAACCCCCTTAAAAAGTGACCTTATACAATAACAAAATAACAAATGCTAACAATAGTAGCACTGGATCCTGTTTCAGACTTAAGGGAGGCAAGGTGTCAGGCACTTTCCCTTGTGAGCTAATGAGATCATAAAAGTCAAAGACAAGGACTTTGGACAGCTGAGAATGGAGGCTCAGCCAACAATAGACATACCAGAAGTAAAGGAAATGGCAATCTACAAAGGACGTGCACTGGGCCAACGCAATAACAGCCCACATTTGAATAATTCACTAATTGAAACAACTGTCAAGGCTGTTAGCTGGGCTCTGTATGTATATTTCTACTTTTGACACACTACATTAGCGGTGTGATCACCTGTTGTTCCTGAAGCTGTCTTTAGTCTGTGCGTCACAAGCTGTCCCCAAGCTATCACTTCAGTCCCCAAGCTGCCAAAGGCTACCAGTCAGGAATTTCACAAGTTATCTTTGTGCTCAAGGCTAAATGGAAGAAAACAATGCCATGCCAACAGAAGCCGGGCAAGGGCACTTGCATTGTGATCCTTTTGGATAGGCATAAAAAAGTAGAAGTCAATTTTATAAAGCTATCATTGAGACTAAACCATGTTAAACCTCGACTGAAACACATATGATTATAAGAGCAACATCGTATTATTTTATACGCTTTTTTAATTGGCGAATCACATATAACAGAATGTGGACAGTGAATTGGAGGTGGTAAGTTCAAAGATAATTTAAAGGTTTAACTCATTTCATTATTTTGCAACCAATGTCTATAATTCTATAACACTGCATTACATTTAGTAAAGAGTGAACCGTGCAGCTTGATGATAAACGGATTTCACAGCTGCGACCTTGGTCTTGGCTTGTGTCTTTGTAGACAACAGCTGTTCCTTTAGTTCACCTCTTGAATGTATTTTATACTCTATCACAAAGCACTCTAATGCTGAGTGTGATCTCACAATTTCAGCATCTAAGGCAGGGACACAACAGCATAGTGCGCTTTAGGTGAGACTTGAACCACCTACCTTCCGATCAAAGGGCCAACACTTAATGAGCATTGTACTAATTGTATTAATGATTATTTTACAGATGTACAAATAAGCAAACATTATGTGTAACAAAATATGACTTCTTGTTCTTGTTCATATTCTCATGTACTTGACTGAATACAGTATATTATGAATACAATGTTATGTCATGGCATAGTGAAACCTGACTGCAATAGTGTCACAACCTTATGTCGCTCCATTGTACCACTTGATAGTCTAGAGTCCCTGCCTCCTTTTGTCATGGGCTATTGTTTTGGTCTGTTGTCCAAAAGGTGGGAGCAACAGGAGCAGCAAGGCAACACCTAATTTAGAAGATGCTTTATGTGATACTATGCCAAACGGGATGCCATTTCTCTGATATTCATCTCCATATTTGGTTGACTAACACCCTTTATTAATGCAAAGGGTGCCTGGTGTGAGCCACTGGATCCATCGTTGCTCTTGACAAAGGGTGACGGTTAAAGGTAAGACCAACAAAGACTCAGCTGTGACCTTGTTACTTAAGATGTTCTGCTTTGTGCCTTGTGCTATTTATAGTCAGCTTCTATGAGTAGCTATTATTGTGCCGGTGCTTTATGTAAAGCATTTTTTTCTGGTCCTTATCAATTAGTATTCTTAAATCAATTTGTTTTGTCACAGTTTAACAGACACTCAGCACAGATTCAGACTTCTTCTGGTGAACACCATTTAGGTAATTACATTGTACGAATAGTTTTTCTTTTTCATGCATATCCGGATATTGTATTTCTTAGATTACACTCTTATCCTAAAGGCTGTTGCTGTATTTTTAGTTTAAAAATGGGTGACGCAGCCATGCGGGAGTTTGGGCCTGCAGCTTCTTTTCTGAGAAAATCAGACAAGGAGCGACTTGAAGCTCAAACTCGAATCTTTGACATGAAGAAGGAATGCTTTGTTCCTGATCCTGAGGTGGAATATGTCAAGGCGTCTGTCACCTCAAGAGACGGTGACAAATGCACAGTTAAAACTGAAACAGGGAAGGTGGGTAACCTGAGCTCTATATAACTCAATATCTATTATAAGTTTTAATAATATTTTTGGGATCTTTTTGCAGACTGTAACTGTAAAGGATTGTGACGTGCACCCCCAGAACCCGCCAAAGTTTGATAAAATTGAAGACATGGCGATGTTCACTTTCCTCCACGAGCCCGCTGTGCTGTTTAACCTCAAAGAGCGTTATGCTGCATGGATGATCTATGTGAGATAATGTCTAGTGTTGTGGGATACTACACAAGATCAAAGATAATATCACAGACTGTCTCTTTGATAGACCTACTCTGGGCTGTTCTGTGTGACTGTCAACCCCTACAAGTGGCTGCCAGTCTACAACAAAGAAGTGGTTAATGCCTACAGAGGAAAGAAGAGGAGTGAAGCTCCTCCTCACATCTTCTCCATCTCTGACAATGGCTACCAGTACATGTTAGCAGGTAAAGTACTATTTCTTTATTATTCAAGCATATTTAAACTACAAGTATAATGTTGTTTTATTATTTCATCCAGATAGAGAAAATCAGTCAATCCTCATCACGTAAGTTTTGCAGATCAGACGTCGAACAAAAATGAGTTGTAAGGTATTCAAACAAAGTCATTGTGTTTTCTTAGTGGAGAATCTGGTGCTGGAAAGACTGTCAATACCAAACGTGTCATTCAGTACTTTGCCAGCATCGCAGCAGCACCAGGTGGGAAGAAAGATGCAGCAGCTGAAAAAAAGGTATGTAATGGTTAAGTATGTAGTGATTCACAATCTAAAATAAACACGTCATACAGGGAACCCTGGAGGATCAAATCATTCAGGCAAACCCCGCTCTAGAGGCCTTTGGAAATGCCAAGACCATCAGAAATGACAACTCCTCGAGATTTGTGAGTGTTATTTTTATTATTTTTTGGACTGGACTTGATAGGTTAAAATATTAAAATAGAAATATTTCCAATAGGGCAAATTCATCAGAATCCACTTTGACAATCGAGGGAAGCTCGCTTCTGCTGACATTGAGACTTGTAAGTACAAGGTGAAATTAACATGACTTTTATTGTGATGGTTTTCCATGATCTGTAAAGAAACAATAGCACTAGATCTAAAGACAATCTAATATAGTGTGTTAAACACCTCTTACAGACCTCTTGGAAAAGTCTCGTGTGACTTATCAGCTCAAAGCTGAGAGAGACTACCATATTTTCTATCAAATCCTCTCTCAAGTAAAGCCTGAGCTGTTGGGTATGGAAAAACAAACACAGCAAACAAAATCATACATGTCGCAATTTGGCTAAATTTATAATTATTAAACCTTTGATGTTTTTGTTTTTTTTAAAGAAATGTTGCTAATTACAAATAATCCCTACGACTACGCCTTCATCTCCCAAGGAGAGACGACTGTAGCCTCCATCAATGACTCTGAGGAGCTATTGGCCACTGATGTGAGTAAAACTACTACAAATGATAACAATGTGAGTGGTATACATTAACACAATGAAATGGGTTTCTCTTATATTCTGTTCAGGATGCTTTTGATGTGTTGGGTTTTACCCAAGAGGAGAAAAACAGTATTTACAAGCTGACTGGTGCCATTATGCACTATGGAAACATGAAGTTCAAGCAAAAGCAACGGGAAGAACAAGCAGAGGCGGATGGAACTGAAGGCAATACTCACAATTATAGGCCATACGAGTATTGAAATGCACACACTAAAACAAGTTTGGTTTTGATTTATCAGAAGCCGACAAAGTTGCGTATCTGATGGGTTTGAACTCTGCTGACCTGATCAAAGGGCTGTGTCACCCAAGGGTTAAAGTTGGAAATGAATGGGTCACCAAGGGACAGAATGTCAATCAGGTTGGTTCTACTCAACAAGACGTTCCTCTGTGTATGGAGGAAAGTGAGTGAGTGAGTGAGTGTGGTGAGTTTATTGGCTACTCACAATGGAAGATCAGACCAGTAGCACGGACAAAGCCAATAGTGGTGATTAAGTCAAATGAAAGTGGTGTGTAAATCCAAATGTTTCAGTTCGACAAATATTGTACACAATGACTTCGAAACCTTTCACAAGGTTCATACTGTGAGCTGGTAATCTATCCTATCAAAAAGGTCATAACTTATCAAATTATTTTATTGTTCCTAGGTGTCCTATGCTGTTAGTGCACTGTCAAAGTCAGTGTACGAGAAAATGTTTCTGTGGATGGTGGTAAGAATTAACCAATCCTTGGACACCAAACAGGCACGTCAGTACTTCATAGGTGTTCTGGACATCGCAGGATTTGAAATTTTTGATGTAAGTAAAAAAACTTGATTTTGATCATTTTGATAAACTGAGGTACAGAAAAATTACATCTTTGATATCATTTTCAGTTCAACACCTTTGAGCAGCTCTGCATCAACTTCACAAATGAAAAACTGCAACAGTTTTTCAACCACCACATGTTTGTGCTGGAGCAGGAAGAGTACAAGAAAGAGGGAATTGAGTGGACCTTTATAGACTTTGGAATGGACTTACAGGCCTGTATCGACCTGATTGAAAAGGTGAAAACAATTTCTGAAATTAATTCTGGTCTTTCTGTCATCTGGTTCTTTTTATGTTCAATAATAGTTATTTCATCTCATACAGCCCATGGGCATCATGTCCATCCTTGAAGAGGAGTGCATGTTTCCAAAAGCCAGTGATGCCACATTTAAAGCTAAGCTTTACGACAATCATCTGGGAAAATCTGCCAATTTTCAGAAGCCCAGGATTGTCAAAGGGAAACCAGAGGCTCATTTCTCCCTGGTTCATTATGCGGGGACTGTCGATTATAATATCAACAACTGGCTGGTGAAGAACAAAGACCCTCTAAACGAGACTGTTGTTGGACTATTTCAAAAGTCAAACCTTAAGTTATTATCAGTGCTTTTTGTGGGGTATGCTGGAGCTGATGCAGGTACATGCTGTACTATATTTTGGATGAGTAAAACAAGATTAATTTTGAGGCATTTGTCAACTGTTCATTTAATTTTTTGCTCAAGATACTGGAAAGGGAAAAGGAACAAAAAAGAAAGGGTCATCCTTCCAGACTGTGTCAGCCTTACACAGGGTAGGACCAGTTAAAGTATTTATAATAACACATATTTAAAAAGGACATAAAACAATTAACTTTGTTGAATCAACAGGAAAACTTGAACAAGCTAATGACCAACCTGAGGTGCACTCACCCTCACTTTGTGCGCTGCATCATCCCCAATGAGACCAAGACTCCTGGGGCCATGGAGAACCCTCTGGTGATGCACCAGCTGCGCTGTAACGGCGTGCTGGAAGGCATCAGGATCTGCAGGAAAGGATTCCCCAACAGGATCCTCTATGGAGACTTCAAGCAGAGGTATAATTTATAAATTACTATTTAATTAATAGAAAAATCTTCATAAAATGTTTGTATTTAGATATCGGATCCTAAACCCAAATGCCATTCCTGAGGGACAGTTTATTGATAACAAGAAAGCTGCAGAGAAACTTCTGGGTTCATTGGACATTGATCACAATCAGTACAAACTGGGTCACACTAAGGTCAGTCTTTAAGGAAAATAACAAAACAAGAACAATTGTTTTCAGCTCAGTTTCTTTGTAGAGACTTATCTAATTCTATGGCACAGGTGTTCTTTAAAGCTGGACTGTTAGGAGAGCTTGAGGAAATGCGTGATGATCGCTTAGCGCTTATCATTACTGGAATTCAAGCACGATCCAGAGGTCTTCTCGCACGGATTGAATTCCAGAAAATTGTTGAAAGAAGGTGGGTTGAGGTAAAACATGTCAAGTAAATAACAAATAGGTGACATACAGTATGTCATGTTGTCAACAGGGATGCCCTTCTTGTGATCCAGTGGAACATCCGTGCCTTCATGGGGGTTAAAAATTGGCCCTGGATGAAAATGTATTTCAAGATCAAGCCTTTGTTAAAATCTGCTGAAACAGAGAAAGAAATGGCTACAATGAAGGAAGAGTTCACAAAACTAAAGGAGGCTTTTGCAAAAAGTGAAACTCGCAGAAAAGAACTAGAAGAAAAAATGGTGACTCTTCTCCAAGAGAAGAATGATCTTCAACTCCAAGTTCAGGCTGTATGTATATCGTACTTTAGTAATTCAGGACTTTTAAAAATACTTTTAATACAGTAATATAGACTTACTTGGATCTATTTGGTGACAGGAGCAAGATACTCTTGGCGATGCTGAAGAAAGATGTGAAGGTCTAATCAAGAGTAAAATTCAACTTGAAGCCAAAATCAAAGAACTGTCTGAGAGATTGGAAGATGAAGAGGAGATGAACGCAGAACTCACAGCAAAGAAAAGGAAGCTGGAGGACGAGTGCTCTGAGCTCAAGAAAGACATTGATGACTTAGAGCTCACTCTGGCCAAAGTGGAGAAAGAGAAACATGCCACTGAGAATAAGGTACAGATTATTGTTGTAGATTATATTTATTTTGCCAAATAAACGTTTTTTATATAATAAAATTGTACAATTTACAGGTAAAGAACCTGGTTGAGGAAATGGCTGCACTAGATGAAATCATCGCCAAACTGACAAAAGAGAAGAAAGCCTTACAGGAAGCTCATCAGCAAACACTGGATGACCTGCAGAGTGAAGAAGACAAAGTCAACTCTCTGACCAAGGCAAAGACGAAGCTGGAGCAACAAGTGGATGATGTAAGATTTAGAGATAAAAGCTTTTTGTTTGAGACATGAAACACATGAAAACTAATAACAACGTTTTACAGCTTGAAGGATCCCTTGAACAAGAAAAGAAGGTTCGCATGGAACTTGAAAGAGCAAAACGGAAACTTGAGGGAGACTTGAAGTTGGCCCAAGAAAGTATTATGGATCTTGAAAATGACAAGCAGCAACTTGAAGAGCGGCTGAAAAAGTAATAACGGGGGCCTATTATGCTACCTGAACTTTTATGATCTTTCTATAAGACCTATCAATATGCAACCCTTTATGGATAAAATGTCAATGTTAGAGAGCTCCTTTAGATAGCAAATTTATCAATAAGTGAAAGAAACCTCAAATGCAGTATGGATGTTTGAAATGGCAAACTGAATACATTATATTGAAAAATCATTGACATTTTTCTCATAGAAAAGACTTTGAACAGAGTCAACTTAATGGCAAGATTGAAGATGAACAAGTAATAAATGCCCAACTCCAGAAAAAATTGAAGGAGTTACAGGTACACAGCCTTCGTGTTTAAAGTATGATTAACATCAATTTTAGGAGTGAAAGTGCCACCTATTTCAAAATGTCTCTGACCTTAGGCCCGCATTGAGGAGCTGGAAGAGGAGCTTGAAGCAGAGCGAGCTGCTCGAGCCAAAGTGGAGAAGCAGAGAGCGGACTTGGCCAGAGAACTGGAGGAGATCAGTGAGAGGCTGGAAGAGGCCGGCGGAGCAACATCTGTCCAGATTGAGATGAACAAGAAAAGGGAGGCTGAGTTTCAGAAACTGCGCAGGGACCTGGATGAGGCCACTCTGCACCATGAGGCCACCACTGCTACACTCAGGAAGAAACAAGCCGACAGTGTGGCTGACCTGGGAGAACAGATCGATAACCTCCAGAGAGTCAAGCAGAAACTGGAGAAAGAGAAGAGTGAACTTCGACTGGAGCTTGATGATGTGGTCTCCAATATGGAACATATTGTTAAGGGCAAGGTAAAACAAACAAAAACATATTAAAATAAACCTGCATTTGTTTACATCTGACTGAACTTTTGGTTTCAGAATAATTTGGAGAAAATGTGCAGATCTTTGGAGGACCAGATGAACGAATACAAAACAAAGGCTGAAGAAGGGCAGAGAACCATAAATGACTTCACTATGCACAAAGCAAAGCTTCAAACTGAAAATAGTATGGACTAATGTGAAAGTAGACTCCATCTAAGACTGTTTTGTTACTCACAACACATTTTTTGTAAAAGGTGAACTTCTCCGGAAACTTGAGGAAAAGGACTCACTGGTTTCTCAGCTGACCAGAGGAAAACAGTCTTACACTCAACAGGCTGAAGACCTCAAACGACAACTGGAGGAGGAAGTCAAGGTCAAGTCTAAAGAAAAGATATTCTACAAAAATTATTGTAAAGATTATCAACTAAACACACACATTTTCTTTTCAGGCCAAGAATGCATTAGCCCATGCATTGCAGTCTGCTCGCCATGACTGTGACCTGCTCAGAGAGCAGTTTGAAGAGGAGCAGGAGGCAAAGGCTGAGCTGCAACGAAGTATGTCCAAAGCAAACTCTGAAGTGGCACAGTGGAGAACCAAGTACGAAACTGATGCCATCCAGAGGACTGAAGAGCTGGAAGAGGCAAAGTAAGTGTCCTGCGCATACTATTCAAATGTACAGTAAATCTCAAGCATTTATAAGACTGTCTAACATTTACTAATATACTAGAAAGAAGTTGGCTCATCGTCTGCAAGAGGCTGAGGAGGCTGTGGAAGCTGTGAATGCTAAGTGCTCCTCTCTGGATAAGACCAAACACAGACTCCAGAATGAGATTGAAGATCTCATGGTGGATGTAGAGAGGTCTAATGCTGCGGCTGCTGCTCTGGACAAGAAACAAAGAAACTTTGATAAAGTAGGCAGGCACGGTTGAGTTACCGATTTATATTAAATATGATTATACATGATTTTTTGTTATAGATCTTGTCAGAATGGAAACAAAAGTACGAGGAGACACAGGCAGAGCTAGAGAACTCTCAGAAAGAAGCCAGGACTCTAAGCACTGAGCTCTTTAAACTGAAGAACTCCTATGAAGAATCCTTGGAGCATTTGGAGACTATGAAGAGAGAGAACAAAAATCTTCAAGGTAAAACTCATACTCAAACAAGTTTACTTCATAATCTGATGTGGAAATCATTTATTTACTTTATTTATAGAGGAAATATCTGATTTAACTGAGCAAATTGGTGAGAATGGGAAAAGCATTCATGAGCTCGAAAAGATACGGAAGCAGTTGGAACAAGAAAAGTCTGAAATACAGAGTGCACTGGAAGAGGCAGAGGTAGAGTATGTCTTCTGGCAGCGAAACACACAGTAGGTAAATGGTGCTTAGATACAATAATATTACAGTATATTTCCTCATTCTAGGCCTCTCTGGAGCACGAGGAGGGAAAGATTATGAGAGTTCAGCTTGAGTTCAACCAAGTAAAGGCTGAAATTGAGCGCAAGCTGGCTGAGAAAGATGAAGAGATGGAACAGGCCAAAAGAAACCAACAGCGAATTGTAGACACCCTTCAGAGCTCTCTTGAGGCTGAGACTCGCAGCAGAAATGAAGCTCTTCGTCTGAAGAAAAAGATGGAGGGAGACCTCAATGAGATGGAGATTCAGCTCAGCCAGGCCAACAGGCAGGCAGCCGAGGCCCAGAAGCAACTCAAATCCGTTCATGCACATCTGAAGGTAGCAACACAATTTCTGTCAGCTTCTGTCTTGCCTTTGGCATTTCCTAGCTGAGAAGCATATTCACATTTCTTCCTTAATAAAAACATTACAATATGACCTACAGTAATACAGCATTAGAGATTAAATTCTGATTGACTCTTTCCAAAGGATGCTCAGCTGCAGCTGGACGACTCTCTCCGTGCCAATGATGATCTGAAGGAAAACATTGCCATCGTTGAGAGACGTAATAATTTGCTTCAAGCTGAAGTTGAAGAACTAAGAGCAGCTTTAGAGCAAACTGAGAGAAGCCGCAAACTCGCTGAACAAGAGCTGCTGGATGTGTCTGAGAGAGTGCAGTTACTGCACTCACAGGTCAGCACTGTGTTACAGATTACATCACATTGAATTACACCACAATTGTCACTCTCTCTTTTTCACAATGTAGAACACCAGTTTGATTAACCAAAAGAAAAAGCTGGAGGCTGACACGTCCCAGCTTCAGACTGAAGTGGAGGAAGCAGTGCAGGAGTGCAGAAATGCTGAGGAGAAGGCCAAGAAGGCCATCACTGATGCAGCCATGATGGCAGAGGAGCTGAAGAAAGAGCAGGACACCAGTTCTCACCTGGAGCGCATGAAGAAGAACATGGAGCAGACCATCAAAGACCTGCAGCACCGTCTGGATGAGGCTGAACAGATCGCTTTGAAGGGAGGCAAGAAGCAAATGCAGAAACTGGAGGCCAGGGTATGGGAAAACGAAAATCAGCCTGTAATCACCAAAAGATACAGAACGTAAAAATGTTTACAACTTTTCTGACTCTTGTGCATCACAGATTAAAGAATTGGAAAATGAAGTAGAGGCTGAACAGAGAAAGTCGAGTGATTCAATAAAAGGACTAAGAAAATATGAAAGACGAATCAAAGAACTGACGTATCAGGTAATCTTGATGATTAATTAATTAATAAAACAAAGAAAGTATAATTTTTCCTTTTCTTTTTGAGACTGAGGAAGACCGCAAAAACATTGTGCGTCTGCAAGACCTGGTTGACAAGCTGCAGCTGAAAGTTAAAGCTTACAAGAGATCCTCAGAAGAGGCAGTAAGTTACTGTTATCTGCCAAAAAAAAATACAGATAATATTATTTACTGACGTGAAATATTTCTGTTTCAATGTCTCTTCAAAATATCATGTTTTTTTTTCACTTACAAAGGAGGAGCAGGCCAACAATAATCTGCTAAAGTTTCGTAAGAGCCAACATGAGCTCGATGAAGCTGAAGAGAGAGCAGACATCGCAGAGTCTCAGGTCAACAAGTTGCGCGCTAAAAGCCGTGACGTGGGTACAAAGGTTGGTTAGCCAAACATTAAATATGGAACACAGCATTTTATGAGTACTAATGTTTTTTATTCTTTACAGAAAGGACACGATGAAGAATAAATCCTAAGAGAAACCTTTTATCTTTTCTGAGACACTTCTGAAGATGGTGTCTCCTTAAGCATGCCAGTTTTAGAATAAGAATAAATACTATCAGCATCCAAGGCCGAGTCTGCAGTGATTATTATTCAAAACTCACTTTAGAAAATATCCTTTTCAACAAGAGATACTGTACAAGCAGATAAAAATTGGTCCTTTAAGTATATATTTGAACCCAAAAGTCCATAGTGGAATAAAGGCTTGAAAGTGACATTAGAAATGTACTATTATGCTATTCAAAAAGTAACACCATTTTAAGATTTTTTATACCTGTTGATGGCAAAAAATTATGCCTAAAATTATTGATTGCTAAAATGTAAATCATACCTTGCAGAATGATGAGTTCTTCTTTCTTCCTCTCCTCAGACACATCTTTGCACACATGCACCGAACACTCACTAGGCGCAAAATGAAGGCAAGGAGTGACAACAAGGAATAAGAAGAGCTTAGGTCTTATACTCAGCAGTCAGCACCTTCTCAAACAACAGCTAACAATAGCAACCTCATTCTACCCCAGTGTTGGCTCGGATTTCAGTCTTGGGAGAAGGTGCCTCATAACATCTTTTGCATGGGCTATATGTGATTGTCTAGTCAGGCACACAAGGACCCTGGACAGCTGGGAATGAGGCCTTTAAAGAGGGTCAAGTACTGCACCAGTGTAGTCTTCTGTATATGTGTGAGCCTCGGTTTCAGAGACTGTAACAAACGGTGAATGTGTAGGTACAGTAAATGAAAGTAAATGTAAAGGAATTACATAAACAGCAGCATATAATACATAAAGGGCAATACAGGAAACTAATAATAGAAATACCAATATTTGGTATGTATCATGGAGTTTAAACACGCTTCATCATGTATAATCCTGTCTTGCCTCAAGTATGTGGACTAACTTAATGTTAAGCACCAAATGAGGAAGGGTACTGTATGTCGTCTGGCTATTCTTGCAGTAGAAAACACTGTAATATAGTCATTAAGGACTTGACTTTTAAAACCAGGAAATCCAAAAGTGATTTAGTGTCTTGACTTTGCAACTAGAATATAGTAGTTGCATTTCGCATGAGTGGACACAAAAAATAAAAGGTCTGTTTGTGTTGAAAACCACACTTAACGTCAGACATTCACTGTCCATGGTGCTGATTCTTTGTTCCCGCAGACCTACAGTATTTTCAGAGGCTCTTATTATTCTGTAATAAAAGCAGCTCTGAAAGCCTTGGATTTGAGATGTTGTCATTGAAACAGTGATTTTTTCCTTCAAGAAATAAGATTAATGACATAGACTGTATGACTGTATAATATTCAAATTTATCAATTTAAATGAGCAGGAGATGCATTTTCATCAGGTGACAACTGCATACCGCTGGGATTGAAACCAAGCCATCTGTATGATTGTATAATATTATGAATGTACATTTATTATTATCTGTGCTGACTTTGTCCAGGGAGCATGGGCCATATAGGTCTTTCCCTGTTTAGGGGATATATTTTTCAGCAAGCGTTAACTTCATCGCTGAAACAGAGCTGTATGATTGTGTAATATTAGATTTGTGTCATGTGTTATTCATCTGCATATTATTATTCCGACACCATTTATTCCGACAATAGTTTTGAGCGTAGTTCACAAACTGAATCGGATACTCTGAAAACTTGTCTGAATGGCGGGATGTCGCAATGACGGGTCGACCCCCATTGGGTGTTAGCATACTGTGTTGTAAGTTACATGCTAGCCGTTTAAAAAAAGTCTAAATCAGGCATTGCCATTTAGTCATACAGAAACACACAAATAGGCTACAATTGTGAAGAGACCGCTAAAGAAAACCCCCATCTAGTGTAAAATAATCGCCGATGCATACTCACGATACATTTCAGGCAGTTTTCAGCCTAACGCCTCCTTTTCCCTGTAGGCCTATGCATTGACCTCTCTTCTTTAGCCCTGAATACGCTTTCATTTGGGCCCTCCAAAATAAAAGGGTTGGCCAATCCTAATTTATTCTTTATGAGAGGATATGCACTGGCATCATTTTTAAACTTAACCAAAGTTAAGGACTGTCTGAAACACTCATTTTGCTTCTGTTGCCATGCACTTACTGTGACATCACCTGCATTCCCTCTATAAGGACGTACTGAGCAGATATGTAAGGATAAGGTGATCTATCTATCTATCTATCTATCTATCTATCTATCTATCCTACCTACTTACCTAGACTTGGGGTTAGTTGGTCAGTTCAACATTATTCCACAATACAGGTCTTATTTTGTTTGTTTTATTTCATTTTATGAGTAATATTCACATCACTAGTTAACAATAACAATGAAGATCTCTTTCATACCAAATATTCTCATTTGAGAAGGGACAGAAATCTACCTAAGGACAATAAATGCCTCTGACAACCAGCAGCTTGTTGTCTTCTGCATGCTCTTACTATGATGTTGTGTCATACAGAATTGTAGCACAAAGCGGATCCACTGCACGGAACTGAAAGGCACCTTCACTTATTATTCCAGGTAGCAAATATGTTCGACGCACTAAGTGCCAATTATACGTAGCTATATTGTAGGTGAATACCAGGTAAATATTGACATAATAAAGTTACATTTCAGTTCCATATTGCTAACAAGACTGCAGGTGAGACAAAGGGCTCCAAGTGCATATCTACCAACACAACCGGTTCATTGAAGTGTGAAATTAGTGTTACTTAGATCTTACAACATTTCTACCATTGTCAGTACGTGCTGGTAGGTATGGTTAAGGTGTCCATGTACAGGAGCTGTCTAATACATAACAATGCTGTCTATCACATGCTTAAAGGCAAAACTCTGGTTACGTGGGTTGAAGAAAGGGCTGACCAATGTATGTCAGGTGACACTGGACATTCAGTGGGTTTTCAATTAATTTTTGCCATTTGATGCATTTTATTACTTCAATAATTTTTAATACAATAATTATAATTTAATTATTTTCCTTATAATGACGTATAAATCACATTTTGTGTCTTAAAAAAAAAAAGCCTGACAGACAATGCCACCCATCCTGAACAATTCATATCCAGTTAATTGACAGTATTTCCTGACTTTTTGGAGCATACGTTTAGTGTTTAGTGTGAAAACATTCTTGAATTTTAAAGCCCTTTTCCACATGAAAGTTGGAACCTAAACATGTTTTGTTTACCGAATTTCAGTAACACCACAGCTGACTTTGCATTCAAATATGGGAAAGTATTTGTCCTCATTCACAACAACCTGTTAAGAAGTACTTTTTGTGGTATTTTAAAATTGTATATATTTGGAGTGATATAAAAACATAATGATATCTATATACACAGGACAGTGAGATACTAGTGGAAAGTGGCATTTTCACGCTATTACTTGGGGAGCATACAGCAGTCAATGGACATTAGAGTGAATATGGTGTTTACATTTTGACCAATCCACAAGAGCATATGTCATAGTGAAAAGTTAACAGTAGTCATATATAAAAACAAAACACACACACAAAAGCAACACATTTAAACCGCCATCAGTAAGCAAGTAAAAACATGTTTCCATAATGTGTGAAAGGATATAAAATACACAAAGACATTCAAAAACATTCAAATCACCATTAACCACCCATGTATACATTAAGTTAGTTGCCTGGCTAACTTAACTAACATTCTGACTAAAACTGGTGTGTGTCTTCTCTGTCTTGTACAAAGAAAAATCAATGTCCGGCTATAAAAGTATTTCCTTTTTCAAGAAAGTTAAAAACGGCTTTGCAGGTTGGCCAAAATGTGCACATGAAACAAGATGAGAGTAGACTGGAGAGTTGAGTTTAAACCATCATCCCTAATAGCACAACAACAATGACCAAAGTTCCACTAAATCCACTATGCTGACCAATAAAGCAGTACCAAGGTATGTCATCCTACAGAACACCACACTCCTCCTTATAAATGCTAACATAAACATTAAGACTGCTACGTGTTCCTACTTAACTGTATATACATATTCCAATGCCTACAACTATCAAAGTGCGTTCAACCCTTTGTTCCTTCTTTACCAAAGAGCAATTCACATTATTATACTTTAACATAGACTAGGACTGGTTGAGATTTCCCTTTTAGGCGACAAGGGCGCAATAACAAATTGGTCTTACTGTTGGTAAAGATTGCTTGCTTGTTTGATTATAAATACTAGCCTATATCTACCACTTTGACATCAGCTTTACTTCATAGAGTATACATATACAATACATAGCTGACAATGTATTACAGTAAAGCGACTTCACGATAGTGCATCAACTTTCAAAATGGGCAAGACTCTTGTCCAGGGGTTATTATTATTTGATGTTGTTTGATTGAGACTAACTAACTATACTTAAAGTAATTTAACAGTATTACAGAGTACTGGGTAGGTTTTATACCTATGATCAAAGCCAGACTATCAGTGTTTCAGAGGCTTCGGAGCGCCCTCTACAGGATGGATGCAGTAGTCAACACTTCACACATCTGACAAGTGTGGCCAAGAGCCACAAACACTAATCCTTCACTGTTTCACCAGGGACCACTCCAGTCACAGAAGCATGATGCATAGAGATACAGTGAGTACACAGGACCATCCCAATGGTACAAAAGAGGCCAGATCCTACACAAAACACGTGCTTGGTCTGTAAATAAATCTCACATCACAGTGCTCTTAATAGGACCTCAATGCATAAAATGCATTTTACTTATTGGTGAAATATCAAACCCTTTAAAAGAATGATATTATTCCTTAACTCAGGTTACTTTTCATTTTGTACTGTAAATATTTTTTTGTTTTATCAACTTTAATATATTAATTCTGTACCTTAAAAAAAATTTAATAAAAGCTTTGGGGGAAAAAAGGCCATTCATATTCTTTCTAATACTGAAATATTGCTGCATTCATGGCATCTCAGAGCTGGGAAGATCCTGCAGTCCAGTGTAAAAAACAAAACAAAAAAACTTTGTACTTAGTCTTTTTTTTTCATTCATGTCAAAAACAATAAAACCATATGAAAAGAAACAGCTAAGTTGGTATAAACATGTTCAAAACACGGCTGTATAACCTGTCTATTTACATCAACTCAAAAGTCTGTTAATAAAGTCTAGGTTTTTTTTCTTTTTTGTATTTGCAGGAAATTCCAACTTCAGACCTGCCATGAATGTAACATTATCGGCAAATACTAATTCTTTCAAATGAATAGTCCACTTGGTAAACTACTTGCGCCCTTGTGTGCTCTGCCAGTCTGTAGTTTTGTGAGAGTAAAGGGAAGAGTTTGAGTTGTAACTACTGCTGCTCAAAGAGGTGAATAAGCAGGTAATGAAAATCTCTTGACCTTAGCAATGAATCAAGGTGTGCACAACCTTTTAACTTTATGTGCTTCTAAGTATTAAAAACTATGAAAATACTAGTCAGTAGCAGCTGTAGATATGTAGCCTCACCGTGCCACTCCCACTCCCCTGTTTAGTGACCTGTCAGATTGCAAGAATAGTAATTAGTGAGAAATAAAGGATCCCCATTAGCCTTTACCAAAGCCAAGACTACTTTTCTTTGGGTCCATTTTTGTACTACTCTTAGGATCAAATAATTCAAATGAATTGCAGTTGTTTGTTAGAGTTGTGCTCAGACCATGTGATCAGGACCTTTTAGAGTCCCAGTGAAAAATGCAGACCATGAACATTCAAAATCTGGACCATATTCAAATTTAGCCCCGCTAAATATAACCTCAAATTATACCCCTGTCTGTTTTAAACATTTCTAGATTATTGCTCTGTTATACTCATGTCTTACAAATAACAGGCAAATGAAAAGTTATATTTCTGTACACTACATGTGGTGGATGTATGACTGGAGAGTCATAGCTCACTTGCCTCAACAACAGAATAATTTAACGTAATATAGCATGAAATGGTTGCATTGAGACCTGCTCATTAACAATTAGTGTAGTGTATTTTCTGATACATCTGTAGTTTGAATCAAATGGTTACATAGGTCTTGAACATGTTTGGTTGATGTCCCTCAGTCTACTCTTTTTGGTGCTATGTTTGCTTGAATGCCATAAGCACATCACATGCTTCATCTATGGTGGATGTGCAGATGCTGAGACAATTCACTCGTGACAAAACAATATGCTTAAACCTTTTTCAAACAGTCATAAAACTGATCATATTTTAACACCTCTGGAAAAATATTATTAAATATCCGTCTTTGTATCTAGAAAACAGACAATGTGAAGCACTACATCTGATCGAAACTCAAGATGTGCCTAACAAGCAAAGCAAGAAGGAATGCACGCAAAGCTGAGTTGACACATCTGACTATTTTTTTGTTTTAACAAGAAGTTTGCAGTAGCATTTGGAAATACTAAAGGTTTTTATCATTCAACAAGTGATCTAAGATAGGGTTATACATTTTCAGAATCAGATTCTGGGATGGTCCCATAATAACATTAACAGAATGCTATGAGCAGGAACACACAGACAAACAGCAGGTGCTCTTTTCTACTGCACCAAGGTTAATCCCGAGTGCGCTGAGGGGCCGAGTTGGTGGTGTTGAAAGCGAAAGGCTGGCAGGCGGACCCCGGCAAAACACAAAGAGGCGACCCAGTTTGATTCTGGTGCTGCGGTGGGCAAGATGAACGGAGGAGCAGGGATCAAGGTGACTATGTTGTGGTGAGTCGGCTGATTGGTCGTCGGTCGGCAGGTGGGCAAGCGCCATGCGTGGCTCACCAAAATACAGGAGACACAGGGGTTCAATCTGTGGAGAGGAACAAAAGATTACTGATTTTATCTGTTGCTTGGACCAAAATAAATATTTTTGGGTTGCTAGTATTTGGCCACTAATGAGGATCACTTTTAAATTAAAGTTTAGTCAATGGAAGGCATTTTACCCTACATCGTGCTTTACTCATTCTACTAAAACATAAAGTTTAGATCACATTATAATTGGTATTTTTGTGACTCAAAATAAGATGGAAAAGTGAAAAATGGGCCTGGACTGCTAGCACAGAGGGGAGTAGTTGAAGTAGTTCAAATATTCAACTATTGGCAAGAAATCATGCTAACAGTGACAGTGGAAGCAATCTGACAGCTGACATGTTAAAACACATCTACCAGGGAGGCTGTCTGAATCTTATAAACACAGATGAGCACCACATTATAAGACAAGCACATGGGAAGTTAGTTTTGAGAATAAGCCAGTCTGAATTTGCAGGATGGCTCAAACACGAATGGAACAAAATACAAGTCCATAAATGCTCAGAAAATAAATTCAGTGTAATATGGGTGACATGACTATGACAATAAAACAGGGAGGTTGTGCATCCTCTAGGCACTTATAGTAGATTATGAGGCTCATTTGATGTCTGTTTCTGAAAGCCCCTTGCTAAAAGGCCATTAATGTCTGGTGCATGGCCTAATGAGTTATAAGCCTAATTACAAAGCCGCCCTGTGTTTTTATTGTATTAACCCACTGTCCATTTGTCACGTAGGCTAAATCTGCAAACGGCTTCATGCATGGTTGAGGTCTGGAGTCCCTCTCAACTCAGGTCTGCTGCTTAGCAAGAGATGAATTCAAACTCAAGACATATTTAGCTTGTAATTCTGTTTAGTGGGGGGAAAAATGTATGCTATTTTTATCCCCTCTCTGCACCACAGAGACACTGGTTTAGAGAGTAGATCGAAACCAAAACCTTAATCTGGACATAAAACCTACAAAGGCAATTCTAATGAGACTGGCAAATCCTGTGTGTGTTTGACACCTACTTGTTTCAGTCATACGCTTGTCTAAGCTAATGGGATCCCGCAGTCCATCGCCCCCAAATGGAGTTGCTGTGGGCTCCTTCACCCCGTTCTCCTTAGCAACACTTCCTGGTGTAGTTGTCTTGGCGCCATTCGGGGGTGAAGACAATTTCTCCTCCTCTTTCTGGTCCTGTTGAAAGAATTAGACATGATATAAAGTTTACTGTTCTGCCATCTAGTGTTTATTAGGGGGAAAGCACACTGTGAAAGTATGCAGCAGTGTTCCGTTTTTTTTCATGTTGTTAAAGGCCCTATATCTCATTTTCTTATATTAAAAACAATTGAAAGGGAACCCACTAAATTAAAATGTTAGTTGTGGTCCGAACTCATTCCTAACTTTCCTAAATATATGTAGCATCTTAATTCTTAACATCGACAGGTTTAAAGGCATATTTTCCAACTTGCAGGGCCACTTTTCAGGGTCACTTTCACACAGAAATACTACAAAATTATTCTGCAAGTTCATGAAATTGATGTTTAACATCATATTTTACATGATATATTATGTAAAATTTGACATGGGCTTTGTTTTACAGTGCAGTTTTTGCAGCACAGTTCAGAGTAAGACCAAGCTGCATAGAATGGTAATAACAGCACTGAAGCCAGCGAGAAATTATTCTTTGTATGAGGAGGTTGTTGTCAAGCAAGCCTCTAAAACCCTAGCTGATCCATCTCATGTTTTATTTTTTTCAGAGTAGGACCTGTTGCCCTTGAGGAGGCGATACAGAGCCAGCAAATGCAATAGCAACTGCTTAAAATGTTCTTTCATTCCCACTTCCATTTCCCTCCTAAATAAACAGGAGGGAAGTCTGGTCCTTGCCCCCTCTACTCCCCTCCTAAGGTAGTGGGGAGGCCCTCAGCTGTGGATCCATTACCCGAGAGCCTCCCGCCTTAACCCCCCTTGGGTTCTGGGTACTGTAGATCCCTCCTTTGGTTGTTCTCAGTTCACTGGGCAGGGGTCAGGCCTACAGCTGTGGCTCCCCTGTCCTTTCCTCCCCTCCTCTTCGAGACACAATCATCCATCCATCCATCCATTTTCTTCTGCTTTATCCAGGGCCGGGTCGCGGAAGCAGCAGTCTCAGCAGAGATGCCCAGACTTGCCGATCCACGCACACCTCCTTCAGCTGTTCTGGAGGGACCCCGAGACGACACCAGGCCAGCTCGGAGACATAGTCCCACCAGCGTGTCCTGGGCCTTCCACGAGGCCTCCTCCCAATAGGACATGTCTGGAGCACCTCCCGAGGGAGGCGACCAGGCCGCATCCGAAACAGATGCCCTAGCCACCTCAGCTGGCTCTTTTCGACGTGGAGGAGCAGCGACTCTACTCCGAGCTCCTCCCGGGTAAATGCATATATGTCTTTTTATAAAGTGTATGTAAACATCTGGTTCCTGCTGTATTACTGCATGTGAGCAAGAATCCTGTAATCTTTATATTGCCAGTTAGGGTTATTGGATGACAATAAAGAACATCAATATAGTTTTTTTAGTTGAGTCTGACCTTGTGTCCATTGGTTTGCCCATTGCCTGAACCCGCGCTGTCCAAGGATCCAATTTTAGATTTGGCCTTAATGTTGACCTTGTGGGACTCGATTTTCACGTCACCGCCACCTGAGGACAAAAATAAACACATTTTAGACCAAGACAAAAGGAGCTGCTTGAAGTATTTCTAAACATCGCAGATCTGACCTGGTTTGTATTTCATATTGTCCTTGGAGCCGCACTTGGCGGTCACCTTGCTCAAGTTGACCTTCTTATTCAAGATCTGCACCTGGGGAGGAAAAAATACCAAATGTCATACTTCTGATTCATAAAAAAAACAAAGCAGTCGAGCCTATTTCTGAATAAAAATATGTGCAAAATGAAAAAATCTAGTTATCTAGACCATAATGCGATGGCAGCTGGTGTGAGCGTCACTGACAGTATGAGATGTGATCAATCAGATTTGCATTTTTAATGACAAACACAACTGAGTGTACGAGCACTGTTAATAATGCATGTACTATCAAGAGATGATTGCCCTTTAGTAAGACTTTCCCTTTGAAACTACATTACAGCTAATTAATTTCTAAACCTAATGACTCTGATGACAGAAACCAATGACAATGGCCATAATAGCCATAACATCAAATGAGCAAATCAGAAACACTCAAATTAACCAAACATACTGTATAGCCTAGTTAAAACATGATCAATAATCATTTAAGTGTTATTACAAATTATTTTTTATTTTTATTTTGCATCTACAGACTTTTTTCCATATTATTACCATTTGATAAAGTGCAAAACTAACTGAGAGTGTTATTTTAATATTATATTTATTTGTTATTTTGATAATTAGAATACCATTAATTACCATAGTTGTCCTATGTAAAGCGCTTTGTGACAATGACGGCAAAAGTACAAATAAAGCCCTTCTTTCCTAATAATCTAAACATAATCCTTACACTGACTGACTCTTCCACCAAACATAGGACAGCACACCAATGAACGTGACTTAACCAGACGAGGTGAACATACACTAGTTGGTAAGTGAAGGAAAGGAGAAACACCACAGAATTTGCAGACCAAATGCTTTGCGTCCACTCGTCCCGTGGCGCGACTTCAGCATGACCAGTTACTTACATTGCCACCCCCAGGGACATGTTTGATATTGTCCTTGGAGCCACAGCGAGACGTGACATGGCTGAAGTCCAGCTTTTTGTGCACTATCTGAACCTAAGAACAGACGGGCAGACACACGAAGACACACAAACAAAGCAACGAAAAAGGAGGGGAAGGGAGTGGAGGAAGAAAAAAAAAACGGGAAGGAGGAGATAGACACAGGAAGAAGCAGGCAGTAGAGAAATGTAGATCAGCTAGCGGCTTTGGTTAACAGGATACAGAGTAGCTTCGCGCTGTCAATAGGTGGCGTTCACGTGACATCTTAATTATACCATTACAAAAAGCCTATAGACTAATATTTACGGGGAGGACAGGCCAAATATCTATGGTAGAAATAGTCCTTTAAATGTAAATATCTCTGTAATTACTAACAATATATGCATGAAACCAAAACCGGGACAAAGTTCTCTAACGGTAAACCATTCACAGAGGTGTGGTGTGATTGTGGTTGGATTTTAAGCCACAATATTAGTATGGAAATCCTTCACAGACAGTAGAGCTGTACATTTTTTGGAAAAGAAACGATTTTCCTAACAAGTATTGCGGCACATTTTAGTTCAGAAGCATTTCCCTTTCTGAGAAGACGGAAATATGAACTGTAAAGATGTTTGTAGTGGTCTAAAGTATACGGTTATCGGGTTTAATAAACACTCTGGAAATGTTGATTTTTGGATAATACTATACTACCAGAATAATTGCAGCTTTTTGCTATTTTCAACATCACTAAATCAAATTATAGCATGTGCGCGTGAATGCAACCTACTGTCGTACTATATGGAAGCTTTTCTGAAATTCAAATCAAATCTTATAAAGTTTGAGGTTTACAAAAATAAAACCAAATGCACTAGTAGATCCACCGTCATAGTGAGTATTATTTGAATTGATTTGATACCAACAGAGTGCTTCCATAAACAGCTCGAAGAGAAATGTCACAACACGAGTGCACATGCAACACACATTATACTCCAGTAGTACACATGTTAGCCTGGTAAAAAGAGCGTGTATGTCTTAAAAATGAAATCTGATTTGTACTTGGCAAACTTGAGTCTGAATAGGATTCACTTTGTGGCAATGGCTCAGATGAAAGTCCAACAGACCCCACAGGATCAAAAGTAACATATAATTGATATAGCCCATGATTAATAACAATAGAAAAGAAATGCAAGACACATTTTTATTAGCTAGATAGAAAATTGTGGAAACAATATTTTAGTGTGTGGAATATATAACTGTTCGATAAATTCATTTTATTTATATTGCTGATCAATTTTATCGTGCTGCTGCTCCTGCTGCAAGAAAATAATATATACTAAAAAACTATTGACATGTGCCTTAGACCTTGAGCATATTCAACCTAGTTTTATGATGTATATTTGGGTATTTGGCTTTAGTCCAAAGGTTAGCACAAGTACTACCATACATATACAGTGTGGTTTTTTAACACACACACAAAATCCGCTTAATTTGGCTACAAAATAACGCTTCCAGTCTGAGAACCCACTCAATTCATTTGTGACATCGATAAGGCGAGCCGCCTTTCCCCTTCCACTGCCTTAGTCTTGTTCTCAGGGATGAAAATGGCAGTGTGACGCAGGTGGCAGCAGCACCGGATGACTCAGAGTAGTTAGGCGACATACACTTAGATTACAAACACCCGCACACATGTATAGGCGGACACAAACTGCAGCTTGTAAACTGTCTCTCTACCTAATTTTCTCTCTTCTTTCTGTACGTGCGAGGCAGCATCATAAGGTAGAATAATGATCTAGAACAACTGAAGCAGCTGCAAGCCTGTGGTTCATCATTTCGCCTAATTTAAGTGGGGAGAGCAGTGTGGACGCTCCTGTGGAGATATAAAAAAAAAAAAATGCAATACAGCCCAAGTAACAACTAGAGCAGGCTGAACTAGATAAGAATCTGACATTTTAGTTTGTGTACTTTATACGTTTATGAGACTTTTAATTACAACACTATATTTGTGGTTATTACAGTGCTGTCCTATAAAATTTTAGGAAAGCATTTACTTTGCCTTGTGCAATACAATAGGAAAAGGTCAAACTAATCCCGGTTCCATTTATGAAGAATAAGTATATTGTAGATTGCACAAGATAATATTTTATACCAAATAGAAACATGAATTTTGATACTTAATGTAAATACAGTAAGAACATGGTAATAAGAGGATATAAATATACACATTTTGTTGCCCTGTTTCCATATTATTACCAAGGACTGTGTGTCCAGGTAACTTACAAGCTACGTTTTTATGTTTAGGATGAGGGATATGAGTCGGTGTTGTAAAGTGAAGTGCTGCCAAAAATGTATTCAGATTAAAATGTGCAAACTGAAGAGTGCAATGTGTAGATTGTTAAGCTCCTAATAACCTAAATGAGCAAATGAGCAAATAAAAAAAAAGTCCACCGTATTTACATAGCGTAGAAGACATAAAAAAAACATGGTCTAGAGAAGTTGTTGTTTGCTCACTATGACAAATTTCAAACACAGATGTCACAAAGCTCTTGAGTGTCGCCTGTAAATGTCGCCGCGTTAAACATGCTTGATTATTTCTGAAAGTTGGCTATAAAATTAACACTCATCATGTTTCTGTCCAACATTGGCACACTGACCCCTACTGCCTCGTGCTGTTACTGCGCCCTGTGAGTGCAATCGAGACCAGTAAGTTTGTATAAGCTCTCGGTCATTCACAAAAATGTCCATCGTGGTAGAGTTTTTCAAAACATCGCCGACGATGTCTGAAAATCTCCACTACGATGAAGTAACCAAGTGAATAGAGTCTGGTAAACGTGTGAATAAGACGGATCTAGAGACACCAGCTTTTGTAATGTGTCCTGGGCTGATGTATAAAATGGCAGGTGTTTGGCATGTTGATAGAGAGCGGGAGGAGGTTTGAGGGTGTGAGCGGCGCTGAGGTGCATCAGATGATGGGACTCACTCTGGCCTTGGCGGCAGGGGTAGAGGGGTCGGATGCCTTGTTGTTCGGGGTGGAGGGGACCTGAGGAGACAATCAGCCCCCTGGTCAATAATACCTCCAACCAACTACACGCCACAACATGAAGAGTGGAGAGGGGGCAATGGCAGTGGGCAGGCGGAGACTAGTGCCAAGAAGATGAGTGAACGGGGAATACAGTCTGTGGGATGAATCATAATGTGTATCGTTTATTATTATTATAAGTTGTATTCACAAAGTATCACTATAGCATTTATTTGCATGTACTATAAAATGAGATATCAAATAGGGTGAGACTGCATCTTTTTGAGCTAATACCTATTTGAGTAAAGGCTGACATATGAACTATGAATATAACAAGCATTTCAGAACATATTCGTAGAGGTCCAATATACAGGGTTAGTAGGTTTTAAACATAAACAAATATATATGTCAGTGTTTTGTTTTCCCCTAACTTGTCAATTAATCTAGCAGGATAATGCTACTTCTGTGATTTCAGTCATATGAGATTAATCATTAGTATTTATTTTTGGTTCAAAACATTTTCCAAATATACATGTTTTAGAATAATTATAATAATAAAATGTCACTTGTGTGAAACCTGTGTGAAAAATACATTAGCATTTTATGTGGAAGCTCTGGTAAGTTATGAATGAATAAGGAGGAGATGGAAGGAAGCACATGGTGTTAGCTTAGCTCGAAAGCAAATGTTATGAAATGAGTCAATGGTCCAATATTAACACAGAATGAGCATAATAATTAGCCTCACAGTACCAAAAAGGACAGAACAAATTCACACACAGACGGTGTACAAATCACACCTCAACACCAGCATAACAATCTGGTATTCAGTGTGAAAGAGCCTGATGAATCGCTTTTATTGTATACATAATGATATCCATATCCAGAGAAAATGAGCCAGTCACTGCCACTTATTGTGATGCAGAGCAGAACGGTGCGGCGATGTGTGCCCTGACACAGATGCCGCAGGAGTGACTTTGAAAAGGAAAGGTTGACTAATAACAGGGACAATCTCGCATGCATCACACTGACGTCGGTCGATAACAATGACAGACTATCGTGTCGAATGCAAACATGCACGGTGATGCTGCAGCAGTATTTATACAGGTACTTCAGGGATACAGGTTGAGTAGGTAAGAGGTTTTATGATAATGAACAAAGTGGGAGAAGTCTGAACAAAGGACGTCCACTGTGGTACTACCTTTGAATGGCGGTGCGTGTGAATGCGAAATTGACCGCAGATCTTAGGCGCTAAAAGAGGCTCAATAAATATGAAGTGAATCAATGTCAGCGCAGAAAAAGCTCCATCTCAATAATGAATGGGGTTAGGCACAAGGATGTCAATGAGATGGACACATCTTAAACATGTTAAAACTGAATTATTATAACAGACATCAAGATATGTTAAAGTTGCAAAGGGAATCCAGAAATGATAGTGAAGATCTTCACATGGTAAGAGCTACACGAAAACTTTTTATTGACACATATACTACATAAAAATCAGGCATAACGTCGGGATCACTGTCGAAATAGTGCCCTAACATTTTTTTATTGTGATGATCCAGTGGTGGTACTTGATTATTCTAAGCTTGCACTAATGTCTTTGATGCTTAAAACAACCACAGCAATTTCAGCATTCTGGTTGCTTTGTTCTTATTTATGGACATTTCTCCAGAATTGCTCATGTTTGTTGATATAGTTGATATTGACACTTCCAGGGGAAGCCTTTGCTCCCCTTTGCCACTCAGATGTCCCCTAAAATAGCAGCTTACTCTGAGAAAACGTGGTGCAATATGCCAATTTGTAATAATAGAAACATCACCTTATTCTTTTCGGATATCTGATCTACATCCTTCACTCTACACTAACGTTATTTGTCATTAGGGCACCACTGTTCCATCTGTGGGCTACTTTCTGAATAGCGAGTTGTTTGGGAACACATTTTTCTCTGATTCAATCCGATAGTTATTGCATCTTGCAATTGATTTGCCTTTTAACAAATCAACGTTGCTACCCAAGAGGAAAGTGCTACGGTGATAATGCGTGTTTTTCCATTAATCCGTCAGTGATCATGTGTCCAGCCTGATTGGCATTTGAACATATAGGATGAACTGCTATGAGCAACAGGACGGCACGACTGAGACAGACAGCAGGCGAGGGCAATTACTTTCACATCACAAGGGTAGACGTATATGATTCAAAGTGACAACACCGACACATCTTTCAAGATCCCTGTCCCAGAAATGAAGAGATGATGACAGTAGTCCAGGTCCAGCCTGTCCTGTCGGTGTGCTTTATGAAAGTAATAAAACACTGATGTTCTGCCATGTGAGATCTCATGCGGGATCAAGGGTGCAATGACTGTGCTCTAGTGCAATGACTGTGTTGATTGTATTGTTTCACACCTAATTTTGTACAGCGCTTTATTAATAAACTTTACCTCATGTTCGTTGGAGTTCTTTTCTAATAAATGGTTACAACCCAGTGTGAAAATTGTATCATAGGAATGTTAAAAGTTGTGATTGGGAAGTGACATTGGACCTAACATTGTATAGTACTGTGCAAAAGTAAGAAAGGCCATGGCAGAAGTCGAAACTAGAAATATTTCGAGGCTTCAACCAAGAATGGCTTGAGGGTAAGCTTTACTTTAAGCATTATTTAAAAAAAAAAGTGAAGACAAAACATGGCCTTAACCACAGAAGTCTAGCAATTGTTAAAGCAAACAAACTTTAGCACAGTACTCAAACAGTGGTCACACTTTATTTTACACTACCTTGATACATTGTTCCTAACTAAATTTAGTGTAATGTGATCTGATTTGTAACAATCTGTAATACCTTGTACCTATGTGGTACATACACAATGGAATGGAAGACATAAGACCCTTAGAGTTAGGGCTTAAGGTTATGGTTAGAGTTAGGGTCTTACGTCTTATTACATTATGTACCTCCAAAGTACAAATGCTATCCTACAGGTACAAGTTATTACACATTGTTACATAGCACACATGTACATTGTACATTGTACTCAATTTTGCAGGTACACTGTATCAAGGGTAGTATAAAATAAAGTGTTACTGAAACTGTAATAGTAATCCCTGTCAGACCGCTGTGGAGTTTTGAGGCACAGAGCAATAAAGATATAAAGCTGGATAGCACTCGTCAACAGGAGAGATGCTGTTGGTTAAAAATATCTTGTGTAGTAGATGTCAGCATATTTATTTCTATAGAGAGCACTTCTGGCTGATAATTAAAAGTGTGTGAATCTTACCTTTCCTCCGCCGGGCTGGTACTTCATATTGTCAGTGGATCCAATCTTGGAGCGGACATTCTTGAGATCAGGTGTAGGGGCGTTGACAGGGCGAGGCGTCCGAGGGGCGCGGGGAACGGGAGGTTTCTTCTCTAGGGGCGTCTGTTTGGGCACGGGGGGTTTGGTTATCATCCGACGGCGAGGGGCGTCGCCATTAGTGGCTGGAGATGGGGTAGGAGTGGAGGTGGTGGAGGGGGGGCGAGGGCGGGCTGAAGAAAGAGTTGGAAGAACATAGCACTGAATGACTTTGAGATATATTCCTGATAATTAAAATTAAAGCACTGCTCACATTTACATGCAATTCAGAATATGTTCAAGATGCTCTCAACTACAGGGTTATACAGTCTTCATGGAAACAGGATATTAATTAACTTTTGGCCATAATACAGTCAACTATCTAATAAACACATCTAAACATGGCTGCCTTTTGCCAATACATACGTCAAGAAGAACAGCTAATAGTTACAGGATTTAAATCAATATAGATTTTGGAAAATGTGTGGTAATTTGCTGAATGTGGTAAGTTGCTGAATGTGGTAATTTGCTGAATGTGGTAATTACTCATTGGTTGAGAAGTCAGATCAAAGTTAAGGTACAAATGATGACATTAGAGGTTTTAACACACACATAACAGCTTCACTCGCTGAAAGTACAAATTATTACTTTAAAACAGTTTTTCTTTTCTTTTTTAGCACCAAGAAGAGGTATCAGTTTTTCTCCCCCCTCAAACTTAAAGTGACAAAATTCCTGCAGTCAAAAAGCGTGTTACTGAAAGTGATAAAAAAAGCACTTGATTGAGCTTGATTATGTTTTTTGCACCCCATATAAAGCAGTTTCCCTTATTACTCATTTTAATTATTGTTTTCACGAATGCAATAAAAGTAAATGAAGTTTTTATATCCGTGTGTTTGACCTAAAAATCTATTAAAATACTGCAAGTTGGCAAGACTTTATTTCAGACAAATACGGAGTTACTTTATTAGTTTAAAATAGGATACCTGTAGCTTTGGGTTTCTTGGCTTCATTTGCCTTGTTCTCACTTTTCTCATTCTTGTTTGCTGTCAGAAAAAAACAAAACAAAACAACAGAAAATGATTGTTAGTACATCACAGAAGTTTAAAAAAAAATCTATCATTATGATCAGTTAGCTTGCTCAATTTACAATTTACTAGTTTAGGTTCAGACAAATGAGCTTATGAGTGTATTGACTTAGAAGGATATTTTCTAAGTGGCCTCCTTTTAAAAAAATATAGCAGTTGCAGGGCAAAGAAAAGCTTAACTCTCTCACATTTTCTTCCCTTTCACACGAGTCAAACTGTGTGAAAGTGACGTGACATCAAATCCAAAAGAAGGGTGAAATAAAACAGGATCTTGAGAAGGTAAAATTGTGAATGAATCATTTCCTCTCAGGTATGCTAGCTCGGCCTGAATGACAGCGGCGCAGTGCACAGTGAGTCAGGATATAACACTTTGAAAGACGGCAAAATGCTTGTGAAGTGTAAATTAAAACGGCAGGCTTCGGATTTTGCAGCGAGAGGGCAGAAGAACAAGAAATCATTGACATATGGTCTGCTATTTGGGCCTGCTCCCTCGGGCTGTACCAGTTCTGGCGCATATTTCCCCTTGGTGCCTTGGGTTTATCCTTTAAAGAGGTCAGGAAAAGCCAAGTAAACCATTAACTTAGATTAGAAAAATATGCAACGGGTTTTCTCAACATGAACATTTTGAAGTGGCTGAGTAACTGCATATTTTCTTCAGTTTAGCAAAAAAAAATCTGTACACACTGAATACAGATACAGACAGCAAAGTGTCATACAAGGGCCTAGCTGAGGGAGAGAAAAGCTTTGTATGCAATTTATTTCTCTTTTTAGCCATTTTCTGGCAGACAAAAAACATAATATATTAATATATAAGCAACTATATATAATAATATATAAATAAATATTTCACGGAAAATTGTTCAGTAGAAGCAAAAAACGGCACTCACTGCTAACATTAGCATATGTAGCATGAAGCTAACGTTGCATCCTGGTTACCATAGTCCATTTTTTAAAGTTTTTATGGGCTGGTAAACCCACTTTCCTCCTCTCCATGTCTCTGTATCTGTCTAGTTTCAGAGTAAATGCTTGAATTTTCCTTAATGAAATAAATAATTGTGTCAACTGTATGAAAATGAATCTGTTGCGTGGTTATGATTTCCACACACCAGCATTAGGAGGACTCTTGTTGGCAGTGGCGCGAGGAGTGGGAGTCGCTTTTGGCACAGAAGGACGTTTCTCATTTTCTGGAGTCTAGAAGATAAAAATAACAAAGTGATTAATGATGATGAATGACCAGAGAAATGGACAACAAACAACAACAACAACAAAAGTGGGCTAAAGCTTATATCAGAATCTTAAGATGGAAATCTAGATTGCTATGTTTTTATTGCACAATCTCTCGGCAAGTAAGTAAGTTAGTAAGTAAGTAAGTGCTTTATTTGTCATTGTACATTGTTCAAGTGTTGTATTAGTCCTACATTTATTTCTTTGTAATACCTGGCAAATGATGAACACTACTATGGATTTTAGCCTAATTTTAACTCCCTCACTTCCTTCAATGCTGGCAGGGAAGTGTATGCTCAGAAATTAGGGCTTGTTTTCCATACACAATCCATTATTTTAGGTTACAAAACATGAAATACTAACTGTAAATTAAAGAAAAGAAGTGAAGCTTTACGTTAGGTCATAAGCCTAAGAAAAGCTTAATAAAAGGACCTTCTATCAGGCATAATAGTAGCTAATAAACACCTCAACATTGATATTTCCCATTATATAACTTGTTGTTGGTTTGCATCTCCTCCTGAAGTTGAAGCGCCCTTTGCAGGCAGCAGTGGGAATCCATGTATAAAAGATTACACAAGAACTCATCTTAGCTAATGGCATACTAACAATAGATGTTGTTGTTAACACAGTTTGAGAGTAGAGATTCGCAGAACATATAATAAGTCCCTGTGTCCATCTTTGTCCTAAAACATAGAACACTCACCTTAACAGCCTTCGTGGAGGCTGCTGGGGGTTTCTTAGCGGCGGTGGGTGTGGTCGCCTTAGGCCCTGGGCTTTTTTTATTGGCTGATGCAGAGGTGGGGGAGGGACGTTTGGCCGCATTAGCCTCGTTATTGGAGGAGAGCGTGGATGGGCGGGGCTTGGCTGAGTTTGGTTTAGTGGAGTCCGCAGCAGGCTGGTGTAATGTAATGTAAACAAGCCACAACACAATAAAAAAAGAGAAAACAAGGAAGATAGAAGAGCAGTAATGGAGTTAGTGATTGCAATGACAGCATGTACACAATGGCAGAGCAGCCTCCCTGCGACGGCTCATTGACCATCACCAAAACAAAATCAGTCAGACAGAGGAGAAGCTTAGAAACTAAAAGCCTTGGATAAAAAGCAGCCGTTCAAGAGAGCAGCGTATGACATGACAGGAAAGTCTCACATGCCAAGGATCAAAGAGGTATCGGTGTGGAGCAGCAGAGAGACGGTGACGCAGCAAATAAGGGAGCTAAAAGTGTGTATTTGGCCCAAGGACTCTTTCATTTGGGGAGACGCAGCTGCTGTTGAGGTCAAAACTACAACCACGGCATGAAAGGACTGTGTTTGAAACGTCTGAGTATCCTCTGCAGGGCTGTGGATGTGTGCAAGGTCACTGGCGGAAAGTAATGAAGGTTTTGCATGATTTTGTTCTACTTTCAAGGCGAATCAGTCTCTATTAAAGCGCAGGTATGTAAACAAACCTACAGCAAGTGGATTATATAATGCAGTGTTATGCCAATTAAAATGCAGCACTAAATCTAGCTAATGTTATGCTTTATGCACTTTTTATCCATCATAATTCATGCATATCAAGCTCTAGAGATGGTGTGAAGTTTCAGTAAGGGTTGTGTCGAGTAATTAGTTTAAATAGTTACATTAAAAAAAAACACACAATATAATAAAACTTGAAAACATCTTCACAAATCACACCGGATTTCAACTAACTGAGTGCGTGTGTGATGTACCTTGCTCTTGGTGTCAGCTCCTGGTGCAACCTTGGCCCCGGTGGGAGACCTGGCCGGCCCTTTGCCCTGCTCCTCTTTCTTCTCCACCGCTTTCTTCTCCTCCTTTTTCTCCTCTTTCTTCTCGTCTTTGTTGGTCTTCTCGGGTTTGTCCACTTTCTCCGCCTTCTCGATCGCCTTGTTGTTTTTCTCCGCATTGAGTTTCTCCTTCTTCTCCTCTTCCTTCAGGATCTTCTGGTTCTTCTCCATGATGGCGTCTTTCTTCTGCTGCTCCTCTTTCTTCTCCTCGGTCTTGGACATGATGTTATCCAGTTTGTCCTTATTTTCACTTTTAACTGTAAGGGGGGGAAAAAGCCTTTACTATAAATGCAGCTTTGTGTTTCTTGTTCGAAATGAGTATAAAACCATGACAGGTGAAATTAATAAATTGCATTGTCAATGTGGCACATGTTAATGGGTGGGATACATAAGGCAACAAGGAACAGTCAATCATTTGGGTTGATTTGTTAGAAAGCAATTTAGGAATGGATTTCAGTGAGGTGGATATGGGACGAACCGACATGGCTAGATGACAAACTCACTATATCATTGAAACCACCTGTACTGTCGAAAGTTTCTGGACTGCACTATTTCTTCTGGGTGCAGGTTGTGTATGGGTAGGTAGGTACAATGTGGTCATAAAATTAGCCTTAAAAAAAAATAATGGCATAGACTTTCAAAGCACTGTTCAAACTTGACAAGCTTCACAAAGTGTTACTGCGGACCATTATTCACTCATTCCCCACACTCATGAGCAAGGGCTGACTGGTAAATACTGTGCCAACGACCACGTCAATTACTCACTCACTCACACTTCAACCATACACCTTCATACAGACGCAAGGTGGATAAAGTGCCTTGCCAAAAAACACAACAACACTAAATCTGTGGACAAACACTGTCATCATATAACTCTTTATTAGTGACAATATCATGAGAACAAAGTTAAACATTTGTAACATTTTACTATTGTTTGTGAGCGATGAGTTGCACAGAGTTGGAGCGTTATTATTAGCCCTGATGTCCGCGTGGGTGAACTTATGTAGGGCAAAGCCACAGATGCTGCTGAGTAAACAGGTCACCGGTTACATAGATGGATCTCATTATGCTGCGGCAACCATAAAGCAACTTCAAAACTGCGGAGTTGAATATTCAGATGACTTTTCAGCTAAATGTCACTTTATACATTGCATAACACGTTATATAATTATATAATTACTATGCAATTATAGTTATGTTTTCAAAAAGGTTGCTTGTAAGTTGGTCTATTTACATTGTATGTTTAAGCAAAGTAATTATAGAATTATTTGACATTGTGTTGTATTTCAGTCCAGGATCAAATGCTATACTTGGTTTGCAGAGGAGAATAATAATAATTGCAATTAAATACACTTTTATTACACTTAAAAACATTCTCAAAGCGCAACATTTTCATTATTCTAACAATCCACATTCAGTGGTGGTGAGCTATGCCCAGAAACGCAACGGAACCCGCCATCTGAGCCACTTTATATATCTGCAAATGCTTTCTGGTCACGTAGACTACTCAAACGAAATGCAAAAAGTCTCAATGTCACCGGATCAGCGTACCTTAATGACCCATCTAAGAAATGTAATCAAAATCCATCCTTTTCCAAGTGAGTTCTCATTCTAGCAGACAAATAAACAACAAGGTCAGGGAATATAGCCTCCTAACTCATAATTACCAAACCCATTGTATTTCTGCCCCTTTTCCTCCTAATATTCAAAAACTAATTATAGTTGGTTATGACCTGGCAACAATATAACGCTATTATTCAACCTCTGAAGACCACTCTACACTAATTAAGGTCAGTGAGGTCACCGCAGTTTTGTGTGTTTTGTCTTTCGGATTTAATGGCCATTGATTTGACAGAGACCTATGACCAGAGCACAAACGAAGGAAAGATGGAAAAATAAGGTATTTTTAGGTATTTGATTCGGCTGATGAGAGATTACGTGAGAATATCAAATTTGGCCAACATACTCAACAATTGCTATAGCAGGGGTGGGTAGAGATGCCAAAAACCGGAGTATCACTCCAGTAGAAGGAAAAAGAAGTGAGCTCAAAATGATACATGCGTTTCCAGTGACGTCGCGCATAGTTAAGGCCGCCATTTTGAAGACCGAAGTGGAATTATGCTGAACTACAACATGTAACAATGTCATAATATCCCACGGTAATTTCGGAAATGTTTCAAATGTTTTTTGGCTTGTAGATCTAATTGGACAGAGCGGAACATAAAGAAAGAGACTTAAATGGACAGGACAGTGTTGAGTGAAAGAGGGTAAAGCGTGAGTGTCGTAGCATGTTGTGGTTTTTTACTCATAAATTGTCCATGAGAGTAAATACTACGCCGACAGAAAAGACAAAGGGATATTGTACATCCAATTACACAATGGGGATATTTTTTTTCACTCAAACTTGGCTGTAAATACTTCTAAAGTGGCGTTAGCCCACAGTTAGCTTTGCCCATTAGCCTGTTAGCTTTTTCTACGTGATTCTATTAGTGTATATTGCGCCTCTGACCCGGTACAGGGAAAGTTGCACTTGTGGTTTTTCAGTCAGATAATTTACACTTATAGATTGCAGTCTACATACAATGAATTATGTCTGCACATGAAAAGATAATTCAGTTAATAATGAGTGATAAGATAATTGTTTGGCTGTGTCGGGTACACTGGCCAAACAGTTTTGTTAGGTAAGAATGTGCCATAAGAATAAGTCACTGGTATTTACCAGGGAGAAGACAGTGGCAGATAAGGTTAAAGTCTGCAGATGGCTAAAGGGGCACGGAGGGAAATGGGCTCTTGGCTGAGAAAGACAGCGACGACAAAAAACATTACGCAACAGAGTGGACTTGTCTCCGCCCCACTGTCCATCTGATTCTCCTCACGGCACAATGTAACGGCCAAGTCCCCAAACAACAACATGAGCTTTTTGCAGCAATAATACGAGGCAAGCAAACGCCATACAAAGTCAGAATAAAGGGAAAACACAATGAAATTGACATTACACGGCAGTATGGTGATTTTGTTTTGACACATAGTAAGTTCAATAAAAACCGAAAAACAGCACAGTCAAAACATGTCAAGGCAATGGTGGGGCTCCAACAAAGCAACATTAAAACTAAAACCTAGTGACTTAACTGGTCAATTGTTCGTGAAAGCCTCAATATGGTCAACGCGTACAATAACGGAAAGCCGCCTTCTCAAATTATATTAGTATATTAGTATATCGTTTTATTTTTAACTGGCTGTACATGACATTTAGACATCGCTCTTGCTGAGGATGCATGAGTTGTCGTCTCAGAAACAGGAAAGAGTCTGTGAAATTGTATTTGTTGGGTCTCCCGCAGCTCAATCCCCTTGCTGTAATAAAGCCGATCCCGTCTTGTTAAGCTGACAGTAATGCAGAGTCATCATGCGCCGCACCTGCTTCTCAATATCTCTCATATATTTTAATGCCACAGCTCTTAACTCTGTGCGGCCTCAAGCAAATAACAGAAACATCAAACTAGATTTTTTGTTCAGAAGGCTAACGGCAGGAAGTACATTTTTACCTTTCAAATCTGCCTATCCGAGTACAAAGCTTGCCTTGGACATTCGGTGGAAAAAGTGCTCCAAAACGGAGACAACCAAACCATAATCTGATGAAGTAAAATTATGAAATACCATATACATGTATGAGGTTGAAAAGCTTTTAAGCAGCAAAGAACACCTCAGAAGTAGCTTATCCTTTATCAATATTTAGCCCAATAACTAGAGGCCCAGCAACGAGAGGTTTTTACCTGGAAGGGCAGACCAAGGTTTGAAGGACTGGGCCCGTAAACGGATAGAAACCATTCGTGACCTTTATGACTTCAAATCTACTATTGTTTGAGGACATTGTTAAAGCATATGATATCCCTTGCAATCATTTCTTTAAATACTTATAAATAAGAAAGGTTATAAGTAATCAGCAAAAGCACCTATTCAAAATTCCTAAAATTTCTCATTTAGAAAAAATGATGAACATAAACTGTAGGAACAAGGGTCTCATTTTAACATTTTATCAATTGTTAGTTGATACATCCTTAGAATCATCTGTTGAAAGAGTTGAAAGGTGGGAAAAAAGACCTTAAAGAAACCATATCTATGGAGGAATGGAATGCAATATGTGCCAGATCACAATCCTTTACAGTAAATACACATTTCAATAATGAGGACTTACATTACACCTGCTAAACTCAACATATACAATAAGGATATTTTTAGAGGAGTTCAGAACCAAATTAAAAACTCACCTTTTTGCTTTGGCCTTCGGTTCAATGCCAGCACTAATTATCAATGCTCCTAAAAACTATATTTTGATCTGTTTTTTTATTTAATTTTAAATATTATTATTATTTATGTATATCATTTGGATTTATTTAAGGGGTGGGTGTTTTGTGCACTTTTTTTTGTTTTTATTTTTTTATTTTGTGTTTTTCTTTTTCACAACTTTCAAAAAGAGAAATACAAATACACACATACAAAAGTATAGCTGTAGCTTATTGGCATCAAGCTTGTACACAATTCATGATTCTACCCTATATCCATGATGCCCCACTCCCTTCCACAGTCTCTGTGACCTATATTCTTGAAGATTAATATGAATAAATGAACATTATAATGTATATGTAATAAACGTATGCAGCACTATTGATTGTTAGAACTGCTTGGGCATAATGTAGATAATAACTATTATAGGCCTGATTTAGTTTTGTTTAAAAAACAATGAAAGAGGGAGCACATTGGTCGTTGTGATCAAACTTCATTCCAAACTTCCCCCATGCATTTCTAACAGCCCACTTCTTTACCGGGATAAGTTCATTTTACAACTTTCGGGGAGCAATGGAGTCAAAGGTAATGCTAACAACAAGTGCTCGGGAATGTGGGCTGGGTTCAGACCATCTTGAAACAGGTTTGCTTTACCCTATACTGATGATGAGCTGCTGCAATTGTAATAACGCTAATCAATGACAAGGCTCCGAATCCAAAGCACAGTCCAGCAATGTATTTTTTCCACAAATGTCTGCTTTTAGAATATGCAGAAGGACAAAAATTTTTTTATTCCATGGCAGGGAAACATGGACACTGCATGAGAGCTGCAAGCATAAGTATTCCTTTAAAAATGCAGCCATAAACCTAGATACCGGACTTGTTTTTATTGCTGTTTTGCTCCACCCTGCGACGTAAGCCATATTACTCACTTCGCATTAAACTGCTGAACAGGCTGATCTATCTAAGATACGACACCCCGCTCCTGGTCAGAGTAAAGACAGGCATGGCTAACACGCAGAGACAGAGAGCCACAGATGAGCTATCGGACTGGAGGCATAGGACATACCTCATCACTCCTGACATGAAATCCTGCCGCATCGACCGCTATATAGGACCACTGATGGCTATCTAACGCCATACTGACAGACAGACCAATGGTGACGGTAATTATATACTGCCCACTGGTGATATACTGGTGAGTTTGCACTTTTTGAGGCCTATATGTGACAATCTACTTACTTGGAGTTAAAGAGGGAGCCAAATCTCCTCATATATAGGTCGGATGCTTGCTCATTTTCTTATACATTTTGGGAGTTGAGGAATACGCAACCAAAGCTACATTAGAGACGTTTATCTCTTAGCCAGCCATTATTATTCAGTGTTAATAAGTGCTGTAAATCACACTGGGAGCTGGAGAATAAAGTCTAGAAAGGCAACACATTTTTTTCCCACATGTGATTGCTATTATTAGCTTATCACACAATTTGACAGGGAACTATGATATATTTGATATATTTTACAGTATATAATGATTACGTTACTAAAAGCTGTACACAATCATCCGAATGTACAATCTTGCATATACTTTGACTGATGCCTAGAAGCCCTCCCTTATACCTGTTGGAATTGTTTGACTGCCATCTGCTGCATCGACAAAAGTTGTTGTTTCTCCTTTCATTCTTTGTATCACAGCCTCGGCATCTCTCACTTTCCCCGTCTCCCTGCAGCTGCGAGCCTCGTGTGCACCCAAGAAGCTGTTAGCAGCCTGTGCAACACTGTGCGGAAAGAAAGTGTGTGTGTTTAAAATTAGTCCGATTGACATCACTGGAGGAGGGACGGTGGCGAACACACACTGCCACAGACACAGGGACAGAAATAGATGCTCTATATCAGAACGAGAACAAGTCAATCTCTAATCAATGCCTCCGCCGGCCGCACCAGAAAACACAGGGTTGATGAATGGAGTGATCATTAAACAGAGAAGCATGCTGAGCGACAACAAAACCGCGCTAGAAATACGTGCTTTCTGTTTTGTACACAATGATTGGCCATACTGAGGGACCTCAGACTGTGCTATTGTTCAAAGGTGGTGCAATCCAGGAGTTCAACCTCAGCCCAGGCTTTGATCTGGTGATTGAATGATACTGAGGGTGCGGATGAGGGTGGCCCGATTCCAGTTGTCCAGTAGAAAGGACTTTTTTCAGACATAAAAATAATGTACCAGGTTTGAGAATCCAATCACTGTCAAATAATAAGGTACAACATGTGTCAATTTTCGTTCTCGATTTTCGATTTCTCACAAAAACTGTATTTCTCCCATAGAGTTGTATCAGCCCCTGCCCTCCACCTGAAATAATGCCATCATTACATTCTAGAACGTGAACGCGACCTATTGCCCGAAAGCTCCTAATTGTCAGGCCACGCCCCCCAGTCCAACACCACGGCCCCCACAAATGTATCAAACGTAAAAGTCATTGCCAATAAGCACTTATTTCAAACAAATAAACGGAAAATGTAGTGTTTTATACATTTGCAAGATACTGTACGACATCGGTTCCCAAAGTTGGGGTCGGGACACGCTGGTGGACACTGAAGTGGGGGCCGAATGAAAACAAATTAGTTTTAGTGAAATCAAGACAAATGTCTAAATACAGTATCCAAACTAACATAATTAAAATAGATTTTAAATGTTTTGCACTTGCCAATTACCTTATACAGAAGGGGGTCCCGAGTTGTTGGTTGAGTAATTTTGGGGGTCGCAGCCTGAAAGGTTAGGAACCCGTGCTGAACTATATTTTGAGATTTTCTCAAAGGATATCACTTATGACCTGAACTTCTGACCAGATACATAATTGATTATATCATGAAAAATACTATATTGACCACATAAGAAAGCTGCTAAATAAATAAATAAATAAGATACCCTGCTTTGATTATTTCCCATCAGCCCTCTGCAGACCACCATTAGTGAGCATTGTGATCATTAGGCCCGAGCAACGGACACGAAGTGCCCGGCGAGGGACTAATTAAAATCGTAAAAAAAAGGGAAAACGCAAGAATTCACATAGCAAACGTGGACCGATACACAAGTAACAGGTATCAGGAATTAGTGCTCCGGGAGGTCTAATTTTGGGTGGCGTTGGCAAGAGAAAATAATAAAAGATGGCTCAGTGGCGCCCCCTCAAACAGGCAGTTTACATTGAGTCAATGAGAGCCCGGTGGCAAAAAATGTCATCGTACAAAGGTGACACTGGCCAGGGACATAGACCACGTCATGACATGTCAAAAAATATATTATGAGCCCGGCCTAAACTCTACAGGAAGTCGGCCATCTTGGCCCAAACCTCGCACCGTCAAAATCGTACCTGTTGAACTTGTGACCCCTGATCCCCGAGTTTTCAATCAAAAGCTTCCATTTTTGGCCAAAATGTCCCAGACCCATGTGGCTTTCCAAATCCTCATTTCAATTTTGGAAATATTATTGGGCGTGGTCATGACAAGGCCGCAACTCAGAGTCCATTTTCCACCAAATTCAAAGTCTCATATCTTTCACAGACTTTGTGGGATTGCAACGGACCCAATACGGCGCACGTGCACCTTCTCGAGCTGGACCTAACCGTGTGCAAACGCAGCCACTATGGCCAAAAATGACCCACTGGCGCCCCCTTCAAGGTTTTTTCTTGAAAAATTCGAATCAAAAAATCGGGATGGTATGGAGTTGTGAAAATAATCACACAGGCCTTCCCCGTCATAGGGATCGCGTCCGCCTTAGTGTGAGCTTTCTGAAAATGTATAACATGTGGGGGTAAAAGTAACCAGTCCACTTATACAGCCTGTTCAAGTGTGAGAACAGCGCCACCTGCAGGCTGAAGGTGGCTTTTAAGTGGCTTGTAAGTGGCCCGCCCATCCTCCGTGGAAATAGCCAGTGTTGTTCTTCTGGCAGCATGTTGGCCTCTGTCAGAGTTGCCACTGTCAGAGTTTCTCATGAAAATCGTCAATTTTCCCAAATACCCCCTTTATTCACAAAAGCCACACTTTTAGACTCGTACGTAGATATAATACCCCTCTGTGACAGAAAGAAGCTTTAATTTGGGCGTGTTTGCCTCCAAATTGAGCTTTTTTGGACTTTACAGTCACAGGAAGTTTACTTAAGCTGTTTCCTGTCTGTCTCTGCGTGTTCCTCGTACTATGTGGCTCTCACCAAAGTATTCCATCATCTATCGAGAGTTCTGCGGGGCTGGAGCACCTTTTCAGATTGTTGGCCGCCCGGGGAATTAGCCCTAATTAAAAATGTTTCTATAAATATTGCCTGAACTGCAATTTCGTCTTGTGAATGCTCGAGTGCTAAACTTTCGTAAGTTTTATGTATAAATCGCTGTGTTCTTGTGTAAGCCTGTATAGCTCCATTGGTAGAGTGCAGGGTTCCCACTGTTACATTGCTGGTTCAATCCCCACCATGATTTTTTTTTTCTTTTTTTTTTTACGCAGTACCTACTGGGAAGAACCTGAATCGGCGACTATGCTCCCACCCTCATTAAAAACGGGGAAATGACCCTCACGTTGTACCACATGCAGTTTCATAAGATATTTCACATTTCGGCTGCAAAATAAATCTGTTTGTGTAGCTACATGGGTAAAGTGATAGGTTCCCAACCATGGGATTGCTGGATCAATTCTCACCTTGACTCTTTTTTATTTTTATTTTTTTTGACTCGGCAACTACTGGGAAGAACATGAATCGGCGCCTATGGTCCCACCCTCATTAAAAACTGCGTAAATAACCCCTCTCAACAAAATATTGTTTCACCTATCAAGTACACTGAATGTCCGAGGCATCCTCTCAAATATTTGTCCCCCAGGCAAGTTTGCTCTAATTATAAAATGATTCAAATCATCTTGGCTCTCCGTTTTCTGCATATACGTGAGCCTGGTGATCTTTATAATAGTAATCCAAGGTCTTTTCATGTGTACCCGCCTTAGCTCCATGGGTAGAGTTCTGGACTCAAAATCACAAGGTTGCCGGATCAATTCCAACCTTGACCTTTTTTTACTTTTTATTTGTATTCATGTTTTTATTTGATTTTTTACTGGCAATCTACAGGAAAGAACATAAATGAAACATGAAATGAGAAAATGGAGGGGGGTGGGGAGCTTGACCGGAAATGACCTCTCTCCTCCAGTGGCGTGCTAGGACCTAATTTAGAGAATATTAGCCTATATTCGTCCCATTGTGACATAGAGTTATAGCTCAGTGATAGAGTGCTGGTCTTTGGTGCGGTAGGTTGCCAGTTCAAACACAGCTTGGACACTTTTCTAATGCTTTCTCTTTTCACATGGCCTGCTGCACTCTGAGCCTGATACAACTCAAGAATGAGCACCAAGTTATGTAGACACAATTATTTAATTGTCCACTTTTCTACGTTTCACTCCCTTTTTCCTCTTTACTCACTGCTTTCTGTAAATATAAGAGTGCAGGATGTTTCATAACATTGATATACGTTTAGTTTGTGCAGTTTCCTACAGCTTGGCTAGCTCTATAGGTAGAGCACTGGGATACCAATCATGAGGTTGCCAGTTCAAGCTCAACCATGGCTTCCTTTTTTTTTTTTTTTTACTTTTGTAGTTTGGACTGGGCATCTACAGGGAGGAACATACATCAAACTCAGGGATTTAGAGAAAAGTAGCCCACATCAGGTGTACTTCTGTATGGGGTTATTGTTTACCGGTCTCTGGTTCAGGAGGTTACCACTTCAAATATGACTTGGACATTTTTCTAATGTTTTTTCTTTATTTTTTGATAGATTTACCTAAATCACAATCTCATAGTGCGCAAGCACAACGCTTCCGCTCAAAAGTCAATTGGGATACATGTGCTGTCTCTCACTAGTCCCAATGTATACAGATGGTCTTACTACAGGTTTGGTGTCACGATGGGACGAATATGGGATAATATTCTCTAAATTAGGTCCTAGCATGCCACTGGAGGAGAGGGGTCATTTCTGGTCAAGCTCCCCACCCCCCCTCCATTTTCTCATTTCATGTTTCATTTATGTTCTTTCCTGTAGGTGGCCAGTAAAAAATCAAATAAAAACATAAATACAAATAAAAAGTAAAACAAGGTCAAGGTTGGAATTGATCCAGCAAACGTGTGATTGTGAGTCCAGAACTCTACCCATGGAGCTAAGGCAGGTACAGAAGATAAGACCTTGGATTAATATTATAAAGATCACCAGGCTCACGTATAAGCAGAAAACGGAGAGCCAAGATGATTTGAATCATTTTATAATTAGAGCAAACTTGTCTGGGGGACAAATATTTGAGAGGATGACTCGGACATTAAGCATACTTGATAGGTGAAACAATATTTTGTTGATAGGGGTTATTGTCGCACTTTTTAATGAGGGTGGGACCATAGGCGCCGATTCATGTTCTTCCCAGTAGTTGCAGAGTCAAAAAAAAGTAAAAATAAAAAAGAGTCAAGGTGAGAATTGATCCAGCAATCCCATGGTTGGGAACCTATCACTCTACCCATGTAGCTACACAAGCAGATTTAATTTGCAGCGGAAATATGAAATATCTTATGAAACGGCATGTGGTACAACGTGAGGGTCATTTCCCCGTTTTGAATGAGGGTGAGACCATAGTCGCCGATTCAGGTTATTCCCAGTAGGTACTGCTTAAAAAAAAAAAAAAGTCATGGTGGGAATTGAACCGGCAATATTACGGTGCAAACCCTGCACTCTACCAATGGAGCTGCCAAGCTTACACAACAACACAGCAGAACTCTTAAAAGATGATGGAATACTTTGGTGAGAGCTACATAGTACGGGGAACACGCAGAGACGGACAGGAAACAGCCTAAGTGAACTTCCTATGACTGTAAAGTCCAAAAAAGCTCAATTTGGAGGCAAACGCGTCCAAATTAAAGCTTCTTTCTGTCACAGAGGGGTGGTATATCTACGTATGAGTCTAAAACTGTGGCTTTTGTGACTAAAGGGGGTATTTGGGAAAATTGACGATTTTCATGAGAAACTCTGACAGTGGCAAATCTGACAGAGGCTACTATGCTGCCAGAAGAAGAACTCTGGCTATAGTCACGGAGGATGGGCGGGCAACTTTTGGCGGGCCACTTACAAGCCACTTAAAAGACATCTTAAACCAGAAGGTGGCGCTATACTGCCACTTTGATCAGGCTGTATAAGTGGACTGGTTACTTTTACCCCCACATGTTATACATTTTCGGAAAGCTCTGACTAAGGCGGACGCGATCCCTATGACGGGGAAGGCCTGTGTGATTATTTTCACAACTCCATACCATCCGGATTTTTTGATTGGAATTTTTCAAGAAAAAACCTTGAAGGGGGCGCCAGTGGGTCATTTTTGGCCATAGTGGCTGCGTTTGCACATGGTTAGGTCCAGCTCGAGAAGGTGCACGTGCGCCGTATTGGGGCCGTTGCAATCCGACAAAGTCTGTGAAAGATATGAGACTTTGAATTTGGTTGAAAATGGCCTCTGAGTTGCGGCCTTGTCATGACCACGCCCAATAATATTTCCAAAATTGAAATGAGGATTTGGAAAGCCACATGGGTCTGGGACATTTTGGCCAAAAATTGAAGCTTTTGATTGAAAACTCGGGGATCAGGGGTCACAAGTTCAACAGGTACGATTTTGACGGTGCGAGGTTTGGGCCAAGATGGCCGACTTCCTGTAGAGTTTAGGCCGGGCTCATAATATATTTCTTTACATGTCCTGATGTGGTCTATGTCCCTGGCCAGTGTCACCTTTGTACGATGACATTTTTTGCCACCGGGCTCTCATTGACTCAATGTAAACTGCCTGTTTGAGGGGGCGCCACTGAGCCATCTTTTATTATTTTCTCTTGCAAACGCCACCCAAAATTAGACCTCCCGGAGCACTAATTCCTGATACCTGTTACTTGTGTATCGGTCCACGTTTGCTATTTGAATTCTTGCGTTTTCCCTTTTTTTTTTACGATTTTAATTAGTCCCTCGCCGGGCACTTCGTGTCCGTTGCTCGGGCCTAATTAGTTAAAAATACATTTTTATCTTGACGCTACAGCCCTAACCTTTTCATTTCCTAGTTTCCTAAAACTAAGTACAGAAAAGCAATTTAAAAGTTCAAAGCACCTCTGAGACCAATCAGGCCCAGGTTTCACAGCCCCGGTTGGCTTCAGGATCAGAGACTGGCAGAAGCTTTTAACGCGAGACAGAAATCAGTTTAATTAGTCTGACCAATGCTCTGATACTGACGCAAACAGCACATGTCAACACACAACACCTTGTCCCTATGCGCAAGAAAATTAATGCCAAATGCCGAGGCCAAAACAACTTTATGGAAGAAGTATAGTTGAAAAACAAATCTTTGAATAGAAAGTCCACAAACTTTACCCCTTTGTTTTGTAAATAAGACGGCTATTAAGTTGTATGCATAATTTACAATAATTCTTTGGTACTTTTTTACATTTTATAAATTTAAATATTGTCGTAATCAAGACGTAGAGGAACAAGGGACTGTGTTGATCATCTGCAATCTATCCAGAATTCCTAGCTGCTCGCTACCTCAATAGGAGATATGTGTAGACACTGGTAACACGTGGTCATCAATCAATCCGTTAAGAGTATTTCAGTATCAAATCAAAGTACATGTTGAAATAGCAAGTAATGTATTTAACAGCTTTCAAACCAACTTGAACAGGGCGACCGCTCAAGAGACACTGCAAACTAACGAAATTAGGGATTACATAATATCTGTAAAACCCCAAGTCATATGTGGCCGTAATAGTGTAAGCGTCAAGTTATATAAGTCATTTGGCATTTATTGGAAGTGCATATCTCGGAAAGGTAAACATAATACGCTGAAAGGCCGGTTCATTTCAAGTCGGACGGATGAAAACAGCAGCTGGAATATGAGCTCAGCTAGAGGTCACCACCACAGCGCAGACAGATGGCCATTTGTCTTAATGTACAAACAGATAAAGTGAGAGCCCAAAGTGCTTTTCAAACTACCTTCAGATGAAACGACACTTTAAAGCAACAACAAAGCGACCTGTTGATGATCTCCGCTGATTTCAAAGTGAATGATCGTGAACAAAAAGGTTGAAAAACACAGAAATGTCATCACGCGGCGCTTCCTTATCAGTCAACTTGTCGATCCATAACAGATATTCAGATTCTGCAGTGTCCAAGCGAATCCCGCAGACAACATCTCTAACACACTTCAGTTCAGGGGCGTAATAAAAAAACTACCCTTGCGTATACTGTATTGTGCGGACTCTATGACTTCCAGCAGTCCATTCAAACAAAATGAAAACATAAATAAGATCAACAGATTTAAAGAAGAACTAGGTAACTTTTTTACCTTAATAAATCCTTTCTGTTGTCCCTCTGGGGGTAATACAAGTGTTAATGAGATGACTGGGGGGTCTTTCATCTCCCCCTGGTGTCTCTGGCCAGAATACCACCATGCAACTTTCCCTGCACCGGGTCGGAGGCGCAAAACACACTAATGGAATCACGAAGAAGAAGCTAACAGGCTAACGGGAAAAGCTAACTACGGGCTAGCCCCACTTAAACAGTATTTACAGCCAAATTTAAGTTAAAAAAATTATCTCCATTGTCTAATTAGATGTACAATATCCCTCTCTCACTTTGTCTTTTCTGTCAGCGTAGTATTTTCTCTCACGGACAAGAAATTAGTAAAAAAAAAAACAGGGTACAACACCTGCAGTGGCGCTTATGGCCTCTAGGGGCATGAGGTACTTAGTTCTGCTGTCTGCCGAAACTGTCTTGGTTTGTCATGTTTTTTCATTTCCCATTTTGTCCTCTGCCTATTAAAGCGTTAATTGTTATTTCTAGATCTACGGTTGCTATTTGCATGTAGCTTTTACTTTTCTAACTAGTGACAGCAATATATTCATGACAAAAGAAAAAGGGTAATTCGAAGATTTACGATTTGTTGATGCAGGTGTTCTGATCTTTACCTGTAGCATTTGGTTTTCCGTCTGGGCTGCTGTTGACAGACGGTGGGACAGGCAGGAGCAGGTTAGTCTCCGAACTCCCGTGATGCCGTTTAGGGGGAGGGGACGAAGGCACGACAGGTGAGAGGGGCGCGGCCATCATCATCATCGCCATTGCCGCCTCCCTCCCGTCGGTCACCGTAAAGGCGCGTCTCACCGCCACATGAGGGTACGGCGGCCTGGGAGGGCACGCCGTTCCCATTAGGGCAAAGTTCGGGACATTTGACGCGTGAGACCCACCCATCCCCGTCGGATATGGGCCGGTCATCACCATGGGAACAGACAGGTGCGAACAGTCGGACATGGCTCGCCTCACCACGGACCGCTGAGGCTGCTGGGTACTTTTAGTGTCCTTGTTCAACGCAGTGCAAGATCCGGGAACTTTGTCGTCGGCTTTTGAATCCTGCGCGTTAGATCTCGCAAAGGGATTACCGCTGGACTGACTCTTAGAAAAGGCTTTACTCTCTATATTACAATCGTCAACTTTAGCCACGTTTGAAGGCAGACAGGCAGAACCATTTTGACTTCCTGTTTGCTGCGCAGTAACATTCAAAACATCATTAGGCTTTTCTAAATGAATTGAACTTCCGCTTAAACCCGTATTTGCGCCTTTCTGCTTGCAAAGTAAATCTCCCAAGTGCTTACTCTCAACGCCTCTGTTGCTATCAACAGGTTTTAAGTCCGGATTCCCCTGGCCCTGAGAGGCTACCTGCGCTCCTTGGATGTAAAACGCGTTGCCGTCTCTGCCACTGCCCGGGTTAAAATTCTGATGCAAGTTATTGTGCCCAAAGTTCGACGGAGATTGCTTGGTCTCCGTTGATGGGTTTGCAAAATCTTTCCCCGGTGATACCGACGGAGAGGAGGGCGAAGAGAAGGGAGACAATGGGCTACTTGGGCTCTGACCTGTGCTGCCCAGTGACCCTGTTTTTAAAGCCCCTTCCACCTTGTCATTCCTGCCTCTCCCAAATGTAACATCATCCCCCATCCAGTCCATTTTGGAGACCTCTTGGGTGCTCTGTGCGTCTTGCCCGGGGCAGTGCCAGTCAGAGACACTGGTGGCAGATAAACTGTTTTGCTTCTGCTGCTGCTGCTGTCCACTGGAGGGTTGCATATACCCGGTGTTGTTGTTGTTGCCAATGATGCCAGGTTGCTGCCACGCAGAGCCAGAAAGGAAAGACATTGTCCTACTAAGACGCCAGCCTATTTATTGTTGAGAGTATTCTTTTTTCCACCTCTTCAGCGTTTTGGAAAAATATCTTTGCTATCCAAATTGTGGCAGAGATGACCATACAACCTTTCTATTTAAAATATTGCAGTGTTTGCCCCTCTTTCCTGCTCCTTCACTCCTGGGCAGTGTTTTGTAAAAGAAATATTAGTCTCCAGGATCTTCAGCAAGGTGGATTAGGAAAAAAAAAAATCCCTCCTTTACTGTCAGAAAATGTTTTACGGAAATAGAAGTGCTACTTTTCCGGTTCGAAGTAAAAGTTTTGAAAATGGTCCTTCCTTCTGGTTTCCTTTTTTTTTTTCAATTCCAGGATAGTGTTTTGCATAAAAAAATTATGTCAAATCGCCCAAAAAAGTAAATTTTCTCCGTCAAAGTCCCAGTTCAGGTTGGCATAGAAAGTGCATATGCATCTAATATATAAATAGGAAGTGAGAAATGCGCTCCAGCCTTTCTCTCTGAGCGCAGCGGGGATCAGCTGAGCCTCTAAATTGCACCTTGCTCTCCCTTTGCTTTCTGTCTGTCTCTTTCTCTTTATCTTCATCCCTCTCCCCCCCCTCTGACATCACACAGTCACATGACCACCCCGAATATTCCCTCATTCGCTGGTGGAAAAAAAAGCGCACACACACGTCGGTGCAGAGCCCAGCCTCCTAGCGAATGAGCACGCACATATGGAGACACATGATGCTCGTATATACATGATGCCACCTAATGCCAAGTGTAAAAGCACAGACCCTGATCACACCGCACCAGTCAAAACAAGCAGCTGGCATGTACTGCTCACGAGCTGCTTCTCAACATGGGATACATCTATGAAGCAAATGTCATTCTATAAGGGTTTCCACATCAACTCACGTTCAAATGTAAATGTATTTAGATTATGAACACACTATACAAGACATATGCATTAAACGGAACACTATTGCAATTTAACCGCATTGCAGTCAGTAACTTAATTGACTTTAAAGATGCATTATGCAACTTTTTATGTCAATATTTTGCGTATTTGACCTTGTAGTGAGCCACCGGCTGTACGAGTGGTCAGCATGGCCTTTGCATTCCATCACAGTCAACTGGACTAATATGCTCCAGGATCAGTGGTTTGTAAGGATTTCACTGCTGACGGACCCTCTCACCAGAAAACCTACAAACAGATTTATCCCGGAGCGTTGTAGAGACCACCGTGATTGAAAGTAAAGGCGCCATGACCACAAGGTCAAATACTCACAAATATCACCTTTTTTACTCGCATACAAGTTGTATACGGCACCTTTAAGATTCTCAACTTACAGCTGATGTTTAAAGCAGAGCTAAGTAATTCATGCCCCTAGAAGCCATAAGCACCACTGCAGGTGTCATAGCATGTTGCGCTTGTTTTTACTCATTATTGTCTGTGAAAGTAAATACTAAGCTGACAGAAAAGACAGAAGGATATTTTACATTGTGCCACAACCCAAATACACAATGGAAATAATTGTTGTCACTCAAAGTTGGCTGTAAATACTGCTAAAGTGGCGCTAGTTAGCTTTGCCTATTAGCTTGTTCTTCGTGATTCCATTAGTGTGTATTGCGCCTCCGGGTCGGACCAAGAAAAGTTGCAAGCATGGTTTTCTGACCAGAGACACCAGGGGGAGATAAAAAAAAAAAACAATCATGCCATTAAAACTTGTATTACTCCCAGAGGGACTACGAAAAGGATTTATTAAGGTAAACAAGTTACTTAGTACTGCTTTAACTTATTGGCATTTTTGCTCTATATTTATCTTTTGAGTTGAATTATTTAATTTTGATAAAAGACCAGACAAATCCAGTTAATGATAAAAAAATAAACAAAACAAAATAAATTGAAAGTCTCTCACCCATTTGTCTCATGCTGATTGATAATACTTGCACCGCAAAGACAAACTGCACCTTGAAAACCAATAGACAACCAAGCCCCAAACACTGTCCTTATCACAGCCCGGTCTTCTTAAAATTGCCTCGTGTGTTCTTACAACCACACGCCTCGAAATAAGCCTTGATTGAGATATTATAAGACCCACTTACTAAAAGCCATAGCTACATTTGAAACTTCTCGATCAAGCATTTTAACCTTGTGCATAAAAAGGGGCAGATTATGTTAAATTTGAATTTGAATAGAGATTATCATATGGCGCCTGCAGCGTGAGGCTTTCGTAGGGATGCGTGCGGTGACGGGATCGACTGTTTCCTGAGATAGAAACTGACTCACTGTTCTCAAATTGGTTGTACCAAAAATATAACACGCCTGCATTTGGCACTTATAGCAAGACATATTTTTGTACAGATGAGACTAAATCTATTATATATTAAAAAAAAAAAACATAAATATTAGTGTGTATCTTGGCAAGGTTGTTTGATCTATGTTGCCAAAAACCTTTGCAGGCATTTGCATAATGAATAGGTAGGTTTAAGGCCAGATGCCCTTCCCAAGGTTTCCCAAAGGATGTAGCTGAAAAATGGACACACAAGAAAACTCATGTCACCTATGTGTATTACAATGTAAATAATTAACAACACGCTATACCAAGACATCACAACCTTCTTATATCTTATCTTTTGGATCCAAATAATATTAAAAGCCTTTATGCTTGATGTGAAGGTGAAGACTGAACCAGGGCTCATTGTGTTAAAGGTAAACCATGAAACAGTGCAGAACATGCAATTTAAAGCTCTTTACAGTATAGGCTACTCTTTGTCATATGTAATCCTAATTTGGCACATTTTAGACAGCCCTCAATCATGATCTAGCCACAAATGGACCTAAAGTTTAAATACCTCCATGTAACACGCTCATAAGATGCAGCTGAAATCACTGATTAGGACATGATTATTTTGCAAAGGGATCATTAGGCATGTTTCTTGACACGATCTGAGACCCCATTCACGCAGCAGAGAGGACATAATACGACTTCAAGGAGAGCAGCCATCTGGACTTAAGTGTCCTCTCGATAGATTCTCCCCTGGAAATGAAAATAAATGCTGTTTGAAGAGCAGTTCCTTCAAGGTTAGAAAGGGTGAAGCGTGACCAAAAACTACTTAACGAAGCAAAAAAGAGCTGATAAAAATGATTTATAAGCGTAAAGCTGTTGTTGAATATAATCTGCCTCATTACATTTTTGAGGATTTTTGGGAGGAAAGATTCTTCGCTCAACAGGTGGCACATTCACAAAGACAGGTCCTGTTATTGTGAACAAGAACTAGAATGCTTTTCAAGGTATTTCTACTTGCTAGTGTTACGTCTTTATGCAATTCAATTAACCATGAATCTGGGTTTATTATTGAACCATTATACTAAGGCTGCACAATATATTGGCAAATGATCACAACATTAGGATTAGAATATGTACACTATAAATCATAAAATAACACAGGTCTTCAATCTGACCAAAATATACACCTATATACGCCTAAAGCAATAATGCATGGTAAAATAAGAATGTGCAAACATTTTTTGTCAAAATGTGTTTAATTTAGTTCAATTTTCAACCTATTTTTGGTCTTCAGTTCAAATTCAATTTCTTAATTTTGATTAAATTTAAGATACTGTGTTGGGGTGGTTTAGGGACAGAACACAATAATATCATATTGTACTATTCAAGACTGTATTGCATTTTTTTCTTCTCATTGTGCAGTCCTATTCTATACAAAACTGCAATAGAGGTTAAGTGTGTACTGTGTACGATTTCAGAGAAATTATCACATTCTGTGCTAGCAAACCTCTTTCCAGGTGAGCAGAAACAAAGTAAAAAACAAAGGGCCTAAACCCTCATTCGATTTTTTGCCAAGTTGGATGTCCTTGCAAATGGAGTCTAATTTTGTAGGCTGGATTAGCTTTTGCGAAACACTTATTTGCAAAGTTGCTTTGGAATTTGGAAACCATTATCTCAGGCAGAGTATTATTTTAGTTTTTAACTTTTATTTTAATAAATTAATTAATAATTTATATATATATATATTTTTTTTTACTATTTCCAAAGCAAGTAAAAAAAAGAAAAGAAAAGAAAATAAACAAGAGAAAACACATTAAACTGTGCCTTGTTTCACCTCAGGACTCGTCAGGCATGAATGGAAACAAACGGGGTTTTATTGCATAATACTCCATAAACAATTTGTCTACTGTACGGCAGAGGGAGAGCGCGCTGAGATGAGAACAGTGGAGATTTGTTCATGTTTCAGAAGCAGAAAAGTTACGCAATAATTAGGACTTCAGGTCAAAGGTGACATATGAAGCAACAGCATTTGAGTTTCAATATTATTAATAGAAGTATCTGGAAAGTCAAGTAGCCCTATAGATTTTTAGTTTGTTGTTCTAAAAGCAGCAAATGTCTAATCTTCTAACCTTTTTGTGATAGATTAGAGTCCTTGGCAAAACTAAACCAACATTGCAAATTCCTGATGATCTGTTGAATAGGGTTTGACTGAGCACCAAATGTACTGGTTTATTTCCAGTAAATGTTTACTGTTTTACTATACCCTCAATTGGATCTTCACAATTGAGCTCCGTTATCAGGTCACCTACAACACCCGCCTCCTCCGCTCGCTGAATGGTAGGTTGGAATTCAGACCCAGACGTACATGTAGAGAAATTTTAATTGACCGGAGTTTACGGATGGCTAAGGCCAGGCTACCAAACGTACAATTACCACAATATATTACGTGCCATAACTCATAACGCCTCATTGTATCTCAGTATCATTACCTTGTCACATGTGAAAATAATAAGTTGTATATTTAGTTCAGGCGAGAGTGGATCAAATGAAATCAGATCGTCTTTCTGCGCAGACAAACGGCGGAGGTCAAGTCGAACTCCGTTTTTGAAGGTCAAACGACGCGTGCTGCAGACGAGGCGCAGCTGGTTGTCCACGGCGACATGGGGGGGAGGAGGAGGGAGGGGGGCTGCTGTGAGGGGGAAGGAGGATCTTGTCAGAGCGTTTCTATTTTTACCGCCGTCACACCCAGTCCCCCATCGCTCACGAGCAGAGTCTACAGTTTCCACAGCAACCGCCTCCTGTGTCTCCCTGACAACCCCACCTCCCTCATAGCATCCTCCTCCTTCTCCTCCTCCTCCCCTCCCTCGCCTGAACCACCTCAGTCGATGAGCGGCACAGTGATTATTACAGCGTGGCTGGAGATACAGGGGAATGAGGCGAGACAAAAAGGCCAAAGATCCTTCTCTTCTAATGAAATACTTCAACCTCATTACGGCGCTGCACATTTACATACAAAACACCAAAAAACGAAATATGATAATGTATTTAACAACAGAACACAAAGTCGACTCACATCTGTATCTGGTGGGCGTGGCACCGGTAATCAAACAGTGCCACGTGGAAGCTCGCTAGATGGAGAGCAACATTTGTTTAAAAAAATAAGTTTTGTTTTAATTAGGTTGGCCCAAACAAGACTAGCTATGGCGGGACAATATGAGTAAATATAATTGATAACCTCCTTAAATACTTCTATACAACTAGCCTGGCCTTAGCCATCCGTAAACTCCGGTTAATTATCTTTTCCCTACATGTGCGTCTGGGTCTGATCTCAGTGGCCGCGTTACATCGGTTGAATTTCAACCTACCATTCAGCGAGCGGGGGAGGCAGGTGTTGTCGGTGACGTCAAGCATTTGCTGGTTGTAGTTTGATCCAACAGATCCAATTGTTTCAAAGGAGTTCACCCCTCCCACCTGAAAATGGAGCTCAATTGTGAAGTTCCAGACCCTCTGTACGAAATTAGTATGAGGGTATGGTAAGACAATACAACTACATTTGAACAGAACATGTAAGCAACAGCAATTAGGGAATTTGTAGGCAATTTGTCTTTGTCTTCTTGTCAAATTGTGTCCAAAATAAGACTTGATGGATCATTTTCACAAGATATTGTTGTTTCTTGTGATGTGAATATGTGACCAGTCACAGGAACTAGGGCATTTTGAGATTTTCACAGATTGTTAAAGTGTAGTCTCCAAGCTTTCCAACGATGTGTAACACATGGAAATCTGATCATATTTGGAGGCGTAGCGGTGATTTGAAGTTAACAATTAAACGGTCTCTGAAGTTTTGGGCCATTCTCACCTCTCTGCTGTTGGGAGTGACAATAGGGCTCATTTACATCTCATTTGGATAAGCCACACCCCCTGTCAAACCTCCCCCCAAAGCAGTAAAGCACCAAGAGGGAGCACAAAGGTTATTGCTTCCACAACAAACCATGACCTCACAGCAGAAGGTTGTTATTGACCTTTAAATGTTTTTTAATATCAATTGATGAACTGTCACTGGCTTGAGAATGTGTTGTGTAACATCTGTAACTGTACAATAGTATTGTATCACTTAATTTAGTGGTAATTTGGCAATATATTGTCACTCTGTACTCTGTAGTTGAAGTGTCGAACGTTTCACTTCTCATCCAAAAGGCTTCGTCAGTGCACTAAAGTTTCAGCTCAGCCCGCAAACCAGATATAGACCACAGGGACGGGTTTAGCTTGGCTAAGTCCCTCCACTCTATTAACGGCTATTCTCACTTGTAGGTAAACATCTTTGTAGTTATGAGTCTTTGTAGTTCTAAGTCCTAACTCACACCTGAGTTTCAGTCTGAACGGCCCTACTCTCGGCTGATCACTGCTAATTACCTGCCTATTGATCTGTCCCGGGCTGAGTTTCAGCCTTATTAGCATGACAGAGCTGTCCAGGCCAGGAGCGAAGGATATTGCCTGTACAACAATATCGAAAACATTCGACACTTCAACTACAGAGTACAGAAGATGACTCAAGACCCTTCATTGAAGATGGACAACTCCTGTACGACTGAGAGCCTACACAGAGATTAAATTCACAAAGAATTTTACAATAAAGAATTAGATTTTATGACGAATATTACTTTTGAAAAACATAACCTACATTCAACAAGTGGGCCACTGGCTACTGAGGCTTGTACTAAATAAAGATGGCGTCTAAAGCAATGAATCAAAGACAACACTAAGGTAATCCAACACTTTTGGCAAGGAATGTTCTTATAAAATAGGTGCTTTTGCAAATTGTTTATCATGTTGTCATACACAGCTGTTCTTATGATTCATCAATAAAAGTAATTGTTTTCCCACATATTCCAAATCGTGGTCCTTAATCTTTTATCGTGCAACACAGTGAAAAGCAGCAAAGTCTCTAAAAATGTCCAAATAGCCTCACAGCGTCCTGCCGTATGTCACAAAACCTCTCGAGTTAAGCGCATGTGGGGTATGGTCACAAATGACAGGAACCAGCAGTAGAATGAAATTGTTAGACGAGGATAAAAAATGGTTCAGTGAAGTGAAAGAGGAAGTGAGCGGAGGAGACGCACAAACCGGATAAAGATATAAAGAAGACAAATGAAGGTCAAATGATGAGAGCCATGAGCCCGAGATGGCAATTCATGTTTGACAAATGCAGAATGACAACAGGCTGAAGACAAGACAACTTTATCTTTGTGGTACAAATGTTACTGTAAGATTAGTATTATGTAGCAAATTAGGTTTAAAAATCAATCACTAAATGTGATTTCTCATTAAAGTTAAGTAACTCCAGAGTTCAGTGACTGAGCTATAACTACTTAAGACTTGATTATTTGCATGGTTTGTGGAAATAGGAAAGATTTCACTGATGTTTATTTCCTGGCTGAATTTAGCCATAGGACTTGGCAACTGTAATCCCCTGTGTATACTGATTATTACGTATACACACAATGCTTCAATCAAATTGTTTTGTATGTTTTGTATTTGTGACTAGAACATTTTAATCAGTATTATCCTTGAAAAAAAAATGTGTATCTCAAATAGAGACAAAAATAGGTCATGATGTTTACAAAAAGACTTACATTCCCTATGTTTAAGCCTTTCTGTAATCACCATTTACTTGTTGCTAATACTTTACTAAATCACTAAATCAAGTGATATTTTACTTTTGAGACCATGTTGTGATCCTTGGTGGAACCATGGACAGTGCAATAAAAAGTTACTGTAAAAAAAAAAAATCCAAAATATTCTAAATGTTGACAATGTGAATATTCTCTCCTTCTCTCTGCACTTCAGCATTATGTACATATTTCTCATAAAATGCTAGTGGACAGGTGATAATGCAAAAGGATGTGGGTAATCTCTGGAAGTGGAGACTTCCTACAAACATAATCAGATCCAAGGATGTACAATAGAGCCATCATAACTCATGCTGTGAAGGCAAACGGGAACTTCTGTTGTTATTGATATTATAGGGATATTCTCACACTCACAATAGTGTCACAATAACAATGTGTGGTGTGAAGTAGAGTTTCTCTGAAAAACTCCTCCTGAACACATGCTGGTAACAGAGAGACTCATAAATCTAAATTCTTTATGCAGGTTTTTTCCCCCAGTAACCTTGTATTGCTTTGTCCATAGTTCCACCAAGTACCACAGCATGGTCTCAAAGTTAAAATATTAGCACTAGGAGTACTAGTAGTGCCTCCAAAAATGTGTGATTTCACTTTACCCATTAGTATTGGAGAGCAGATATTTACAGGTAGATGAGGAAAACTTCCACTTTGGCAGCTACAAAAAGGCTTGATTATAATGTAACGTTTTTTTGCAATTCCATATCAATAATATGTTTTACTTCGTCTGTAGTGCTGACCCACATGACAGCGGAAGTGGCCTCGTCGCCACTGTACAATGTGCTACTCAGAGCAAGAGGGCTTTGTAAATGCCAATGGGACCGAGCGACTCTCAGTTACGTCCCAGTCCAGAACCAAAAAAGTTTTAAAACACCAGAAATAGGTGTGGTTCTGGCAGTCCTGACCCGTCCCCTCAGGAGTGGGCAGAGTTCAAATAAGGCACTTCCTTGTGTGGTTAAGTCAAACTTTCAACGCAGCCCAGATTATGCTATTGTACATTTCTACTATGACAGAGTAGGATGATAGTAGAATATACGTATTTAGTATGTGATGCGGCGCTCAGTGTGACAAGATACACAGACTGTACTCACCTGCTGATGATTATGTGGTCGGCAGCACAGAGAGAAAACAGGGGAGGGAGAGAAACAAGGAAATGTTCAGTCACTTCAGCCTCGCTGCAATAAAGTTACAAACAATTTATTAGACGCAGCATCCTATAACTGACACAAACAATGCACTAGTCAAGTTCAAACATTGTTTATACAAGTAGCAGCAACAGCAAGGTAATGCTTTTGGCAACACTTTTAATGCCACAACCCGTTTATAATTTCTAAGAGTTGCAAACATTTCACTAAACAGAGGAACAAAGGGAAACTGAACATGTAAAAGTAAATTGAATACACTTGGGTTTTGAGACATATGTATTGAGTTGAAGGAGCTATACCTGACATTGACTTTCTTTTTGTAGGGTACTTTTTTTTTTTGCCCCATAAATGTATGTTGTAAAAGTAGTCATTTGTGAGAAAATCCGACTGATGTGCCATATTATGATTTGTTGATGTTGTGTATGGTCAACTCAAATAGTCAATATGTGACGAAAAGGAGTTTACCTTTTTCGTCACATAGAGACTCCGAAGGACGTCCATGAGTGTAAAAATACCCGTTTTGTCACATTTTGACTAAAAGTGTTGAAAATACGGTATAGTCCTTTTAAACAAAATTGAGCAACGTCATTATCTACATAAAACATTTTCTTTCTCTGTCAGGTTAAATCTAATTTAATGATTTGAAATTCGATGCCTTAATTTTACTACAATTGATTAAAAGACTTTTAATGCTTCCCGATTCCCCCTCATAAACTGTGTAAAATAACTTTTATAAAGAAGATAATTGCAATTAGAACCCAAATTTAAAAAGATCCAAATTCAAATCAACAATATTACAAGCACACAATCAAAGAAAGATTGTTTGAGAGCGGCATTTTAGTGGTCAGTGCAAAAAAACACAGAATCACTGAATAGTATTAAGAGCTAGATTTTGCTTTGACAGAGAAGGAAAACAAATAGAGTGAGGGGCGCATTGGGTGGTTTTCTCCAGATTAGTTTAGGGCATTGAACCAGACTCCAGCCATTAGCCCTCAGAAGCTACGCCCACATGTACCAGACACTTGTCCTACATTTGGTTTGCATCAAAAACTGGGGGAGACGTGAGGATTACAAGGATTAGAAGTCAGAGACCGCTAAGCAGAAACGAAACACTGAACTTCAAGTGCACTGTTAATGGCAACATAGGCCTAACTGTACGTCATTTGGAGCCAATCATAGCATTAACAGGATTAAACGATGTTAGTGGGCAAAAAATCTGCGCAATTTAGAGAAGTAAAAGCTGTGTATTTGGTTCAGTTTGTCGGTGAACATACAGAAAAGGATAGAGCGCTAAAAACGAAGAGAAGCAGCAAACCGGTTGCAAGCATTTAAAGACAAGCATACTGAGACATATATCTAGACGCAAATGCTTATTTATGAGGCTTTACATTAATAAGAGCAGTCTAGATATGTGTTTTTGTAAATTGTACTGTTTAAGAACATTATGCTGTTTTATTGACGACAGACACACAGATCCAACACCAGGAAAAGCCTGGTGCTCGATCAGCAGAGACAGCCATGCGCACAGGAAGACAGTACAATTGTAGCTATTTAATTCAACTGAAATAATTAGCCATAAGCCCCATTTTTATTGGGATTCTTCTTTGCAGTTCACCAACCTTCCAGTGGGGGAAGCAGTGGCGGCGAGGACTCCTGGTGTGCAGAGGGTGCAGGGTGAGAGGGAGGGGTCATAGGAGTGACGGAGGGAGGGGCAGTGGTGGCTGAGCTTAAGGATGGGGTCACAGTGGCGGTAACAGGAGCGAAAGCTGCAATGGCAGGGGCGATGGTGGCAGCTGTCCCAGCATTAGCGGGGCTTGTGCTGAGGACAGTGGTGGAGGACAGGAGTGCAGCTGAGGGGACAAAGGGTTTAGCGTCAACATTGAGGCCTGATCCAAATGCAGTGGTACTAGGAGTGGTAAAAACAGCAGGCTGTGCAGTTGTTTCCGGAGGTGTTGTTTTGGCGAGGGGTGCAGTGGCAACCGCCGGGGTGTGGGTAACGGGGGTGGTGGTGGTCTGTGAGTCTGGAGTAGAACCTGGAGGGGTCTGAAGAACTGAGTCCAGGAACGAGAAGGTCTGGGACACAGGGCTCAAGTTTTCTCCCGTCATTAAAGCTAAACTGCTATTAACATCCCCAGTCAAACCGGCTTGGTTAGCATTGCTAGCTGCGGTGCCAATGTTAGATATGGGTTTACTGCCGGATAGGTCTTCTTTGTCTAGACACATTGGTTCATAAGAGCGCGGAGAGGCATCTGTTGCAGGAGAAACCTGGGAATGATTGAAACTTGTGGGTATTTGTGAAGGAGCTGTTGACTGATGAGGGTTAGGGCTGGTCTTAGAGACAGGATCAGCAGCAGTGTCCCATGAAGGAGCCACCGTGGCAGGTGTGGGGGACACCGGCTGCTGGGGCGCACCCCACTCCTCTGGAAGTCTGGCGCGAATCTTGGTCTTCTTGCCCCTCACCCGCCCCCCGCCTCCGCTCTCTCTGATCTCCCACTCCCAGTTCTCCTCGTCCTCCTCGTCTTCCTCTGCCTCCCCTGAATTCTCCTGTCTGTCCAGCAAGTCGTACACCTCGTCACGGCCCTTCCTCTTCTTCTTCCTGCGCCGCTGCTTGCCCAGTTCGCCCCCCGGACCGGACCGCTCAGGGCTCAGAGGTTCGGAGGCGGACGATGTAGCGCTGCTGTCATCCAATGAGCCACTGGGAGAAAGGACAGGAGCTGCCGAGGGGAGGGTTTTATAAGAGGAGGAACCAATCACATACTCACTCAAAATCACCTGCTTAAAGCCATCAGAGTCTGGTTACCAAAGTTACCTGTCTGGACTTTTCAATTTCCTAAGACTTACTTAATTAGCAAAAGAGAAAGTTGTTATGCAATTTGGGGAATCTGAGTTATTTTAAAATGTGTTACAGCTGTAAGTCACACAGCATTGATAGAGACGTGTGGGAGATGTGATAAAGACATCTAAGTGTTTTGCATCTAATTGTGGGCATGTAACTGAAGCTGTAATTACTACAGCTGACAGCTCAGCCTCCTGATGAGTATATGCGTAATTAAACCTTAATGGAGATTCTGCACCAAACACTTGTAGGGACAAAAAACACATTACTTGAGCTTTCTCAAGGATACAGCAAAGTCACTAAGGATTTTCTTTAAACACAAAATGTATTGTATGAAGTTATTTGATACTTGTATCAATAACAGTGTCGCTTTAGTGTTTCCAGTCATATTATTGTAACCATAGTCTGATTGCTTGAAGGTCCTGTTTGGCACAAGAAACAAAGTATGTGATGGTGCCCACTTTTATAAATATAATTTATAGAATATGATTCTTTTTTTTCTTTGTTTAATTGTGGATCTCTAGTATCTATTCTAAATGAAATGGGAGGAAATACCAAACTGAAGTTTAGGCTCCTCTCCTGGGATTGCAGTAATCCTACAGTACAGGTGTGTGAGTGGATTTCCAGACATCTTTAATCACATTCAAATATCAGGGGCAGATCATATTTTTAGGAAGCAGCAGGCATAAAAAGCAAAACACAACTGATCACATGAAATCTGTGATTACACACCCTCAGATGCAGATTGCAGACCCATGCTAAACTAATTACATGCTCTACACAGGAAATGCATTTACACCGAGCTGTATACATTGAGCGCATGCCAAACAGAAGAAGGAAATAAAAAAAGGCAAGCTTAGATACACACATGCAAGCATTTCCTGCACTGCTCCTTTCAATGCCTCTCCAGATCATTGCCAATCCTCTCAGCAATTTCCTAAATTCATGCAGTAATTTATTAATGGAAAAATGCACAGGGATAGGCCTATGAAAATAATAATACATTTTGTTCCATGGCTCTCTTTGCTATGAAGGCTCTAGGAACAGACTGAACCTTACCTTTTAATCTATTCTTGATGTAGTTAGGTATTAATGGGACTATATCTTAATCTGGGACCGAGGTGCTGCCAGGAGAAACATTACTGCCGCGGTGTGGGCTATTTTAAACACAGCTTATGCAACAGTATTTTGTGCGTGGGACTCTCCGGATTCATATAGAGAGCTCATTGTGCTCTAATCCAAACTGGATGCACGCAGCTTTATGGATAGGAGCCAAAATGATCAGCAGTTTTATTGTGTCCCCATCTAGTGGCTGACTGAGGAAGGACAATTGTAAAGCTCTTTCCATTTCTGAGGGTTAAATCGTGTGTGTTTTTAATGCGTAGTGTTGGTTATATAACCAGTCTGGATAGCTAAACGATTTCTGCTTTGCTCCACAGAAGAAAAAAGATAAGTACTTCTCATGTTTTTTTGTGTGTTTTTGTATGTGTGTGTGCGTGTGTGTGTGTGTGTGATTCAGGGCCCATACTTTTTGCATTTCTTTTAAATTGTATTTTACAACAAATATGATAAAGCTAATGCTTAGCCTTTGGCTTCGGCCCACTCCTTTTGAGCAGATAAACTGCTCAAATAAATAAATAAACTAAACTAAACTAAATGCAAAACAGAACATGTATTTGTGTGTACGAAGGAGGTAAACCAAAAGGAGGAGAGAAGGGTTATGATATGTTGTTATTCATCATTCACTGACTTTTTATGTCTCTGTGATAGTGTTTTTGCAGTATGTTTGTGCCTGTGTATGTCCTATTCCACCTGTCTTGACATCAACCTGCCATGGGACTACGGATGAAAATTAGCCTATATGACTAACTCCGGCACATTTACATGTTCAAAAAACACATGTTGATTAATGTGCACTGTCCCAATTCAAATAAAGAAATAAAAGGGTTACACCTATAGTTATCAATTGGTAAAGACTGCCCTCTGCTGTTCTCTTTCCAGATTATTTATATATGATGAATACCTTTTTAACTTAAAACCTAACCTAACCTCTGTGATGGTGAGGTTTATATTGCTGACAAGCCTGAGAAACTTTCATTATTTATGCATGTTTAGTGTACTTAAAGGTACACTACGTAACTTTTTGGACTACACTGCTGTCATCAGTACAAAATATGCTCCTAATGACACAGCTCAACACAGAAAATGTAGTGGTTAATCAAAGAATTGATTATCTTGAGAACCAAACTTGTTTAAATCTCAAATTCTACTGACTTTAGTCACATCTCCATGGAGACGAGCTGGAGACGTACCCACTCCCGGTAAAGTTACAGTCTTGTCTTAGGAGAGCTGAGCCGCCCACAGCAAAGGCTCATGTTTGTTTGTGCATTTATGAGGTATTTTTCAATTGTGAAAATATCTGACATAAAAGAAATGCTCGTATTTCAGTATTTTTTATTGGGTAAAATGTTACGCAGTGTGGCTTTAAGAATACAAATGCTTTCTTCATTAAATGTGTATTGCAAAATGTCTATTTACAACAGAGTAAACAGTCGCCTGAAAATCTTTTACTACTTTATTTTCCTGATGCAAAATGGTTGTTGAAAACGTTCCCCATGTCTCTTTCTCCTGACTGCCAACCGCACATGCATCACATTGAGAGGCTGTTACCTGTGCTGTGGTCCATAGAGTGGGTGCCTGTCCCGCCGGTGGGGAGGGGCTCACTGAGTTTGAACAGGCCTCCTCCTGTAGTGGTGTTGGTGGGGGGTTTGGGGTCTGAACTGAAAAGCCCTGAAGTTTTCTGGGGCTCCAAAACCGAGCCCATCATAGGCTGCCCCATACTTGTCTGGAACGGAGGCAGCCCGGGTCCTCCCAGGCCGGACTGTGAGAAGCCTAAGAAGCAAAATAAAAAGGAAAAAATACATTGCAGGATATGACTTCTCTTATTTCACTTGAAAAGAATGAGGTGCACGGGTCTTGTATTTTGTTAATGTTTTCTTCTTTTTATTTTTTTTTAATCTTTTGTGTATTTCGATGTCATAAAATGAATAAAAAACAATGACAAAAATAGATGCTGGATGCCCTCTCCATTTATAAAAGAGAAGAGAAGCAGTGTGGCTTGTGGCCGCTCATGGCTGAATTCTTAGTAATACTAGAAATAGACTAGATTAGACCAGATCTCATCTATGGAAATGAATGGCATGAAAAAAAGAAAGAATATTGGATTTGAAGAGGAGAAAAGGACCTAGAAATGAGTCAGGCCCGCTGTCCTTCCCTTTGTTCCACTGACCTCCCATCCCTCCCATCATCGGACCTGAGAGACACAGACAGGAGGAGACAGAGAATCAGAATGAAAAGGCAGAATAACAAAACAGTTGCTCTTTTGATTCTAAAAGCCTCAAATAAAATGCTATACAAAAGAGTTCATAACTGGAACTGGTTTATTAACCCTTTATAGGGCAAGTGACTATTTTTGTTAATTTCCACACGCTTCACATATGGCCTGAGCCTCCCTGCTGAACATCGGTAAGGTAAAGAAGCATGTAGTCCTCACTCCGCCAATCACATTACAAAAACTCTTGCCTATGACAGACGTGATCACTCAAACATCAATATCACAATGCCGCACCCTCCGAGACCTGAAAGTACTTTTTGTACATTTTATACATAAACCTTTGTATTTTTTTTTACCCCTTAAAGGGCCATGAACTAAATATGGTAACTTCATTTACAGTAATTTTTTTTACCGGTTTAGGCCAAGGTAACTTCGCTCACATTGATTTCCTGCATGATAATGAACATACAACAGAAATAAACTTGTGTTATGTCCCCTAATAACACTCTTAAATTTAAATGATTTATTTCAATGTATTTCAACGAGTGCCCTATATGGTTTATATCAATCGTTCTTTTACCTTGTAATTGTACATTGCCAGAACCAAAACAAGTCGCCACTAAAGAAAGGTGACATGCTCCAATATTTAGTTGGACCACCTTTATCTTTGAAGAAGAGCTTTACAAAGCGCTTTACAGCACACATTCACCGCGGCATTGTGGAAATCCATTGATGGAATAATCTGGTCATTCAGGACGTTCAGCTAGTCAGTGAGTTATATCCAGGTAGCCACTTTTTTTGGTCAGGCAGTGTGATAATACCTCAAGCGATATCATGGTTTAATTTAGTTCTAATATACAGTAGGGCCCATTGGTCACGGACTGAGAGTATAATTTCTGTTCAGTGTTTTGAGACGTGGTTTAATTGCACTGGCATGAACCAACACAGCCTGTTTTATTAAACTTGGAATACCCCTCACCACTGAGGTAGTCCGAGCTGAAGGCGGGTTGACCTGGGGGGTCTTGGCGTCCCCCTGTGGACATTATTGAAGACATCATTCCAGGACCTAGACGAGAGCAGAGAAAGGAATACGTCAATAAAACATGAAATATAACAGAAGAGCAAAAAAGGGGATCTGAGGCACTCCGACTGAGATATAAAAGTCCTTTATTTAAATGGACATGCCAACGCGGTTCGACCTAACAGTGCATAACTTCTGTTTAAAACATGAAATATGTCAATAAAACATAGACCTAATGGCTTAAAGAGGGCTTAGTAGGCCATATTATGTAGAAACAAATCATGTCACTTTACAAATTAATTCCATTAAACACATACTGACATCACTGCCCCATTAGTTGACAAAAACTTTCCATCCGCTACAGATTTTGACCTTTGAATCAATATGCAACAAATACTTTTTTTCAAATCCTTTATGCATTAGCCTCTTTGAATCGATCTGACAATCCGAGTATTTGCTTCTCGAACGGGTGCCGCCTCTCCCCGGTGCCACCTCAGTGTCTAAATCTTTTTCTGACAGTAAATCGGCCAGACACAACACGGCGCTGCCAGGCTGTCTCCGTGGTAACGAAGAAAAAAAGGAGGATAACATCATCATCATCTCCGTTTCCCAGGGCAACCCGGGCGTCAGCTGATCAGACTTCAGGGAGCAAACGGATCAAGTGCCACCTGATCCACAACTCTGTAAACAATGACAAGGAAGGGCATCTGATACCAATCACTGGAGCAACTTTCATGGTCACAAAGGCTGTCATTCTTTTAGGCAATATCATAATGTCCTCTAGTTTGTAAACAGTAAAATATATGGGGTCTTATTAAGTATAAAACCTGCTAAACACATTCTGCAATGCATGTGATTCTTGTGATTTAGGCCAATTTGAGTCCTAACATTGTCATTACTAAAAATCTATTTCTGTCTAATTGTAGGTGGTTGTGAAACATGTTGTTTTCACTTAGATTTTTAAATTGCTTCTATAAATATTCAGGGTTGTTTTATATTTAGTACCCAGAGTACATCAGTGTAATAGTGAATGACATAAATAATTCATTCTTTTGCATTTTTCCGCGACTTGAAGCACCGAGACCTCTCAAGGTTATGCGTGTGTTTATCTGCGTCAAAGACTAAGCTACGGAGGCTATTTCTTATTGCCATTGTCCTGCTGTTCCACGAAAACTATTCTACACACATTTGATTCTATGGCTCCTAACAAGGTAACTACTCTCCATGAAAAGGGCAACTAAGAACAGCCACAGATATGGCCTTGGGGTATTGAGAGAAGAAAATATGATTTGCACATGTTCTGGGTAACTCTGAATGATTGTAAATTCTGTTTGTGTAGTGAAAAAAAAAGGCTTTCATATGATTCAGTGTAGCATTAAGCGGCTTGTGTCCGCGTGTGGTTGATATCGCGATTTGCCGCAGTCACTCTTTTGATAACCTGACAAACTGCATTCAAGGGTCAAAGAGTATGCTGTGCTTTGAGACTCTCCTAAGTGCATTTGCAGCAGGCGCCACAGAGAGGAGAAGAGCGACTTCCACCGCAGTCCACGCAAAAGATGACCGCCTCCACATGACGCCCGGCGGCTGCTAACCTGCACCAGTTATTTATAGATGAGCATGTCCCGGCAAGGTCAATTTCAGCACCTCTTCCTGAACTCATCATAAACACTCAAAGAGCTTCCGGCAACTAACTCGGACTTTTCTGACTTTTGACAAGGAAAAAATGCCCCGGATCGCCGGTTGAACTTTCAATTCATTCAACTAGAAAAAACGTAAAGATGAAGGAGCTTATTTACAACATTGAGCACTATCAACAAAAGCTGCCCCAACAGTTTTGATACATATACATTATTCTGTTTCTGAGTTAATGTATATATATGTATGAATGATAAAACTTTAACATAACTACTGCATCATCAATGTTAGTGGCCACGCGACCCACTACATGTATTTATTAACTATGTTCTGACAACCGGTAACATTAGTGCCTTTAACCGACTGCTAAATCACTAGCCATGTTTTCTATGTAGAAGTTAGACCAAGACTGCCTTGAAGAAGAGATAATATAGCTCAATGGTGACCCTCCTGGTTAAATAAAGGCTAATGCATAAAAATATGTCTGGAATTGTGATTGAAACCAACAGTGTTTGATTGGGCAGAGATGTTTATCCAATCGAAGTTGCTAGCCATCCATCTATAAAACTCAGTCCCCCCTGGAATGCAGCATTTCTATTTGCATCTTTCCCTCTTCAGAGCTAAGACAGAAGCATGGCAATTCAACCAAACAGTAGTATAACCTGTGCAGTGCAAAGTGATCATCCAGTGTCTGCGTACATTGGTGTACGAATGAGAGAGTGAATGGGTGACTGGTTCCTTACTGTAAAGCGCTTTGGGCCTGATAAATATATAAGTACATCCCTTGTTTAGGGAGGCCATTAGCGGCTCCTATTTCTACTGAAACACTCATAGGTCCCCTGGGAGTTAAACTGCTATCTGAAGGATATTACAGTTTTAAAGTGGTTAGAGGATGCTGCCATTTGTTGTCAAGGGTACAGTAACATTGTTGATGAGCCACAGTGGTCATTCGCAGTAGCTTTTATATGGAGCTACAATAGAGATAAGCTTAGCAACTATTATGTCTCCATTTCATGTCCTAGTATTGGGTTTCAGACGCGTGGATTTCATTGAGAAGGAGGTAGATAAATGTCAAATAAAGATGTGCTTGTTTGGTGTGACTGGATAATGGCGTAGAGATGGATGGATAATCAGTGTTGTTACATATGCAAATGATCGGGTTTAAATATTTCATTTGCATATTGCTATTGGCTACTTGAAGAATGGGTCCTATCCTCTCGCCCCTTCTCATTTGCTTCTAAGTATGCTTCGCCCCACGAGTCTGAAGCGCTCCCGATTGTGAGTTTGTTTGCTATTTGTTAGCATTTACTCTGCTACTACGGTGATCCAGCAAGCACTCTGCCTCTTCAGTTTCATAATCCTTGTTTAAACTGCCAGGGTATGCATGTTTTGGCAGACTATGGAGGTTGACTTGAGGCACTAAAAAAAAAAATCTACAAAAAATGAAACTATTTTTAAATGGGACAATTGTCAATACAATCATCTCCACCACTGTCACACATGCCCTGTAAGATTTCTACTTCTGAAGGATATTCCATCAAACCCCTCTGACACCCGGTAACCCCGCATCATCACTTCTGCTTGTCCTCTAACCAGCGCCTAAAACCGGATGCCGTTGTTCAGATGTGCCTGTGTCATCACATCGGTCCGCGAGCTTTACTTCAGAAGTGCTCCTCTTGCATCACATCCCTCGCTCGCACATCTGCCGAGCCCAGCACACCCCTCCGCCGCGCTCGTCTGACTTATGGGCACTGAAAGGGAAGGTGTGCACGAACACTGCAGTCACATGTCATTGCGGCGCCCTGTAGCCCGCTCACTCCCGGAGGCCAACTGCACCATAGAGCGACGGTCTTAGCATACACAGCAGCTGAACATGCGCTCTCTCTTTCTGCCCCAGTTGGTGCATATATATGTGTGTGTCTCGTTTATCACCATCACGCATACAGTAAGAGCAGCAGCAATGCAGGGAAAAGGACCCAGCTCAGCAAATGCTACAGAGTTCACATTACCAGAAACGTAGAAACACCCGCAGAAGTACAGGTGGGATGAACTGTGTGAGACAGTATCCAAGCGTTGCACAATATATCGCCATATTATTGTTATCTAGGGCTGGGTAAATTTTTTTCGACACCGATACTTCAACGATACTTGGTTTTCGATACCGATACCTGAACGAATACTTTTTTTTTTTTCAATACCTATGCTAAATTATTTGTCTTATAGAACCATAAAACAGATTAATAATGTTCCTTTTCCTTCCATTTCATTTATTTTGCGTTTGTATCATTTGTTTGAGGTGAAACAACCAAGAAACTTCCTTTAACGACAAAAGGGCATAAAAAAAATGTTTTTCTTATTTTTTTCCCCCATTTTTAACCAATTCTTTCACATTTCCCCCCCCAATTTTCCAGAAATGTTTTCTAAATTTGTAAAATTTTTACCCAATTTCCCCCCCGATTTTTCCACTTGTTTTTTCCCAGTTTTTCTACATTTTTTCTCCCCAGTTTTCCTGACATTTCCAATTATTATTTTTTTTTCATTTTTGTTAAATTTGTTCCCAATTTTGCCCCAAATTTTTTGCTCTTTTTTTTTCACTGGTTCACTAACTGATGCCTCCCAGTGAGATCAGCTAATATACAGATATATTGGAAATACTGCATGTTTATGTTCATTGATCTTGTGCGATTTAAAGAAAAAAACGCTTTGAGATATGCAACATAGCACCCATCAGCCACACGCCTCATCATTTAAAATTCATATCCGCATGCTCGAGCTTTCTGATATGTAAATGTGAAATGCCCCATGGTAAAACGGCTGCTTCCCATTTGGCCAACACAGACAGCGGCGCACGGCCTTATACCCACACACCATCATAGCCTGAAGTCACAGCTCTGAACTTGTAGATCATGGACGTGTCATGGTTGTTGGACTTGTCAACATGTGCCTGAGTTGACAGGCACATGTTGTTCTATGAGAGAGTATAAATGCATGTCTCAAACACTGTGGGCTCTGCCATCAGTAGTTTGTGAAGAGACATCTGATCAATCAACACCAGCAACATATATAGTGCATGTGTGTCTTGTGGAATGTTTGTTTTTAAGCTTTTATCATGTTTTTATTGCTTTAGTAGAGGTGAGAGCAAATCTGAAGAACATCAAAATGAATGTCCACCAAGTCAATTCATAGCCCTAACTTACCTAACATTATTCTTAACGCAATATTAGACGATGTAAGAAGCACAATATATTGCAAAATCAGTCATACTTTTTTTTTTTTTCAAACTGCCTAAAAGAAAAAGCATGGTAAACTAAAAATGTGCCAACGCTCAGTTTTGGTCATAATTTTCCTAATTTAATTCCACATTAGCCCGGTTTTGGTGCTGATCTAAAATCTCTCTTATATCTAATTTTGACAGATTGTTTGTGTAAATTTAATGGATTGTACTGATTTGAAACGGTTTAGTAATATTTTGCAACAATTATCAAATATTCAACACACAAATTCAAAACTGTTTCAGACAAACAGTGTTTAAAGGGCTTGGCTGGTACAAATAGGGCATCTGGGTGATTGGATGCGTGGTTAGTCAAAGGCTGTAGGACTGGGTACCGTTATTTTTTATTTTTTTTACAATACTTGGTTTATGATACCTATACTAAAATATTTGTCAACTAGAACCTTAAAAAACCTTAAAAGTCTATTTATTTTAAAGATTTTTTTTTTTTTCAGTACCTGATTTCCGTTTTTTGATACCTGCAGTACAGTACTTTTTCACCAATACCATAGTTATAGTTACCATATAGATACCTTGGCTGCAAGGAGAAAGCTTTCATTGAGGCGTGGTACTGCTCCTGAACTTAGTCAATTAAAAAAAACTAACTCAATTTCTCCATATTGTTCAAATGTAATCCTAATCTAAATGTTTGTTGATGCTACATAACGTCACAAAGGCCGACTGGGTGACGCCATACCTGGGGTCACAATATGGGACGCAATCACGTGCAATATGATCAATCACCAATCATTGTGTGATTGATAGGTGTCACCTGACTAATCCCAGATATAGCAACCTCCGCCAAAGACTGATTGTCACAAGTCTGCAAAGGACAGATAGGCAGAAACCACCTAGCTTGCTATGTATGCATTGAAATAACAGCTAAAAGAAATGAGGATACTGTTTTTGAAGTTTTGTTTATCTGTGCGTTTATAGTCCTTAGCGTTAATAAATAATGTATAAATCGTGATTGACACGTTGATGTTATATTGATTTGTTTTTTAATAACAGACAGCTCCAAGCACTAAGCTGGATTTATTGCTCATGCTGATACTCTGACAACATTCCCTTAGTTCAATAACATGTAACTCCAAGCTCCAGGCAGCAACTTACTGACCAACATACAGTCTCTATGTTATGGTTAAGATTCTCTTTCGTCCTGGATACTTTCATGCCACACAACAGTACAAGTTAACAGCGTGTCTATGTGGGGCAGTACTGAAGACCAGCTCAGCAGTGTCTCGGCTGACATAGCGTTTTAATGATGAAGGGCAGCGGACAGCTAGAATACGTGACCGGGGTCTCTGTTTTTGGTTAAAGCGACAATAATCTTGTTATTTTTATAATAAAAAAGCACAGTATTAAGATGAAATACTGTGCTAATCTTTCCTGCTATACATTAAAATAGGATAATCCATGGCCTACTTCATTTAATACGGTCACTCTAAGTACTGTCATCCAGTGTCCAAATGTAAAGACTGAGCTTCGACCAGAACACACCAATTAAACATTACATCACATAATCTCGAATCTTTGCTGGATCCTTCAAAATACTTCACGGATCCTTTACCCACAAGAATTCAGAGGATGTTTAATTTGGAGGATCAAATATAAAAACTTCCTCGAGAGCGCCTCTGTGAAAATTGCATGTTAATTATTAATCTACTAAGTAACATCAGTCAAAACAAAATAGCTTGAAATATGACTGCATGCAGACCAAAAATAATAACGTTTCTATTCTGCTGACAATATATCGCGAGGAAAAAATTAAAACAAAAATCAGTAAATGTCATGTCACAAACTTAAGATGCCATGAACTTGCCTGACTTGGGGTCCTTCCCGTCCAGCAGGGGCCTGTAGTCACTCTTGGACACGGTCTCTCCCACTTTGTCGTCGAAGGGCTCTTTTTCCAGAGCGGACATGAAGTCTCTTTTGAGCAGGGCATCAGCGGGAGCCCCCCCTGGGACCCCGCCTCCGCTCCCTCCCAGAGCGTCTCTCAAGCTAAAGTCCATCACGGTGCACCTGCAGAACAGAAACATGTTTACACGTTTATCATGGCAGTAAAGGTGTGTTTAAAGCGATATCATGCTCTAATCAGACTCTTTACACTTCCTTCACACCTTGGCATTTCTTGTGGTTTCAGTTGATGTATGTATATACCTTGGAGCGAACATGCATCATGAGAAGGGAATCAATCGATCAATCAATCTTTATTTATAGAGCGTAGAAGTGGTAGACAAGTGAGCGGGATTACTCAAAACATGCACATTTGAAAACAAAAGAGAACACCATGTTTGGCAGGACATTTATGTGAAATAAATACACTGAACTCAAAGACGTAAAACATTTTCTATAAACAAAATAGACAATTTTCTCTCAATTGTGCCATAAAAATATTTGGACAGAAGGACTACGAATCATTACAGATAATATGTGAGATGGTCGTGACAAAACGAGGCAGGAAAATCATTGCCAACCCTTAGAATCCACTGTCTATCAGGGAGAACTGTTTTGTTTTGTTTTATTGGAGGTTCCCTGGAGAGTATCTGTCAGTATTTCATTTGCCTCACGCAGTGTAACACATAAGCATAAAGTTTAGTAAAGATAACAAGAGATCGACATGAAATACATTGCCTCAGGACAACAAAACAGCAATTTATTTGGACTAATACACAGCATGTACTGCCTCTGCTCTACAGTCTTGACAAGAATTATAAGTATGTCATTGGGTCGAGTGAAATTTATCTCAATCAAATCTGACCCAGATTGGTCAAATCTGGATGAATAACAAGGCTTACTATACTATATACAATAAAAGAAAGTTTCTACTGGACAGAAGTTCATGTATCATAATTTAACAACTCAAGTGAACAGAAGTACATTCAAAATCCTGCAGTAATATAGACTATGTGAACTGTTTTCCTTTTCTTGCTTGGTACAAAGCCTGTAGTAACTTTAAACCTGATCAACTGTGATCCAAGCATCCACTGAGCCACAGTCCCGACGTTTTGACAGTGTGAACCCTCCACAAACTCTCCTTCTCTGGGCCTTTCTTTGTGTTTCTACCCCATCGTCCCGGGCAGCTCCCAGTGAACAGGCTGCCATTGTCTCACAACTCTCCCAACCACACGAAAGTACACTCGGGTCCTACACACAACTGCAATGCTCGGAGAGGAGCCAGACCCCCGTACTGTACAGTAAAGACCTAGTAAATCTGTGGACCATTGTATTCAGAGCAATAGCACAGGACGCACAATGAAATACTCAGCAATTTTGATAATGCAACACCCAAAACGGAGCTTCCTGATCTCACTTTAATCATTCAGCCACGTTCGTCACTCCATTAGACGAGTTTCATAAGCTGTTATAATTACTGGTCAAAATGTTCCTGTGCTGTTGATTGAGGTTTTACCAGACAATGGGCAGGACAATTCTTTGCAAAATCTTCAATGTTGGTGTCACTGTTAAAGCGTGGATCCGAACGGCTCTAATCTTCTTTACATGGAGAGAGTGTACGAGCAGCATGGATCTGGGTCTGCTAAATATATTATGTAATGCCCATTTGTGACTGCGAGTACAAAAAGTCAGTGGGTTCATGAGGTGGCACTGAGACAACTGAGATTACGGCGAAACAGAATCAATTCTATTTTTAAATTTATAATTGCATTTAATTATGCAATTTTACTAAATGAATGGACTTTTGGAAATATAATGAATGACATTTTAGAAATAGAATAATGCGTTTATCATTAGTCGATGTTTCCTAATTTTATTTACAACCTCATTTTTAGGAAGTGCAGCCCGGGTGGCAACTGTGGCCCTCATACCAATTTTTAGTGGCTCTCAGACTTCTTGTTGAATTGGCACCCATCTCCAGAGATAGTACTTTTTGCATTAGGTTCCATGCCTGAATAAAGGTATGGGGCACTAAATAAAGGTATGAGGCACTAAATAAAGGTATGAGGCACTAAATACAGGTATGAGGCACTAAATAAAGGTATGAGGCCCTAAATAAAGGTATGAGGCACGGTTTGAACCTCTCCTAAATGCACCCAGATGAATGTTTCACTGACCACCGATCTTTGGAGCTCCACACTGCACACACTTCGATATGCGGCCCTCGATGGAAAACGTTTCAATCAATCAATCAATCCAAAACGTTTGGACACCCCTGATGTGAGGCTAATAAAGGTCATAACATGTGAGTCGTCCACAAACCTGACACAGCGGGACATTTCTTGGTTTAGACCACTGAGGTTTAGCGAAAATACGTTCCTCTTCTTCACAGGGCCAGAGACGTTGAACTGAAGTTGTTCAACAAATGGTGGGGGCGATAGTGACCCATAGCAGGGTATATCTGTCTCTACTACACTAATATATAAGGGCCGAATAATTCAATAAGCATTTTGCACACGTGTGAGCTAAAGTGGTGCAGACAGCAGTTACAGTTAAGATTTTTTTAACAGTGCAAACCCATTTATTTATCAGATTTTCATACACAAGGTAACTCTCAATGCGCCTATATTTATAATAAAACCATTTCAAATGATAACTCAGGCGTAACTCACTGTAAAATAGCATGATCTAATGCAATTAATACCTGGCTCAGTAAATCAGTCCTTTATGTGCAAAACCTTAGTTATATATTGTACATCACGTATTTGTGTGCGTCACAGTCGGTCATATCCTGCTGCTGCCGGGGGTAAACCTCAGGGGACGGCGATGACGAGTCTGTTGGGTTAGACAGCTGTTGCACTTCAAAAGATTAACAACCCGGTTTTACCCACAATCCTTAGCCTATGACCCCAGGCTAAGGATTGACACCTCTTCCTCCTTGAACTGAGCAACTCAAAACGCGAGGGTTAGCTCTACTTAGATTTGTTTACTCTTTATATACGACGACAACAACAACAACACGACGGAACTTTTCAACTCTGGTCTTAGCGAACGTAGAAGAACAAACTGTCACATCACACGAGAGGAAAGAGGAGGCGGGTCCTAAATTTAGCACCTGGCATCACCACAAGCTACTGTAAAGTAATCACAAGCGATATTCATAAGAAAATGCATCAAGGCTCGGATTGCAAAGTAAAATATGAGCAACTAAGCAAATGACAAAATAATGATTCTACAAATGTATTTATGAATTTACTTAGGTTTCTGTGAGATTTTAGAACCAGGGCATCATTAAATCAATCACTTTATTTTGAAAACTACTTCTCTTGACTTCTCAAACTACCCAATACCGATTACTTCTTTTTCAAAAGCCTTGACCAAACCAAACAAAAAACAAAGAATCGTTATGCAATACAACGTCAACTTTAAAGCATCAGAGTTAAATAACATAGAGTACATGCTCGAAAAGGAGTGGGATGAAGTATAACCTTATTTATTTCCCAGGTCCCAACCCTTTCACTAATTATTACTTAATAGACTACTACAGCTTCCCGTGTAGTTTTATAAACCTATACCAGATAACATTTAATAAATAAATAACCAAATAAATCCCGAGTCATTACATTCATTATGTTTCATTGTTACTGCTATCTGGCAATGAATATCAAGTCATTCATTATTCATGCACAGAGCAAACTATTAATTTTATGTTTCCTTTCAAAGCCTTAATTGCTTTTGATTGGGAACAAAAACACATTAGAATTGGGTCAGGTCTGATGATTCATCGGTGCATGGATTGAAAGCACTATCCTATATTTTGTATTTTGGTGCCTGTCAGCTGTAACCCACACAATGACTCAGCCCCATCCCACCACCAGACAGCTGTTTCCTCTCCGCACTCGGTTTAATCCAATCTAATACAAGTTACTTGGCTGCCCTGGGTCAACTGGGCCCATATGTGACTCACCGGAGGAACTGACCGTGTCCCAATGATGTAATGACGAAAATAGAGACTGGAGAGGTCTGTCGCCACGGGAACTATACTTTTATGTGGCTCGAAAAGCAGCTTAGGTCCGTTATCATGATGGCCTCTTCATAACAATGACAGTGCAGAGATAAGGTTACTGTCGATTGCATTTAGAGAACAGGTGAGAAATATCTGTCTGGAAAACAATATTACGGTAATAGTTACTTCATATATGATATACAAATGTATAATCATAATAATAAAAATAATGCATTAGCCTTTTCAGATGTTCAAAGTCACTTTATAATTTTGTGCATTATTCATACCTTCTATACCCAGTGGTGGTAGGCAAGGCAATGTATTTGTAGCGCACATTTCTTTCAAGGCAGCCACTCCATGAGCTTAAGAGTAAAAAGTAATAAACAGTTATAATAACACATCCATATCTCACATCTACCTAAGGAGTTTAAGGTCTGTCCCTGACAAGCTTCTGATGGGATCAACATTCACAGGGTGGTATGGAATAAAACAGTCAATAATCATTTCTGAGAAAATAACACTATTTTGAATTATATATTACAAATCAATATCTTGTTTGGGTCACGGCTTATCATCCTAGAGTGATGGTGGGTTCTTCTCAGCTGCTATTACCAGTAGTACTAACACTAGATAGCTGGATATTATACAGAATTGTAATCCAATGTTTTAAGAGTTGTTTTTATGAATATTTTGCATTTATTTTATTCGGTGAACATATTTTACTTGTACTTGAGTTGATATTGAGCTTCGACTTAGATGTTTTAATTTATTCATGTAAGAAATGCGGGGAGTTGCTAACACTGTCATCGTCTTCAGGTATGTTGTTTTATTGTGCCCTTTGCAAATCTGATATTGGGAAGAATTTGGGCTGAATCTAGCGGCACATGTTAATCATATTTTTATTGTTGTCTGCCAAGTTTCCGCTGTGGCCCGTGGCTCCTTAATGCACCACAAACTGCATAGACAACACAGAAGTCCACACTTAAGTTAACCACATAAAATAAATGCGAAAGATTCATAAAAGGACTGCATCATTTGCAGCCACTTCTGCTTTGCTCTTGGGGGCAAAGATCTCGGCATATTCCCCAGTGTCCCCTTGAACCTCTCTATGACTTGATGACGACACCCATTTCCAACAACTCTGCCACCAACTCGCTCTCGAAACTTGCACCCTGATCAGAGTGGATGCGCGGGGGAAAGCCATAGATGCAGAAGAACCCCTCCCAGAGGGAACGCATGCACCAAAAATACATTAAAAATAAGATTACAAAAATAGCAGAAAATGATTAGAATAAATGTATTCTAATCACTTTCTGCAATTTTTTCTCTTTTCTATATATTTTTATTTATATATATATATATTTTTTTTTTACTGGTTATTCTTTTAAAGCAGAACTAAGTAACTCATGCCCCTAGAGGCCATAAGCGCCACTGCAGGTGTCATAGCATGTTGCGGTTTTTTACTCATTAATTGTCCGTGAGAGTAAATACTACGCTGACAGAAAAGACAAAGGGAGAGAGGGATATTGTTCATCCAATTACACAATGAAGATAATTTTTGTCACTCAAACTTTGCTGTAAATACTGTTTAAGTGGCGCTAGCCTGCAGTTAGCTTTGCCCGTTAGCTTCTTCTTCGTGATTCTATTAGTGTGTATTGGTGCTCCTACTCGCTGCAGGGAAAGTTGCAAATGTGGAATAGCCAGAGACACCAGGGGGAGATGAAAGACCCCCCCAATCATCCCATTAACACCCCAGAGGGACTACGAAAAGGATTTATTAAGGTAAACAAGTTACAAAGTTCTGCTTTAACGCAGTAATTTATCTCAAGTCAGTGAACTTTATTGCCTTTTTTGATCATGTAGACACTTTACAACTTACAGGATAGATGTTGACTAGGCTAAAACAGACACTGGAAAACAAAAGGGTGTGTGTTAAGCTGTGTAGTATTTTTATGTGGAGTAAATTTAGAATCTCCTCTAAAGCAGCTGTGCTCCACTTCATGTGCTGATCTGTCTGCTTTAAAACTGCTGATACTTAACTCACAATCCAACTCTAAACCAGGATGAAAAGTGGTTATTTATAGGTCAGGAGAGCCAAAGCAAGATAAGAAACAAGCACCATTTCAGACTCTTGTAAATATGTTTGTATACAGTGATCTAGATCGACTGTCATGGCCGCCGTCTCCATGGTGACTCAGCATCCTCCACATGAGCTGTGCCACGTGGCCCTTTGTACGTGTGACTGTGCGAGTAGATTTCCGATGACTGCGGAGCATACGCTGCCTCCTCTTCTCTCACTCCAAAGCCCTTCTAACTACATTCATTGTCCTGAGTCTTCCTCTAGACCAGTAGTTCTCAACCTTTTGTGGTCTGCGTTTTCATTCTTGTTTACGTCTTGCTTTTGTTCGCTATTTTGACGCTTTTTCCAAGAAGCTTTGAGATTTGGGTAAAGCCGTACTGGAGAAATAGTGTTCGATTCAGGTGGGGGTTAAGAGGTTAATAGCATTTCGTTGAACATAATATCAGAACAACACAATTCATCTCCATCATATTTTTCTTCAGAAATGATTTCAAATTCCACCCCCTGCTAAGCTCTCGTGTACCTCCAGGGGTCCCGAACCACTGCTTAGGAAACACTGCTCTGGTCTAGACCAACTCCCTGGCCGCATCATCTGCAACATAATTTTATTGATATACTGCATCCACTATGCTGCTCTGTTTTTGACTTTATCTCCAAAACGTGATTACAACAACGTGAGCTGTCCCTCTATGTACGGCAAGCCACTCAGTCATAATCAATCCCCAAGAGAACTTGCAAACATAATAATGCATCCAATCTCAACCAACAAAACATGAACAAAAGTGTTCTAATTTTTCATTGATTTTGAGGTATCTGATTCGAGAAAAGGAACAACATCTGGATTGCTTGATTTATGTAACACGTGCTCTATAAAGCCACGGAAGCCCTGTGTTTTGATATTCTGCAATCCGACACACAAACTCCTAAACTCCTCCATTTTATACAGGTAAACATTATATTCCTATGGAGAACAAATGTGAAACTGAAATACAATGAACTCCCCGACAATTGCCGCACCAGGATACAAACGGAGAAGGTGAACAAGGACAAATAAAGACAGCTATTTTGAGAAATAAAAATGGCGGTTACATCCTAGTTGTATAAAAGTTAGCAGGTTCGAGTGAGCAAAATAAAACATTATTATACAGAGCTATAAGTAGATAAATTATGTTTTATATGATTTAAGAGAAGTTATTGCTCTGGAGGAAGGAGATATTTTAGCAGGGAGTTGTTGGGATTATTTCAGATTAAAACCGGGTGAAGTTTAATATTTGACATTATTATTTCCTTGTAGTAAATTTGAAGACTTTCTATATGTCCTGTGGGTAACTTTGGTCATTAAGCATGATTAAATTATGAAAAAAAACAGACACAATTTAGCCTAACTCATGTTGATTATTGTACATGTAACGGAGAGGCAGGATTAATATTTCAATCACTGCCAACAAGGCGACGGAAGATTTGCTGTGGCCACTACCCTAAAATGGAACCCCCCCCCGTGAATATGCTGAGCTGTCCTAAATAGAGTCATTTGCTCTATATACTAGGGCTGGGCGATATGGCCTAAAAACTATATCATGATATGAAAAAATAAATATCACGATAACGATATATTTGACGATATAATTGACAATGGACGAATTACTTCAAAATCCCCGCCTTACGCCTATTGGGAAGATTCATTCAGTGATATTTTATTCTTTTTTTTTTTTATGGCATAATTGTCTTCCAAATATGATCTACTCAAGCAGTTTACATCCTTCATTTCATTTTACTTTTTCAGCACGTGTGTCCGTGTTCTACAGTCACCGTTTATGCTGCTCTGATGGAGCAGAGCGTAACATAAATTATATTGTGTCCACAACGATATCAAAAATTACAACAATATCAAAACATTATATCACGATAACGATATGCGATACGATATGGCCCAACCCTACTATATACTCTACTGTACCGCCATGTGTCAAGTCTAATCCAAGTCTCCATTACTCCACTACTCTGGTGCAGCGACACAGGGAAACAGTGGAGACCTTTACATGGCCATAGACTGTGAGCAGGAGGTCACCCTTGTGCCGTCCCCTGCCTCTAGTGCGGCTTCCCTGGCTCCCCCACAACGTCAGGTCCAATCTCACTCAGGTCCATTTCCGCAACGGGACATAAAGACCTTTGAGATTTTTGGTCTGTTTGATGTGCTCAAAGCCCCTCAAAAACTGCGTGCCTGGGCGAAAGGTCACGGAGGAAATCCGGTGCAAAGGTAAGGCTTAGTCAATGAAGCAGGTAATGGCATTTAGTTTATTTGTTTGGTCATCTCAAACAATAGGTTTCATAACATCCATTTAATTTCAATGTTATAGTCTTGGAGCTCTCGCATCATAAGTACAATCTTTCACAAGGTAAAACGCAGCTACTTAACACAGGGGTAAATGTTATGCTTTTTAATACACTTTTAATAAATTTGCTATTCAAAACAAATTGGACATAACAGGGGAATTTTGAGCAAAAGACGGTGCATAATTTCCGCCACAACTGCACGTTGAATGTGTTTTACTTTTAGACCATCATTTTTTGTACTTTTGACAAACGTATGCAGTAATGACGTTCATTTTGGCACAGTTACAATAATGCCCAAAGGAAACCCTGTCATAATGTCAATAAGATAGAACACCTTCTGCCTTCCTCTGGGAGCTGGGAGGTTTATTACAGAAGCATTTCCTGGGGCAATGGTGGCGCAGTTGAGACGATCCCAGCTCCCGCAAATGCACACTGTCGTTGTGTCCTTGAGCAAGACACTTCACCCTACTTGCCTCCAGTTTCTGCGTGCATGTCAGTGAATGGGTGACTGGTTCCTACTGTAAAGCGCTTTGGGCCTGATAAAGGTAGAAAAGCGTTGAGTCTATTTTACCATTTCCTACATAAAATCTACAAGCTGACCAAAGAAGAAAAACGTACCTTTGGCCCAGCCACTCACTTATTATCCTAATGCTGTTTCTAAGTAAATCATTCAGGACAATAGCCATTGTGTAACACGTTATCACACGTATCCCACAGCTTCTGTAGATAGATATCTTCCTTCGTAATGAAGCCCCACTGCAATCAATTCTCAGCCCATAGGTGGCTTGACATGTAGACGACTGCAGAAACCACTTGCCAGCAGACCCAGTGACACGGTTCAATAAAGCAATACAGAGTACTCGGACGGGTAAGCAATTCTTCGAAATTTGTACAGAGACAGCGCATTTTCCTCACATCATCAGCCACCGCAGTTTTCTTTAAGGCTTGGGTCACTAATATACATTTTAGTTGAAGTTCATTGAGTTGGCACATATCACCACATTGGCATGCCTTCATCCAGCAAACCGTTGTTGGTTAACTTTAATTATGGGGGCTATTGTTTTGCTATGCAAAACAATAGCATGTAAAATATATCTGTACTCTATATTCTATACATGAATGCATGTACACAGGCTATGTTGCAATATAGCTAAACAAGAGGCTTAAGATGATTTGTTGGAAGCACTCCACAAACTGTTGCTTACAAACTAATTTAGGCAGCACTTTGGGGATAAAGCATCTTCTAACAAATAGCTCAGACAGTTGCTAACACTCTTTGGACATCAATAATGAATAGCGACTACTGAGAGCAACAGAGGTCTTCCAAACAGGCCTTACCAACGACAGGGGAGACATTAACCCGTGTGAGAAGAATTTTTAATCAGAATAGGGCATTGACGTCATTATTATTATTATTATTATTAATATTATTATTTTCAGTAAATGGGCCTTAGACAAAATAAGTTGGACAATTGCAGACCTATATTTAGATCCAGATGCATGATTTGCCATTTTTTCCTCTTATTTATATTGAAAGTCTGTTTGGGAGTATAAAGATTTTAACAAACACTTAAAAAGGAACTGTTAAACAAATCTATTGATCACATGCATTTCAGAGCACATGCATTGTCAGACCAATTGTATTTACATGATTTATACAATAAGAGACGAAGGATATTGCACTAAATAACGTCAGTCTTGTAGCCCAGCAGGATTGTTAATTTGCTAACAGTGATGGATAGTATTACTAAACATAAACAGAAGCACTCAAAATAACCTCCAACCTCATGCTGAACTGTTCCAAAGACACTCAAAGGCATTCTGTCTGTGGCCGAGCGACTGCTGGCCCCACTTCACGACTGGCCCTCTGCTAATCTGGGTGGGATTGTCGCATGTAATCCAACCAATCCCTAAAGAAGAAATTATGGCATCACCATCAGCAGCAGCATCAGCAGCTATGCTCTAGTCTTGATAATCTAACCTTAAGTTTGACACTGGGAAGAGTTGGAGCAGTGTTTTTATGTTATCTTAAAAAAAGGGTGATTATAAATGTATTCACTTTTGGTCTTGGTTTTTGAGATTACTTACTTTCTTTTGCAGACTGTGACAGAGAATAATATAAAGTACAAAACATGACATGTCAGCGTAAAAGACGCTGACAGGTCATTGGAAGGTCATAAATAATGAGTATGAGACATTATTACTGGCTATATTATAAGACCTAAAAGCTGATTTGAAAAGTTGGTGATTAGCAACTTTGTTCAGTATTTGCTACCGCTGAACAATATTATCTTGTTATTTAAAATGCTCACTCTGAGCTTTATTAAGTCGCCCTAATCTAGAAATAATTCAGTGACCTTTACTGTAACTTCTTATTAATGCATTAGTCACAGTAACTCACTACTGCATTTCTATGGCCTTCTCTGTAAATGTAAATGTGGATTAGCCAGATAACAATTCCCTTCAAGTCTAGTAGATACTGTAGCTGCCTATTATTTTTGGGACAGAAACACACAGGCCTGTGCATGCTATTTTTAGTTCCAAAGTATCCCTGTCCAAAATGTAATTTAGGATGTTTGCTTCCGTCCATCTATTGCAGCTCTGCCTGAATGCAATAAATGATGACAAATTAGCAATAACATCGAGTACAAGCTGTCGGTCCTGTTATCAGGCCTGCCGACAGCAGAGACAGATGAACTGTTCAAATTGTAATTTGCATTTTCCATTTATTGTGATAGAAAATATCTGCTTGGTTGATTTTAATTGAATTTAATTTCATAGTAAATAAACCCCACTGGACAAAACGACTATTTGATCAATCTAGTGGTCAATCAAAAGTTGTAGGGTTTAAAACACTTCATTGGTAAGACCTTATAATAAGTAACAATGCTGGTGGTTATTGGCACCAATATAGATTAAGTGTTAAAATAGGCCTATACAGCTGAGTCACTGAGATCAACCAACTCTCTCCAATGAAAAAAGGTTTTGTCCATATGTATATTTTGTAAATGTTTCAGTCATATTTTTTTTTAGCAACAGTGCCCAACTAGTTCAACCCAATCCATGCCTGTGTTTCTCTCGACACGAACATAAGGCCTGATTTGCCTGAGGATGCACATTCAGAGGCAGGACCCGTCTCAGCAGCATGAACGCCAATCTAAGAGAACACAATTGTTCAAAACATCATCAGTCTATGCATTTTCTCACACAATTTGAGATGCATTGACTTATTGAACAGATGAGCAAAGTAGGACAGCCTGACAAGACTTTCATCTGGACAATAGGAGACAAACTAGCTTGTGATGCTACATTAATGGCTTCCGAGTCGTGTTATCCTTAGGCCTTAATGACCCAATGGCAAAATAAACTAAATACAAGGTACTGAAAGGTGCAACAGACGACAGAAATGAGCGTAGACCGAACAATATGTCGTAATCCACACAAACTGGGGAGAAGGGGGGCGTGTATTGTATAACATCAAGCTGCATGGAGCATCACTTTGATATGGGCCAAGCTAAATACAGGACAGGAAGGACACAAAACTGAACGTGTCAGCCCAAATGTCCCAAACTCAAATGTATACCGATGTAGACCACACAGCCTCAAACCAAAACCCCACTGTATTCTTATGCTCACGTGATTTGACAGCGCGATATGAGTGTAAATCGGACAAGGCCACTCCAAATGCCAGCGTGTAGGGCCCATTGACCAGTTTTCAAGAGAGGCCAGTGCAGTGTGATCGGGACGAGGGTGTACCATCCGGACTGCGGCACCACCATAACAAAGAGACAGGCATCCACGGAGCACTGCGCGGGGAGGCGAGGAGCACCCCACCGAAACCCAACACGCCCACCACCCACCGCTAGCCAGCCGTGCCATCATCCATCGCACACGGGACCGCCAAACCAGCAAGCCATCTCACAGCAAGCTAAATATAGGCCACATACAGGCAGCGATATATAGGCTACAATCAATTGTAAACAAACAAACAAAAAACGAGACAGAGTGTAATTTTTTTTTTTTTATGTATTGGCTTGGGGACGTAGCCGTGCGTAAAACACCGCCATGACACGTGCTGATAAAGATGTTTTGGTCGTAAATCTGCAACTCACCGTTACTTCTGCGTCCCCTTTGTGGTCTATTTCAGTGTGGGCCAGACAGTCGGTGCGTGATGGGAGAAAAATCTCGCTGTACCTTTCGGGAAGCGGACGAATGCCAGGACTGCAGACGCAAGGCCCGCCCCCTCCGTGGACGGCGCGGCCAATGCGAGGACGCGGAGGAAGAAAGCGCTTTGTACTCCAGTGCGGCGGCTCGTAAGCATGGGATGTTTGTTAAGCTGGGAGGGCGACTCGGATGCTGATGGTGATGCCCCGGCTGGCTGTCCGTAAAAGATGCGTTTGCTGCGCGTGTGCTATAATATGTGCTACTATAAGGGCATTACTTTGCTCCAGTAAATCGTGATTTTTAAAATGTTGACAACAAGGATGACAGGATTGTATCTTTCGTATGCCAATATATATATTTTTTATGGATGACAGAGCACATTGGGTTTTGCTGTATTTTTGTCAGATTTCAAAGGTATCTTTATTATCCCTCAATACACATTAATATAGTCATGTATATAAATATTCATCAAACTAAAACCTGCAACCACCGGATGTACTGATTGATGATGGATCCCATGGACCACAGATGCAAAATTGGCCACTGCTGTACTAGCAAAAAAATAAAAATAATAACTTACAGTAGCCTAATTAACAATCAATCAACAGAAAGCCCACGGAAACATAAACATTAGCCTTGGAAGGCACTGTCCATACAGTTTATGACCGACAGGTATAGTTTTACAGTCAGTGGATTGGCACCTGCAATAAAATGTCCAATCGAAAGTAATTATGGTTGTCAGTCAAGAGTAATCATGGTAATTTACTCTCCCTGGACTGTAGCAATCTGTTTAGTTTGTGCAGTAAATAGTAGAAAGATTGTACTTGTTCGCTGATAAAAAAAAAAAAGTAACTGGTAAACGGATATTGAGATGAGGACAGGCATAATTACACATCCACTCATCTGACACTATTATATCTGAACGGCTTGTAAAAACTTCAGAAAGAGACAGCCCACTCAAACAGGCAGGCAGATTTTCCAAAATATTCCTCCAATCAAGTTCGGTCATTGTAGTTTGTATCAAAGTGATTATCCATGATCTTCATTATTCATTAGGCTGTCCCTCCGACTGCTTTGATCATATGACCTGGGGGTCAGCCTGGAGGACAGTGATGAGGCTCACCCAGTGAACGACTGGCGACTGCTGCTATAGATCACAGTACATGCCCATTAAAGCATTATGGAGGATTCGGCTTTATTGTAATCGCTCCTATGCCGCAGAAATAAGAACGTTTAGACACCTTTTAGATTGTTATCATTGATGCTTTGTTTATGCTGCTCAAACATCCATCCATTCATCCATTTTCTTCCACTTGTCCGTTGCCGGGTCGTGGGGGCAGCTGTTGGAGCTGCACCAGCCCCTATGGCTCCTCCTGCAGGTGGTGGGTCCACAGAAGGACGGCCTCATGGTTCTAACCGGGCCTGTTGGTCTCTCATAAGGGGCTTCTGAACCGCTCTTTGTCTGACCCGTCACCTAGGACCTGTTTGCCATGGGAGACCCTACCAGGGGCACAAAGCCCCCCCAAGTCTAAGATTCACAAGATGAATAGTCAGTTCAAGCAATGGAGAAAGCCATAGCTAATTAAAGTTAGGGAGCAACTCCATACACCTCCCACTGAGGTTTTAAAGGGAAGGCATTGCTTGATACTCCTCAAAAAAGTGCAATAGCAAAAACACTTTCAGCATTGTATCCCTTTGGACTCTTGAGGCTTGTCACTTGCTCTTCCAGTGAAAGTTGATTGATTAAATTCTGACAAGATCCAGTAGGCAAAGAATGGTTTCTAATTACAATTGTGTCTACATTTAACCATATTGTATTAACATGTTACAGACCAATAACACTGTCAGTTGAATTGTTCATTACTTATTGAAAATCATGCTATTATGTAACCGTAGCCTGCATCATCTCCTCCTGGATTCATGTCCGTGGGACTCGACCTGTCAGGACCTGCAATCACTTTATCTTAATCTTCCCTTCTTACTCACACGCATACGGTTGCAGTAAAAGATCTTTTCTTTTGTGTCTTACATATATTTACAAAGTACCATCAGTTATTGCATAAAATTATGTTAAGCTCACGGGCACACATTGTTCTAAGCCATAACTGATTTCAGCCCTGATTATTTTCATGTACCTGTTACATAACCAAACTTATTTCAAGCATTTTACAGCAGTTCATATGAGTCACATATTTTACAATTTCCGACTATAGTCATATATCACTACCTTTTAGCCATACTGTATATTCAGTCTCCGGTTCACCCACTTATACTGGTAATGGGAAACCAACTGTCATAAAGATGCAAAATGAGAGAATGAGAATCAGTGAAAAGAGAAAAAAAAAACTCAATTGTTATTCATTTTCCCACAGTGCTGCATCTTTCTCCTTTCTGATAATAACATTACAACACATAATACTTCCATGTTCCTGGTGTAGAGCCAATGTAAACAGTCAAACAACATTTATTGTTACATTTTAAGAAAAGACAAAAATATATCTAAAAATAGAGGAGGTTACAGAGGCATCTCAGGGATGCAGTGGTTTCCCCCACACACATATAATAGATGAATATACTCTGCATCGCCCTTGACTCACTGTGGAGGGGCGCACCAAAGTTACCCCTTCAAAGGTGTCCACTTCTATCTGCTATCCAGCAATTTATAACCTAAGGAAAATCCAGGTTCTCATATATCCTAAAAAAAAACAGTCATGGTCACCCTTTCCAAGTCACAAGGCCTAGATCAAGATCAAATCAGGACTAAACCAGGTCTAAAAAGGGGCTAAACTAGACCTAAATTGGACAGCATTATTTTTAAACTGGGTGTAAACCATGTCTAAACTTATTTAACACGTGTTGATGGTACATGTATTCAACTTGGGGTGAATAATAATTTTTGTGTCTGGATTTCAACATCACATAATAGTATATGTTCACATCTGTATCTATTCTTTGTTAACACAATGGCAGTTTGGTAAGACTTGAGCATTGACCCTTTACACATGTGATGACCTAAATAGGAGTGAACCCCCGTGGCGTGAGCGCGGCTTAGCAGACGGATTGACATAGTAATAAACATAATATAACATTTTGCCATCGGACACTAATGTCATTTTCAAACTCTGACTTTGTTATTTGTACTGCAATTTATTGTAGTCTTGGATAGCAGATTTGGTGACTGTGGAGCTATATATACTTATATATTTAGCAGTAGTAGCTGTTTGGAGGTTGGAAGAGGATTTGGGCTGGAGCGGACCAGGGGGTGTCTGGGTTAAAACAAGGGAAAGTGCTCTGGGCTTAGACATTAGACGTGGCTGCTGAGGAGCACATTTGGATTTGGATACTGAACCAAATCTGGCTCAGCCACACTGGCAGTTTCTTTTTATAATTAGAGAGGAACTGAAAAGTTGAAGTAGGTAATGTTATGGGCTTAATATTATCTTGTATATCGCTATGATTCTGACTTAGGCCCAATCCCAATTCTCCCCCTTAGCCCTCCGCTTAGCCCTTTCCCTTCGTTTTGCGCGTTCACGAGAGACGAAGGGGTGTCCCAATTGTATTTTGCGGTGAGGGGTAGGGGTGAGGGCGAGGGCCACATAGCCCTTCAAGCGAGGGTTTTTCAGATGCACACTTCAGACGAAGGGGTAGGAGGAGTTTGACAAAACAGGGAAATAAGCTGCGAAATGAATTCACGAACATCATCAATAAGCACTCTTACAACATTTATAAAGTTTCAGAACGCTTCGTTCATGACTTTATTCGCTTTGTGCAACAATTAGAACAGTCCATTGCTTTATACCTGTCAGTTCTACGTTTTCGCTTTGCTGCTGCAAATGCTCCGTGTATTTGTGCTGTATTGACTGACTTTTGGCATTTCTTTCCAAACTTTCGATACGTCGCTAATGTCATAACACACGGGGTTCATCGCTGCTGCACCCGCGGTCTGTCTGAGCCCGGGTCCGAGGCTGTCTGTCTCCCCGCGCCGCTGTGCTCTGAGCCCGGGTCCGAGGCTGTCTGTCTCCCCGCGCCGCTGTGCTCTGAGCCCGGGTCCGAGGCCGTCTCTCTCCCCGCGCCGCTGTGCTCTGAGCCCGGGTCCGAGGCTGTCTGTCTCCCCGCACCGCTGTGCTCTGAGCCCGGGTCCGAGGCTGACTCTCTCCCCGCGCCGCTATGCTCTGAGCCCGGGTCCGAGGCTGTCTCTCTCCCCGCGCCGCTGTGCTCTGGGCCCGGGTCCGAGGCTGACTGTCCCCGTTCTGAGCGCAGCCTCCGCTCAGGCCCGGGGCTCAGAGCGGAGGCTGCGGGTGCCTGTCCGCGCGCACTGCGAGCGGGTCTAACCTCTGCCCGTCCCCGCTGAGTGGCTACAAGAACTTTGTGATACCTTTCAGTATGAAAAGCGCTTTATAAATGAAGTTTGATAGATTGACGAGCGGATCGGATGATCTCTGGCAGCTCTGGCTGCAGCCACAGCGACACACGGACAGGGGGAAGGAGAATGTAGCGCCGAATGAAGCAGAAATTGATGACAATCTGTAGGGTTTGGGCTGAGTTTAGGTGCTTGTTTAGGTGTTACAAAACAGCATCAATCAAGTGATGAACTGGTTTTGTAGAAACATGCTATAGAGACAAGTAGGCTTGCTTTTTATTTACATAACCTGATTCATCTGAGTTAATAGTAAATGCAGTCAAATGGAGGGCTGTCCCATTTCTTAGGGCGGTCTTTTCAACCCTCGCCCTTAGCCCTTGGTTTCAGGGTGTAGGGAAAGGGCAAGGGCTAGGGCTAGGGGAAGGGCTAGGGGTAGAAAAGAGAATTGGGATTGGGCCTTAATATAAATATAAAAGTCTACTGATATATTCTTGACGCAAACTCATGAAACTGCAATTAAGGAACTGTCAGTTGATTTATATGTTATTGAAGAGGGCCATCTTGTGGGAGAGTATAGGTATTGCATCATGTTAAATCAGTTTATTGATGCATTATCAGAGAGACTAAATAAAGTGCAATGTATTTGACATTATTCAGTATTATTAATCCCGATTTAGCAATGTCTTAAATCTTATCAGCGAGTGAAACCAGATAGACAAAGTCTTTCATTCAATTCGGTTCTATCCAAACAATATATATAAAGATGTATTCAAAACCATACAATTTAACGAAGGATTAATGCATTTATTTCCAAAACCTCCTACTGAGTGCTCGAGTAGATCCAACCACTCACCACAAAAGAACCTGATGCTCACATTACAAAAGTCTAATATGGCATTAAACAAAAACAAAAAACAGAAGGCACATGGACACTCCTAATAGTAAATATATGTTTTGGGAGACACTGTAGTCATATTTTTCAGACCTTTTGGACTCTTAACATACAAACTTTCACCTGGAAACAATAAAATCCCTAATCTAACCCAATTCCACTGATTGAGCGTATTCTCCATACATTTATATTGGAAGGGCCCTTTTCTTAAAATGCATTTCTCTCACATTGTGATGACTATAAGTAGCTCCTACAAACTTAAAATCTTCCAGTCATGGATTTAACAATATTTTGAAGGGTTTTTCAGATGGATTCTTTAATATCTAATACCTAGCTTCATGTTTGTCCTTCAGACTAGTACATGAACAAAATAAAAAAAACATATTTAGATTTTGTCACTTAAACTATAGGCACTGGCCATTTTTATGCATAATATATCTTATTTTATTGTGAAAACATAAATTACAGAGAACTTGGCATACATTTTTTTTCCTGATATTTATATGAGTAATCTACAGCAAAAGTTTCCAACTGATAACTCACTCCTGGCCTAGCCCCCTGGCCTAAAGTATTTGTGGCCTTTTCTCAAGACGCTTTGTATTGCATTCACTACAATGTCGTCTTATCCATTCGTCTTGACCCTCTCTGTACTATCCCTCTCTCAGCAGCCCATTCACGCTGGCTTCCTCTGACTCTTGTATGTTTGTGTGAGTGAGACCCCTGGCTTTGTGCATGTGCAGCCCGAGCGTATTGTTGAGTCATTTGTAGCTCTCCGTTTGTCACCACTCTCCGACTTTTTGCATTATCAGAGTCTAAATAGCACCCAAAGGACCCGGCACCGGTCGCACACGCAGACGGACAAGCTTCGTGATTCATGTAAAGTTTCCTCTTTAATGAGACCAGGAAATGAATTAATGCGCTTTGCCAATGTCAGCAAAACATTAGCAGTGAGTTAAGAGCATCTTACTGACACATATAGGACATTACGTGAGCTTTGGTCAATGCATATGATGGAAGTAAGTAAAAATATGCGGCAAATTAAAGTGAGAAATACACATCCTGCGAAAATCCGTCCTTTGCAAATCAAACATTATAGAACTGAACACACATAGGAGATGTAAGTTTATTCTGACTCGGGCAATTTATAGCAATATAGAGTGCTATTGCTGGGTCTTAAGCGACATCACAACACTCTATTTTTCTACATTTTTGAATAGAGAGGGGGACAGGTCAAAATATAGGTATTGTGTTAATGAGTCTAATGTTTAATGTAAGTGGTCTGTTTTATCATGTGGCTATTTTATCTTTGTACTGTATTATTTTACACTTTAGAATCTAAAAAAGAATTGTTTTGTCCATGATTCAAAAGTATTGTGCTTGTAAATTGATCTTAAAATTAGTGCTGCCAAAACCAGTAAATCAACCAGCGCTGGCTCTTGTACAAACTGTTTCAAAAGGGTGCAAATAGAGATGCATTACCTCACATTGTAACTTGTGATGCAACTGGACTGAGGGGGTAACATTTTTAAATGAGGTTGCAATGCCCCCTTTTGTACCCCTAGATTGTGGCCACTTGAGAATAAAAATGGAAGAGCACATTGGCCAAATTACCACTAAAGTATTATTTCACTACTTATTTTCTAGCACAAAGGCATTGACCGTCAATTTCGTCTGTGTGCTACTCATGTGTTATTACTATAAAGCTGACAAACTGAATATGTAAAATATTATATTTTATTAATACCTAAACCATAAACCATGTTATTGGTTGAACCTGGAATTTGTGTGTAAAAATAATCAAGTCAAGTACAGGGTGTTATTCCACCCACACAAGCACACACACACTGAAAGCCGATCCGAATCACACAGACCACACTCCCTCTGAAATGTTTGGTTTAAAATCTCTTACTATTGTGTTGCCTCAGGAACCATTGCTATTTCCTGCATATATTGGACTGTGTGCACACATTTATTACAATAGAAGACATTAGTGGAGATTAAAGGACCAGCTCACGGACTTCGGACGTTTGAAAAACATCAAGGAAGCAGTGACAAAACCACTTACTATAATGTGCACAAATGGAAGGGAAGCAACTTGCATTGTAAGTCACAGAAATGGCTAACCCTTGTATATATATGTTATATATACGAAAGTACTAATACACCTTGGACATTTGCACATTTTGACATGTTTACAACCCTAAACGTAAAGATTTTATTTAGAATTTTTTACTGAAAGTTCACTCATAAGTAACAGACAGTGAAGTGAAAGCAAAATGATACATGATTCTGTTATTTTACAAAAAATAAAAAAGTGAAAAGTGTGGCGTGCAAAAGTATTCATACAGCATTTTTCTGAGTGCATAAAATTGCCTTTATAACATTCCTAATGACTGCAGAATGTTCACACCTTGTCCTTACCATTAAAGTCAGTATAATTCCAGCTGTTCTGTGAGGTTCTCAGAGCTATGGTCGGAGTGTATTGGTCACTAAACAACATCATGAAGGCCAAGGAGCTCACCAGAGAGGTCAGGGATAAAGCTGTGGAGAAGTTTAAAGCAGCGTTAAGTTATACAAAGATTTCCCAAGATTTGAACATCTCACGGAGCACTGTTCAATCCATCATTCGGAAATGGAAAGAGTACAGCACCACTGCAAACCAAGACACGGGCGTCCACCTAAACTAACAGACCGGGAATCTGTACATGGGACAACTATATGTCGTACTCTACACAAATCTGGCCTTCATGGACGAGTGGCAAGAAGAAAGCCATTATTGAAAGGAGGCCATAAGAAATCCCGTTTGAAGTTTGCTAGAAGTCATATGGAGGACACAGCTACCATTTGGAAGAAGGTGCTTTGGTCAGATGAGACAAAAATTAAACTTTTTGGCCCAAATGCAAAATGTTATGTATGGCACAAACACTGCTCATCGTCCTGAGTGCACCATCCCCAGTGTCAAATATGGTGGGGGGAACATCATGCTATGGGGCTGCTTTTCCTCAGCGGGGACTGGGAAGATTGTAAGAATAGTTGGGAAGATGGATGGAGCCAAATACAGAGACATTTTGGAGTAAAACCTGCTGGAGTCAGCAAGAGAATTGAGGCAGGGGTGAGATTCACTCTTGAACTGCCAGAGAAATGTATTCCCTGTGCAGCACCCATGCACCCAACTCTAAATCATAGCCAGGTTCTTGATCAGGAGAATCAGTTATGCATGTTTTATGATGGATATTGAAGAACCCTGAATGTAAACCCATGCAAGAGGGAAGCATGAGAACTCCACACACACACATTGAAAAGCTTAACACAGAGTAATAAAACTTTATCTATGAACTACCAATAGATACAAGACAAGATGCCATTTTATTACATGCAGAAGCACTCACTCTCACTCTCACTACAGTATTTAGTACAACAGTGTGAATGGTTTTGACCCTTGGCCCGTGCTGCTCAAACACCGCTTGGTCTGTGGAGATTTTTATGATGTTGCAGGATTTCCTACCAGTGCTGTACAAACAGAGGGTCCCCAGGTCTCCCCTTTCTCCTCCTCTCAAGTTTCTCTGCATTCAAGACTGTCCCGCTGCAGCTCTCTTACCCTTTGGACCTGCAGGGCACATTCATTTGTTTGGGTTAGATATTTGACAGGAGCATAGACTGTTTGGATAAGGCAGCCTCCAGGTCTCACAGTTACAAGACAAATTTCACAGTTTGTCTGAAATAAAATATGATTATTAACTGTGGTAATTTTGCATTGAGCTTAAACATTACAAATCAGAGTCATCCGTAAATTGGACACGGATTAAAATGTATTTGTATTATGCATGGACAAATGCAGTGTAGTTTACTGTGACTTTATGGGTTATTTCCTAAAAGACAATATTTCCCTTATGTGGAACACCACATAAAACCATCTGTTTTATCAGAGAATGCAGTGAGGATACATGCACGTGTAAACTGGATGCCATTCCCGACATGCCCTCTTCAATCATTGTGACTGGCATAAACAAGTCACTCACTAATGTAATGCTTTAAAATATGTTTACGAATAGGCTTGGTAAATTTGGGGAAAAAAATATCTAAATGAGATTTTGTTTTGACAACTATTGCTGTTTCAATTAGATTTATATTTTCAACATGTTCTAAAGCATTAAAATTTGAAAGACGCTTAAAAAATAAACTGCTGAACTAAAAAGCCTCTAAGAATCCCATGCATTTCAGTACAGACCGAGCTTTGGAGACTTGGTAATTTGGAGGCAGTGAACATTATACACAGAAGTGATTGCAGTCCTTGTGATTTATAATTGCGCTCCTTCAAAGTGCAGTTTGTAATCAATTGTGATACATGTTGCAGCCTGCTACTTGAAACATATTTGTGATAGATCAGATGATCAGAAAGAAATCTGTGAACCAGCCTCAGCATGCTGAGCAGTGGGCTGGTACTGGCAGAGTAAGTGAATACATTAGCTCAGACAGACAGGGCCTCCCTCACTTCCTCTGTCTGTGTGGCTCGGTGTGTCCCACTTGGCCTAACACCTCCAGACACAGACAGGATATCCATGTCAGCGCCATTTTCACTCAGACAAACTGACATTTGGGATGAAATGTGGCTTTGAATAATTTCAAACTCTGTTTTCCCCTCTGGATTACATTGCACAGTAAATGTGTTATATTCTTGCATTAACAGATAGCTCTTCGCGATATGGGGTCTTGAAATTTGAAGGTGCAACAATGTGGATTCTTCCAGGAAAAGCCACTGGTAAGTTGTTTGTACCTTTTACAAAATAAAGGTGCTACTTATATTTGCTGAAAAAGTAAACAAATAAACCTGTGTATATGAATAAATGGTTTGAATTCATATATTACACTATTTCAACTAACATGTGTGTATTTATGTCATGCCTCAAGTTTGAGCTGAAACCATTCCTGCCACCTTCTTGTAAGAAAATAAATCATAATATTGTTGCTATTTACTGTCCTTATTTGTGATATTGCCCAGACTCAGAGCAGACACGATTTGACTTGAACGCTTGCACTCTTCATTAACAACATTCGCCAATCCACCCAAAATTTCCAGTGGCCATTGTTTGTCCACCACCCGATGGACCAGCCGGACATGCACCTCTATGTTTACCTCCGCGGGCCGCTCAGAATAACCTGTCACTCAGCAGCTTCTGTTCGCCCGCTTCCTCCAATGGCGTGACTCAAATGGGGGCAGGGGGCGGGAGCTAAACTTAAACAGGATAAACTCAGGAAAACAAGATGTGACAGAGAGGTGGACTTTACAAAGGGCCGGAAACACAGAGACATGAACAACTGAATGCAGAGATGAATCTGAGATAGAGAGGGAAAGAAGGAGAGTGGTGCCAACAGGATAAGAAAATACATGTCATGAAAGAGGCCAAAAATACTTGTCTGTAACTCTGAGCGGCTTTAGAATCAAAGAGCTTTTGTGGTCATTATGATATTATTTGATAAACAGCGGTGTCCAGGATAATGAATGCTGAAAGTTAAAGAATAACAAAAGTGACTCAGTCAGAGCTTTTAGTTTTTATCAGAGGAACGGCTTTGATCTTGGCTTCGATGAAATAAACAGCTGATAAACAACACACAAGTTAATAACAAAGTAAAGAAATTAAGGTTTAGGAAATGTGTTCATTCTATTTGTATGAAACATTAAAGGGATATTTCAGGATATTTGACATAGGAACTTATTTCCTAGTTATCCAGAGTGTTGTTGATTTCTGGAGATTTTTAAAAATTTTTTATTTATGCAGTAGCCTACTTATATTTGAAGAGTTTAGTGGTGCTAGGCTAGTGCTAGGCTAATGCATGTCTATAGTAATGGGTAGCCTGCATTAAAAACAGTCTGACCCAAGCACAGTGCACCTCACTTATAACATCAGACTACCGATATAAATGTCTGAGTTGACTGAATAATTTTTTTAATATAACCATTTTGCATTTAAAATAACTTATAATTGAGCAGCATCAGCTTCCTGTTTGTAAGCTACGCAGCGGTGGAGTGATCTGCTCGGTTACCTGCTCGACAGTAGTTTGTTTAACTGCGGCCGGCATTACTACATGTGGAATTCACAAAGGAGCTTTCTACAAATTAGATATGGCAACTTTGGAGGACTATCCGATGATTTTGAAGAGGTTTTTAATGCAGGCTACTAGTTACCATAGACATGCACTAGCCTAGCACTAGCCTAGCACCACTAAGCTCTTCAAATATAAGGACTGCATGAATAAAAGAAAAATATCTCCAGAAATCAAACACACTCTGGATAACTAGGAAATGAGGCCCTATGTAAAAAAAAATCCTGAAATATCCCTTTAAAACAGTGAGGGCATCTGGGGTACAGGGTAAGTCAAGAGGATGAATCACAGTAAAAAAAAAACTTGAATGACAACATACAAATAATAGTTGTTGTTTCCCCACAGCGCTGCACCACACATCAACACAGTGAAACAAATAACCAATGTAATGTCCAAACAAACATAATGTCCAAATAATCAGTCAGCAACATGATGGAAATTTGCCCCGGGCTTTCGCAGCCCTTACACCCTTCTTTGCGGCAAGGAAAAACTCAAAAACCCAATCGGAGAAAAAACAGAAACCTCAGGGAGAACATATCATTTTTATAACATTATTGCATGTTTGAACCAGAAGCCAACAGTTAACTCACTCTCATTCACTCTGGTGTGGCAGTGACAGGAAAACTGGTTAGCATGGCGCTTTTGTTCCCACATTTGCTTGCACCATAACTGTGTACTGCAGGGGTAGGCAACGTCAGGCCCGGGGGCCAAATCTGGCCCTCCAGCATAGGAGCTCTGGCTCTCAAGATCATTTTGAGAAATACAGTGCCTCTCGAAAGTACTAATACACCTTGAACATTTGCACATTTTGTCATGTTTACAACCATAAACAGAAAGATTTTATCTGGATTTTTTACTGAATGTTCACACAAAAGTTATACATGATTCTGTTATTTTTCAAAAAATATAAAAGTGAAAAGTCGGGCATGCATAAGTATTCATACAGCATGAATTAACACTTTGTGGAACCCCTTTTGCTGCAATAACAGCAGCAAGTCTTCTGGGGTATGACTACAAGGTTTGCACATGTAGAGACTGACATTTTAGCCCATTCCTCTTTACAAAACAACTCAAGCTCTGTCACATTAGAAGGAGAGCGTTTGTGAACAGACGTTTTCAGATCTTTCCACAGATTTCCAATAGGATTTAGGTCAGGACTTTGACTGGGCCATTCTAACACATTAACTCTTACCCCGCGGCCATGTCGTGGGTGCCATCTGAGACAATGTTTTACATTATTGTGTGTCAATTTTGATCCGTAAATGATAGAAACTTACTTTTTTTTGCACCAAAACCGTAACATTCTCACGAACGCGAGTTGACGGTCCGCCATCTTGAAATGCACTAAGAAACTACAGAATGACGTCGCGGCAAACTGTCCAATAGTAGCATCTCCTTTTGGCGCATGGCCGCGGTTCTCCAATTGTAACGCAAGGGAACTTCTACCAAAGAGTGTGAGCTGGCTCAAGATAGTTATGTCCTCCGTGTGCAGCACTCTCTGACCCGGAAATTACCAGACACAGAGAAGTGGAAAGGTATTATCCCTATCGCCAAAACAAATGCGGTCTTTGTAAATTTTACGCGTGGAATCTGGATGAAAAACTTTACTACATGGATTACGTGCATTCAAAGATGTTTTCAACGTTTATTTGACTGTAATAATACGTCGTAGGCCCGGAAAGGATCACACATCAGAAAGTAAGTAGGAAATCTGCGCTAACACCGGTGCAAAATGCTATTTTGAGCCAGACGCACGAAGGATAGGCTACAGATACAGGCGCACTCACCATTGACAACAGTATACCGTCAATGGTGCTCACGTGTTAGGTCCTCTGTCTACAGCCGGGTGATTGAAAAGAAACATATGCCCTAAATGTGATATTGTAGCTCTCTGTTTATTCTTTTTTGGAACAATTGTTTTTCTTCTAAATCATAGAAATAGGACTTTTTGAAGATTTTGTGAACAAAAAGACACTTATAAAATAGTTACAACTTTGGGCTCTTTTGTTTTGACCAATTGGACCACATACAACATTTTTATAATCTTTATACCCATATTAAGTCACTTTTTTGGGTTTATTTGATGAACAAAATGTCTAAAATGATTTTCGCCTGAATTATTCCCTTATATAATGGTTAAAATAATTTCAATTAGATGCATCTGAACCGAACAAGTCCTACAGATCTAAAAAGCCCAGGGTCTCCTGAAAAAAACAAGGTATAACAAGTGATGTATAATATTGAAATAATGGGCAAAATCTGCAATTAAGTGGGAAAAAATACAGGTGAGAATCCCAAAATATAGCCCTTAGACCCCTTTTTAAACCATTCCATTGTAGATTTAGCTTTGTGTTTAGGGTCATTCTCCTGCTGGAAGGTGAATCTCCGCCCCAGCCTCCATTCTCTTGCTGACTCCAGCAGGTTTTACTCCAAAATGTCCTTGTATATGGCTCCATCCATCTTCCCAACATACAATCTTCCCAGTCCTCGCTGAGGAAAAGCAGCCCCATAGCATGAAGCTCCCACCACCATATTTGACACTCGGGATGGTGCACTCAGGACGATGAGCAGTGTTAGGTTTGCGCCATACATAACGTTTTGCATTTGGGCCAAAATGTTCTTCCACATGTTAGCTGTGTCCTCCATATGACTTCTAGCAAACTTCAAACGGGATTTCTTATGGCCTCCTTTCAATAATGGCTTTCTTCTTGCCACTCGTCCATGAAGGCCAGATTTGTGTAGAGTACGACTTATAGTTGTCCCATGTACAGATTCCCCCAGCTCAGCGGCAGGACGTCGCAGCTCCTCCAGAGTTATCTTGGGGGCACTTGGTTGCATTTCTGACCAGTGCTCTCCTTGTTCGGTCTGTTAGTTTAGGTGGACAGCCGTGTCTTGGTAAGTTCGCAGTGGTGCTATACTCTTTCCATTTCCGAATGATGGATTGAACAGTGCTCCGTGAGATGTTCAAATCTTGGGAAATCTTTGTATAACTTAACGCTGCTTTAAACTTCTCCTCAACTTTATCCCTGACCTCTCTGGTGAGCTCCTTGGCCTTCATGATGTTGTTTAGTGACCAATACACTCTGACCATAGCTCTGAGAACCTCACAGAACAGCTGGAATTATACTGACTTTAATGGTAAGGACAAGGTGTGAACATTCTGCAGTCATTAGGAATGTTATAAAGGCAATTTTATGTACTCAGAAAAATGCTGTATGAATACTTTTGCACGCCACACTTTTCACTTTTTTATTTTTTGAAAAATAACAGAATCATGTATCATTTTGCTTTCACTTCACAGTTGTCTGTTACTTGTGTGTGAACTTTCAGTAAAAAACTCAAAATAAAATCTTTACGTTTATGGTTGTAAACATGACAAAATGTGCAAAAGTTCAAGGTGTATTAGTACTTTCGAGAGGCACTGTAACTTTACACAAATCAGAGAATATAGGCCTGTTAACCTCTTAATCTCTTAATGCATTTTCTCCAGTTAAGCTTTACCCAAATCTAAAAGCTTTAAAAAAAAAATCAATATAACAACGTAAACGAGGATAAAAAAAACACAAAAAAAGTACGAAAACTGGACAAAAATGTGAAAAAACGCGGTGGCAACGCTCATTTTTGTAGGTCTTAGCTTTCATATGAGGCGGGCTTGGCATAGGCTGTAAGCTCCAGTAGAGAAGCTTTTAGTTTTGGGTGGCCGAACTGGAGAAAATGCACTCGGTTAAGAGTGTATTTCAAAAATATATGAAACACAGTCAATTCCTTTGCATTTCTTAGCAGAACACCCACTTTCCAACAGATAGAAATTAGCCTAAGGCTAAATCCAGTGTGGCTTGTTTACATGCATGAGACCCATGTATGTTCATTAGAATGCACTGTCCCAACCAAATAAACCAATAAATAAATAAAAATGAATAAGTCATATGACGTACAACTGCCGTTTGTTGAAAGTGATTCTTTACTTCGGGCTGCAATTGGGTTCGGCCCTCAGTGTTTTCACAATGAAGAAACTCGGCCCTCCACTAAGAAAACTTGTCTACCCCTGGTGTCCTGGAAAGTGGAGGTGCGTGTGACAGAGGAGGAACAGTGAAACGGGTTGAAAGTGGTCTGTCAGCACCAGGTCCAGGCGCTCAGTGAAGCTAGTGTTAGTGTTTAGGAGTTACTGCCAATAGAATGACAGACAGCTCTTTGATGCCTTCACCACAACTGTAACACAATAGTCAAAAACAATATTGACAAAATAACTGTGGTTTAGGTTTGAGGATTTTTTTTTTTTAAAGGCATTAATGCAATACAGGCAACCAAAACGGCAAAACATTTTGGAAGTGTAAGAAACAAGATCTCAGTAAAAAGGTTTCCTGCTGTATATTATCCCTACTTCAATACTGTAAAGTTGAAAAGCCCCCCAACTTATTTATGCAAATTGTGTATGTGTATATCATATAGTTACAAAAATAACATTCATATTCAATTGAGACAAAGTCTTCACAGCTTTCAATGTTACAATATTTGATTCCTGTAAAATTTGATTCCAAATTTTAAAGTGTTGAAAGGATATTTGCAAAGTAAAGAGAGTTTCCCAAACTTTTCAGGCCAAACGGGACCCCGCACTGTAAAATGTAAATGTTTATTTTCTACTTTCAAGCAACAAATCTGGTTTGAAAATATTAATGTTAGTGTATTTATTGCCTACAGTGTCATTTTTATAATACACTGAAATCTTCTTGGCCCTTGCCCACCCCTTAATGTTGATGCTATTGCTATGAAATCCACTTGACCCTAAGGATGTACAAACAGCCAGACTTCACATTCCAGCAGATGACTGACATCTTTATCCATTATTTATATAGAAAGTATTTGAGCTGCAACATCAAAGTGAGTCTACAGACCTGATTCATATCTGACCAACCTCTCAGTGGAGGGGTACCACGTTAGCTCAGCCTTTGAGGAGAGACCGGGCCTTCCTCTGGAACCGTGGGGGAGTGGAGGAATCCACACGCGAAAACGGAGAGCCTGGGACTGTAAGGACTGGTGAAGAAAAGTACACTGGATCTGATTATATTACTGCTATGTTTACTTTTTATATGTTTGGCAAAGGGTACATTTATTATTGGAAAAACATAGAGGCATGTCACCGTGTCAACCAAAAAACAAATACACAATATATGTCAATCCTCACTGTAATTATAATAAAGGCTTGACTTCATATTTTACTATGGGCTATGCAGAAATTTTGCTATACCTTGTTTATTTTTTATTCCAATTTATTCTATTTTACATGTACTTCAAGATTTTTTTTTATTATTCTACTACTACTTTATGTTGCACAATTGCACAAAAAAAAAAAAAATCCTAATTTGTGAGTGTACCTTCACTGACAATTACAATACAACCCATTCTGATTCTAATTCTTATAACAGTCCATTATCAACACTGCAGCCAAAGCACACTGAAATCAAACTCGCTCTAGTTTGACAAAGGTCTACTAAGTCCCATTAAGTTGTTATAGGAAGCCAAAGAGCAGCTGACCACTTGTGCGTCCCACCTGCTAAGCTAACACTTCAGAGCTTCAATGAGCATTTACACTAAAATGTAAAAAAAAAAAAAAAGGACAGCTTTCTTAGCACTGCTTCTCCAAAAGGCACTGAAATGATGACCTCACCGCTTATTTTGATTTAATACTGAATAAAACAGGTCTGTCCTTGCGCTATCAGTAAATACAGTTCATAAATAAATCCCTTGAAGTCCACAAATGGCTCGGAGGCCCAGGAAACTCCAGTTTTTGTGGACGATGTCATTTCCTCCCGTGTCAGATCGGACCACCTTCAGCCTTGCGTGGTGTCGTCGGGCAGAATGTACCTCATCTGTCATTGGCCGCTGATACTAATGTGGCCCAGATGTGGCTCCCCCAGACCTGCTCGTTTATTCTCTGTTGCCAGAGAAATACAGTGCCCAGAATCCCCCCTGTTTATTTGAGTTGTCATGGTGATTGGTGAGATTAAAGTTGGCGGGATAGTGAGCAGGAAGTAAAAAAGGAGACACACGTGTGACCCACTCCTGTACACATGCATTTGTGCAGTTGCTTTCTGTATCGAAGTTACAATATGCCAAACATCATGATATGAAACGAGGGCAACTCCACACAATGTTTCTGGCTTTCCCTTTTCTAGAGGCGGCACAACCAGTTCAAACTCCTTTGTGGACAATCTGCACAGTAATGTGTCAAAGATTTGTATGTATTTATTTGTAGCTGATGCTCTTTGTGAAGAATGTTTGCTGAGTTGATTCAGGAAGGCCATTATGCATAATGTGTAATGTATAACACCTCACAGCTCAAACATTTCAGGTTCTGACCCCCAAAATATGAATGCCAACAACAGAGACGCACAGTACTGTAAAATGTTATTTGTGTATACATTTTAGTTGTGTATATGTATTTATTGGATTTCACTGATATAAAATGTAAAATTTTTGTCCCCATTATTGTTTGAAAAAGTAGATTCATTATATCTTGAATATTTTGGAAAATTTAATGTTGATCAAATAGTGATTATGTATCTAATAAACCACATTAGTAAAGAGTCATATTGACTTTGATAGAACAATCTGATAAAAAAGAAAAGAAAAAAGATTGATCAATATGGTGGAAAATAAATGTATTTGCATATACAATGCAAAAAGACATTTAAATACATCTTATGTAACAAAGCCCATACAACTGTGTAATTAGGAACACCAGTCTCATTTCTATTGAATCGATATGGACTTCCAGTTACTGCATGACTCTTGATCTAAGCCTGTCACAGCTTAAGACCAAAGCTCTGTATCCAGTGGAAAGTCTGAGGTGGCCTATACTGAACACACACTACGTGCTCTGTCCCATCCAATTTCAGTATTTACCGGTGCACTTTCTCGAAATCAAACTAAACAATCTGAAACGCATGTGAACAGTGACACGCCCGGACCGCTGCACTTCCACTCTCTGAGATAAGTCACATCTAAACAGAACGAAACATGCTCGAAACCAAAAACAACTGTGTGTTTATGGGATGTTTTTCTCTCAAAAAGGAAAACCAAACCCAGCAACAAACAGCTCAATGCTCACGAACCATGACGTCAGGATGATAAAGCACTCGAGGCACTGACCTCAACTGTTGGCTGTCCCGCTTAAACCCGTGGTTCCTAACCTTTTTTCCATAAGGCCTCATGTGCATATTGTATTAAAACCTAAAAATAATGAACAATAAGCATTTATTTTAAACAAATAAACTGAAATTGGAGTGTTTTATGCTCCTTTACTCATTTTATACATCATTCTTGATGATAACCTTTTAATTTGCTCAAAAACCAAGTATGGAGTGAATGAAAATGTGCAGTGTAAAGCCTCTTAGAGTGTCCAGAAAAGCGCTATATAAAACCGATGCATTATTATTATTATTATTATTATTATTAAAAACTATTACCTGACCCTCTGACCAGACATATTCAGTACTTTGTGAGGGATAGACCATTTCTTACTATATCGATACTGAAAAGGCGTTGAAACACTACCTGAGTTGATCACAATTGTGTTTTGATCATGATTGCAGCTTTATAAGCATATTCAATTCTTAAATTAGCAATAAACATTGAGGAAAAACATGTTGTATTTAACAGATTAAAACTGACTTTCATGAGTTTAATGCAACTTTTACAGATGTAACAACACTACAGTTCCAAATGTATGGCTATACAACGTATTTATTTGAGACACACGGAATATAGGGAGATGCTAAATTACATATTTGATAGATTAATTTACAAATAACTCATTGTGGAGGGTGCCAATATTAGCCTATCAACACACACACTAGCGTGGTATCAATCGTGTGTGTTGATAGGCTAGTTTCTCAAAGCGCTACACTGTCGTCATTATTCATGCACTCCATACTGGGTGGTGGTAAGCTACTGTTGTACTCACTACATTCGCTAGGCTTCCTGGTGTTATCAAACGGTCTCCCATCCAAGTACCGACCAGGCCCTTCCCTGCTTAGCTTCCAAGATCTGACGGGATTGGGCATAGCAAAGGCAGTATGACCACAGAATAAATCTAGACAAGTTTGATTTCAGTTTTTGTCCTTTAATCTGAATCATAAATAACTGTTATATAAATGACTGACTTTTTTTGTCAACATAAAGAGCAACAGAGTATGGGAAATAGTAGCCAATAATAGCCCAAAACAACAGTAGTTACAAAGCATTAAGGCCTATATTTGCATAGGCTTTAAACATATGAAATAGGCTGGGCCTATCGTAAATCCATGACTGGTTGATGCTAAATTAAGCCAATTAAAAGGGAATTTTCAACAAAATATTAGGTATTTTATTTGCACTATATTATTGATAAATAGTTATTATTGGCTAATAAATCGACCTGGTTAGTGCAGCAGCGAGCGGGCGGGCCAGGCCTCTTGGGTGGGGGCGATGGGAGGCGCGCGACCAGTAGCGCAACACACGTACACACACACCCGCTTTAAAAGTAAAGTGACCGAACTCGCCAGCTCACATAGCCTACTTCAGTTTGTGGGAACGCACTGGACTTAACGCTGAGGTCACTGCGAGGTGCCGGTCCCGAGGTGCTTTTGTCTTACAGGGATGAACTGAAGAGGCGTACAAAGATGTTCAACTCGGTCACCAACAGCACGGTAAGAGAGAACGGAATGTTTGGCAGGGAGCAGCATTGCTTTTATTTCATTTTAAGGGAAACATCAATTGAAAATGTGGAAGTTAGGCTACATAATTTATCCTAATTATATCGTCTATGCTATCCAACACACGTAGGCTAATTAATAGCCTACAACAATAGAGCAGAATTTGTTACACACCCTGTACATCATTGCACAAGGCTATTACGGTGTATTGACTGAGAAATAGCCTTATGCCACTAAAATGTCCCATAGGCCAAATATGTTTTGTTGTATGTTAAACACTCATATTAAGCTAAATTATTTTAATAATTATTTTGGTAATGTTGGGCTTTCTTTTTGAAAATAGCTAGAGGAGGACTATTCTAAGTATTCTATAACATGAAGGCCGATGGACCACAGTGAACTGCCTGCTGATTGCGCACACCTGCCGCATAATCAGGCCCAATCACGCTCAGGTGCACAGTGCGCAAAGTTTGTCCAAGTGTCAGAACAAGTGTGCCAACGTCGAATAATTCTTAATGCTTAAGGTTTACCGAACATGAAAGTTATACAATTTGTATGCCTGATGCAGGGATGAAAAAAAAGAAGAAAAAAAAAGAAGAAGAAGAAAATCCCCAAACAAAAAAATAGGCCTAATGTTGTCAAACAATTTAGGCAGGCCTACCAGGAAGTGTTGTCTTGGTAACATGTAGCCGCGAGGAAGGACTTCTTTAGCGCATCAGTCCAGAGTCACTTGGTCCAGACCTGTGTGTGAAGGGAGACAATGGCCGAGTTACAAGAGTTGGACGACGTTTTTTCACTGCAACAGCAAGAAGATAGTCTTTTGCTCGACACAGTAGGTGCAAAGTAGGAGAAAAGTTAAACAACAAACCTAGCCTACACGTGTGAGGATGGAGGACAGTTTAAAGTGCCAGAGTTAATACTAGACTTTATTTTTGTAGTTAGCTTGGTTTGCTAGCTTTAGACAGAGGTGCAGATACAACTTGTGATAATATAATTTTTAACAGAACTCCTCGGGCGCGGAGGATATTTTTGAGGAGGACTCGTACTCCCCTTCGTCCTTGTCGTCCAGCTGCTCCTCCTCTGCCCTCGCAGTGTCCTCTGTGCGGGACAACCCTGTGTGCACCTCCTGCGGCTTGGACATAGTGGACAGATACCTGCTCAAGGTAACACTCAACCATGGGAATAATCCATCAATGGGCCTAACACTTCCTCAAGGGTTTAAAGCAAAACGATTGAATGTTGGTTTGACAAGACAATATAAAAAAAAAAAAGTTTTTAAGCTCGTTTAGTTTGCTTCCACTGTATTTCACTGGTAATTCCATTAGTTAATGTGTTACTCAGTATAAAAAGTATGTTTAACTGTCGGCCCACACAAATTGCACTTTATTTATTTTTCTTTAGATAAATGATTGGTGCTGGCATGTGCGCTGCCTCTCATGCAGTGTGTGCAACACATCACTGGGGCGTCACGTGAGCTGCTACATCAAAGACAAACAAGTTTTCTGCAAACTTGACTACTTCAGGTGGGTCTGGCAGGTTCGGGCATTTTTGCAAATATTGATATTGTTTGAAACACACTTATAAGATCTGAATTCGCAATGGCCATTTATTTAATCTTAACTTCTGAAAAGCCCCCTGTTGAATATACCGAATGTATCTTCTTAGGCGGTATGGGACACGCTGTGCCCGCTGCGGCCGCAACATTAACTCGAGTGACTGGGTGCGACGAGCTCGGGGCAGCACCTTCCACCTGGCCTGTTTCTCCTGCACATCCTGTAAGCGGCCGCTATCCACGGGAGAGGAGTGTGGGCTGCTGGACAACAGGCTCTTCTGTCGCACTCATTACAACATCATGATGGACAATATGAAGCGCACCAGAGAAAATGGTGAGATAGAACTGTACGAATGGGTGTAATGTAGTGTAAATAACCTTACAACCTAACAAACCCCTGTTTGCTCTGAAAGAGAAACTCCAAGCAGAAGAAGAGCTGTCTGACAAGGATGGCTCAACCTCGGTGCCCAGACCTGCTAAAAGAGCCAGGACGAGTTTTACTGTTGATCAGTTACAGGTAGGATTTGTGTTGGTCTGTGGTCTCTTTTGAATACAAAGGCCACAATGAAAACGTGCATATTGTGCAAGTGTGGAACAAACCCAGTAGATTTCTGTCCATGAAAACCACGGAGTGCCTCCTCAACTTTTTTTTGACTGTATTTCACACTCGCCACCATCGTCATTTTTTTTGTTTTCACTATTTCTGTTCATGTCTACATTTGACAGAAATCGTTATTTAATTTGTAGATAATGCAAAACCAGTTTGCCCAAGATAACAACCCTGATGCCCAGACTCTGCAGATGCTGGCTGAGCAGACTGGTCTTAGCCGCAGAGTTATACAGGTACTTGGATTAAATCTTGCATTTTATCTATGTTCATGGATCTATGGTGGTAATGTACTATTGTAGCCAATTCAATTACTTTCAATAGGTATCCTTTCGGACTACACTACACATTCACACACGTGCATAAAGGCGTTTTTGGTGATTTGTGTATTTTATTATTTTTGTGTATATTAGGTGTGGTTTCAAAACTGCAGAGCTCGTCAGAAGAAACATGTCGGTCCACCTCCTGCTGCCTCCACTCTGATGACGTCTCTGGGTCCAAGTCCACTGACCCCTCCTCTGATGGATGATCTTCAGTACAGCACATACCTGTCTTCAGACATTCCACTTCTCACTACCCTCACCTATGTAGATGGTAAACACCCACTCATTGGTACTTTCACAAAAATTAGAATTTATTTTGCAAAACCCTTTTATTTATTTTTTTGTTTCCCTCAAGTTCCTAATCCAGATTCGCTGTTGCTGCAGCCGCTCATCTCCCACTCTTTGTCACAGCAGCCAGTCAGCCACGCCTGAGAATCCAACTCGCGCACAAGATAGACATTTGAGTAATTCCTAAAGAAGCCTCAATCTTTTGAATATGAATCACATTGAATTTCAGTTTAAAACTCGTATTATTTCAACTGCATATTTATTACTGTATGTGTTTACTAATGTCAAGTCAAATATGGCTTCATATTTATGTATTTTTGTAAGCTATTTAATTTATTTTGAAAACAGTATAATGAAATTAGGCACTTTAATGGAAAATGAATGGAAATTGAACATTTATTTTGAAGTTATATTTTTCTACTTTATGGACTGTTAATAGCAACTTCAATTTTGACACAAAGAATTGAAATAAATGTCGATTGTGGCAACTGTCAATAACAGGCTTCTTTTTTTAAAACCCTTACTTATTGTTTCTACTGGTATTCTCAGGACGATTGACTTGAGATGGACTTGGCAGGTGTATAGGCCAAAAGAGTTAAAAAAGATGAGAAAGGTTAGAAAAGAAAGGCAAGGCATGTAGTTGTGTTGTCCTCCTGCTTTGTACCAAGCATCCATCCTTGGTCATATGGGTAGTAGTCATTTATGTACTGGTGAGTCACTACCAGTACATAAATGACTACTACCTGTATTCACCATGGTCTATTATTTCCCCTAAAACTCGCACCATCTGCTGGTCATTATTTGTGCTGCAGGTCGAAGGCTTGGCTAAAAGAAGAGGAAGATGAAACAACTTTGAATTTGAATCGTTTACATTTATATCAATTGTTGTAATTTGTTGGGTTTAATGAATTGATAAGTATGTGCAAAAGTGCTGGGATAAAAATAAAATATGAGACTGATCTGTTCTGTTTTTTTGTAATTAACGCAGTGTAGTATTGCTACATCGCATTTCCACAATGTTTGCATGGTTGTAACAGCGGAAAAAACGGAAAATAGTAAATCAAGCTCTTATCACGTAATCTCATACCTTTTATTATGAAGACTCTATACCGGAAACGGCTCTTGGCGCATGCGCATTTCAGTCAGGAAAACCATCAGCTAAACCTTCGGCATTAGATTAAAACTGTAAACATTAGAGATCAACGCGACGTCTGTCCACCGCTGGAATGGAAACACAAGGTACGCTTTGTTTTAATGTCGAGGCGATTACTGTCTCTTAAATGATCGGGGCTACATCGACTCCTTTGTGTTTTTTGTTAGTTATCCCAGAGGGGAAGTCTAAAATATTCATCTGTGGCTATGTCTGTGACATCGACGACTGCGCCGAACGATTGTCAGATTGTGTTGTTTGGGAAAGCTGATCAGATCATGTTTTACCACGCAGATGTCTTGGACTTTCTCACCTCATTAGCCTTATTTTATTCTGTTTTTGTCAGACAACTGGAAGTATGAGCGTTAGCTTCAGGAGTTAGCTGCTCTAACAAGGTGCTCAACATCTTGGTTTGTTCATTTTACGTGAACCATAAACTTAGATCATATTATTATAACGTAATGGTTTACCTAAGACACTCGGATGAAGCAAGACGTTGCTTTTCTCATGACAGCCCATCGTTAGCATCTTGATGTCTGTTGAATCTGCTAGCAGCAAAAAATGTCACACATTTCTGTGCTCCAGCTCTTTGGAGTAAAATGACAGACCGCACTGACGGTTGTAAAAGTCGACGATTATAGACATATTTATCAACTCAGTGTTTTATGGTGACATTGTCGAACAGCGAAATACTTAAAACCACGCTGCATTTGCAACAAGGTTTCTGGCCATTATTTCGAAAATTAAAAAGGTAAACTATTACATTTTAAACCGTTGATTACTTTCTTTGAATTGTGCACAGTGAAATCTAGCAATCCGCCATACCACCACATTATAAATAGTATATTGAATTAAATATTTTATCATCAGCATTTGTGGGAACTCTCAAAAGTCTGAATGTTTTTTTTTCTTCATGTTTAAGGTTAATTGCAAGGTGTTGAGCCCAACATTGTTCTTAAGTGCATGGACGCAAAGCCAATGCGCAGGTAGGTGTGGTCTTTAAAATATTTCTTTATTTAGAGAAGGAGCCTAATCTTTATTGAATAGTTGGACCGGTCTCTGTTGGATGAAATGAAATGCAGAGCAAGCATATGCTACTGTCTGTTGAATTTCCATTTGATCAGAGGCCACACAAAGTCTCCTGGCCTTAAATCTCCTAGATCTCTGGATCTAACCCCAGACCTTTGGCATGGGCTGGCCGTATAGTGCTTGTGTTTAGTGTGCATTTTGACAGGTTCATGGGTTAAACTTAAAGCGGGGTTCCAGCGGGAATTACTGACTCACTCTTTTCTATTTATACACAGTGCAATACTCTCCTTCTAAAAATATAGCAGGGCCTTTACTGCAAGGGGAAACCACCATGACGGATCGAGTGACCAGGGAGCTTTCCAGGCCTTGGACCACCAAGTTCACTGGTTGAAACGAAGTAACTAGACAGAACTTGTAAATGAAACCATAGAAGGATTATTGCATCCAGCAAAATAATCTAAAAGTGAAGCACCCCTGCTAGATTTTGCAATAGAATGTAAAAAAAACAAAAGTATTTCCCAAGAGCAAGCAGATTTTTGTTACCCGTCTCACATAGTCCCTTTTCCTTCTTTTAACTGTATTATTACATGTCTAACCAGTGCCAAGGCTTTTTACAGACCTTTTGCCTAATAAAATTCTGTCTCGTCACAAATGAATGTTGTGTTTACCCAGGGCCACCAGTGCACGCCAAGACGCCACTGGAATGGACATCACCAGCCGCTGTACTCTGGGGGATCCCAATAAGCTCCCTGAGGGGGTCCCCCAGCCCGCGCGCATGCCCTATGTCTCGGACAAACACCCACGGCAGACACTGGAGGTGATAAACCTGCTGAGGAAGCACCGAGAGCTCTGCGATGTTGTGCTGGTGGTCGGCGCCAAGAAGATCTACGCCCACCGAGTCATTCTGTCCGCCTGCAGTCCTTACTTCAGGTATAGAGTTAGAGCAGTTGAACTAAGTACTTGTTTTATTTTTTGTACTTGCATTGCTCGTACAGTTGGTGATGCAATACTGTATACGTATGTCCTCTAACAAAAGTGAAGCTTTTACATTAACCGATATGGGGATGTTTTGTTTAGGGCGATGTTCACCGGAGAGCTGGCAGAGAGTAGGCAGACTGAGGTTGTGATCCGGGACATTGATGAGAGAGCTATGGAGCTGCTCATTGACTTTGCCTACACCTCACAGGTAACTAGAACTATTATGTTTTGAAGTATTTTATTTTACTGTGCAACAAAATAAAGTTGGTTTTGGAACACTCTCCCAGAATAAAATGAATATATAAAGTGATTTGAGTTTGTTGCTATCAAGAAACTACCTTAATGCAAAGAATATAATGTTCTTCGCACATATACAGGAGGTGCGAAATATGTCATAATGTGTTAAAATGACAGCTGAGCTGCGGCGTCTGCCTGTAGCTCCTCTTAGACACGGCCATGGAATTGGAAACATGTGTTTAAAGAGCCAGCAAAAATGTTGCTGTTAACAATTAATAGAATGCATGTTAAAGATATCCAACACCTCTACATTATACTGCATATTTTACACATTTAAAGTAAGATTTGGATAAGTACGTTGCACTATCTTTCAAAGTTATGTTCTCTTGTACCTAACCTGAATGATCTTTATAACAATGATCATCCTGTTATGGGGCTTTTATAGGCATCAGTAAATGTTCAAGTCCATTCTAAATCATAAGTTCCCTACTACACTATAGGTGACAGTGGAGGAGGGAAACGTTCAGACTCTGCTCCCTGCGGCGTGCCTTCTTCAGCTGGCCGAGATCCAGGAGGCCTGCTGCGAGTTCCTTAAGAGGCAGCTGGACCCCTCCAACTGTCTGGGCATCAGAGCCTTCGCTGACACACACTCCTGCCGAGAACTGCTCCGGATTGCCGACAAGTTCACTCAGCACAACTTCCAAGAGGTGGGTTCTCCTTTAGGGTCATTTGGGGTGTCAAAATGTTTGCCCTTAAATTCAGAAGGAGTGAATGAATTTCTCAAACAATCCTAATGGCATACGCACAGAGAGGCTTGAAACCTTCACACTGACTTAAAACGTTTACATTCAGGCCAAGAGTTGGTGTGATGTGTCAGACTTAATATTTGCAGCCTGGCTGATACACCATGGTCATATATCATCATCATCATCATCAAGACCAACTTTAAATCTGGTTCTTTTAGTTTAAACATTTCCTGTTTTTTGTTTCCGTAAATGTTTATAGTTTAAGAATATCGTGATAGTCTTTTTTGTCATCTTCAATCACCATTATTTGTAGCATCACTTTTTCTTCCTGACATCTGCACAATCATGAATCTAACAAGGCTAGAGTCTTGTCCAATTAAATGATTGATTATCTCTCTCTGTTTGTAATATGCACCAGAAATGAACAAGGTACTTATGTAGAAACACGTCAACACTAATTATACCATTAGTGGAGAAATGACAGGCTGGATTAGTTTGCTTTCTTTGTTAGTTACAGTTTAAAAAGAAAATAATTAACACAGCTGCTGATGTGATTTGCGGGTTGCTGCTCATGTAAACACAGAGACAGAGAGAGAACACCCAAACGGACAGCAATCTACTCACAGAAACAACATTGATACTCACCAGCACACTGTTGCTTTAGTTACACAAGTACAAAGGTTATTTTCTGCTTACAGCTGTAACACCCTTCGTGTCAATCTGCTCTCACATGGCCGGTCCCTCTGATCAGCTGATCAGCTCCTCTCTAATCTAATGCAGTCCTCATTTGTCAGGGTGGTAGTTGATGGACTTTTTCAGTAACATATTTTATCCCAAATATCCATAGTGCACAGTGAAACTTCTTTATTTCCTTGAACAATTACTGCTGACTGACTGGTGGGCTCTGTCCTCTGTTGGTAGGTGATGGAAAGTGAAGAGTTCATGCTGCTTCCGGCCAATCAGCTGATTGACATAATCTCCAGCGACGAGCTCAATGTGCGGAGTGAGGAGCAAGTTTTCAACGCAGTGATGGCCTGGGTCAAATACAGCATCCAGGAACGCAGGCCACAGCTACCACAGGTTTGTTTTAAGACATTTACCAAACGCTCGCTCATGTCCAAAAATTGGACAGATTTTGGGCCGTAACACAAAACATAATGCGGAAATTGGTGCAACATGGCCACAAATAGCTACATGCTATTCTCCAGCTTGCTCTCACCATTTAACACCTGTCTTGTGAGAGCGGAAACTTTTTGGTGTAAACGACAAAAGACAGGACTCAAAAGATAAAAAATCACAATCTTGTACAAGGACCTCATACACTGCTTACGCAGTACTGAAAGTAAAAGGGTGATTCTCTTTGTCTAACAGTCTCTTGTATACTCCTAGACAGTGGGAAAAATTTAACTCTTTTTAGCCAATCAGCGTGAGGCTGGCCGCTGTCTCTGGGGCACAAGGCATCATGAGGCACCTTGTAGAACAACCCTGCAGAAACTTGGCTTAGTTTCAAGGCCTCCTCTCTTGTACTCTGTAAAAATATTCGATTAATCAATTTGAATTGACAGTGTGTACCCACCTCTCAGTGGATGAGGTGGTTATCGCCAATACACACTCGCTAAACACCAGCTGCTTGCTCACCTTTCCTCTAATTTCCCATGATTCCTGCCTGTTGTTTCTCCGTGGTATCGAGAAGTCCAGGGAGCTCAGGGAGATAAAAAGAGATGTTTCCTACATCCCTCTTGCAGCATTTTTTAAGAGAGAGGGACTCTCTGCTTATTGGCAAGAAAGTTTAACTCAAGTTTTAGTCATTGGTCCTGAGGCCCAGAGAGAGAAACCGTTACCCGAACTACAGTCATTGTCTTTTAATCCTTCCTCACAGGTGAAGAACCTGGGTGTGATTTTTGACTCATTCGGAAATGGAAAGAGTATAGCACCACTGCGAACTTAAGTTCGAACAAGGAGAGCACTGGTAAGAAATGCAACCAAGTGCCCCAAGATAACTCTGGAGGAGCTGCGACGTACTGCCGCTGAGCTGGGGGAAATCTGTACATGGGACAATTATAAGTCGCACTCTACACAAATCTGGCCTTCATGGACGAGTGGCACGAAGAAAGCCATTATTGAAAGGAGGCCATAAGAAATCCCGTTTGAAGTTTGATAGAAGTCATATGGTGGACACAGCTACCATGTGGAAGAAGGTGCTTTGGTCAGATGAGACAAAACTCACTGCTCATCGTCCTGAGTTAACCATCCCCAGTGTCAAATATGGTGGGGGGAGCATCATGCTATGGGGCTGCTTTTCCTCAGCGGGGACTTGGAAGATTGTAAGAATAGTTGGGAAGATGGATGGAGCCAAATACAGGGACATTTTGGAGGAAAACCTGCTGGAGTCAGCAAGAGAATTGAGGCTGGGGCGGAGATTCACCTTCCAGCAGGACAATGGACCCTAAACACAAAGCTAAATCTACAATGGAATGGTTAAAAAACAAACATATGGTAAATGGTCTCAACTTATATAGCGCTTTTCCACAATTTTTAAGGTTGCTGTTTTTATGACAGTTTAGTTGCTCTTGTGACATGGCAACAGATACGTAATCTGGAATGTTCCACATTGTGGCTTTAAGAAAGGATTGACTGATACATTGATTGTATGTTTAGGTCTTGCAGCATGTCAGACTACCCCTGCTCAGCCCGAAGTTCTTGGTCGGCACTGTTGGTTCAGATCCCCTCATAAAGAGTGATGAGGAGTGCAGGTGGGCAAAAATAGCTCTTATTTTTAATCTCGTAAATAAAATTAAGACAAATTGTTCAATGCTTAATAAAATACTTTTTCAGAGACTTGGTCGATGAGGCCAAAAACTACCTGCTGCTACCGCAAGAGAGACCCTTGATGCAGGGTCCCAGAACTCGACCAAGGAAACCGATACGCTGTGGAGAAGTTCTATTTGCAGGTCAGTTTAAATGACATTGTAAGTTATATAAATAAAATCTGAGTGCTACATTTACTTGACTCAAATTGAATACATAGTTAAACTCTCTAACCCACACATTTGCTATTGCTCAAAAAGATTGCAATTCCAACATCTAAAACACATGAATGAAAAAGCCAAATTTGGAATTGGACCCAGTAATGAATAGCGATGGGTATCGCTAAGGATTTATTGATACTACTATTATCGATACTCCTTATCGATCCGCTACTGTACTGGTACTTTTAAAAGGCAAACAAAAAAAAGGTTTAGATAGAGGCTATTGTATAGGCAACGTAGCCTAGGCCAATATTTATTAAACTTTTTATTACACATTTTTACTCTTCATTTGGACCCAATTTATTTTCCATTTGTGCATACACTTAATATATGGGAGTTAAAATACAACTATAGACCAAAATATAAAATATGTATTTTTAAATTATCTAATAAATCAAGGATTAAGTTTCATAAGTGTAATCACAGCCTGTTGTTATTCGAGCGCAGGTGATTAGTAACACAGCGACCCAGTTTAGAAGACCGTTAAGGCTGGAGCTTATCAGTCCAGGTGGACCGGCACACATGGCCCTGGGGCCATTATGATACGGGGTTTCGGTGCCCCTCCCCTAGTAATGAAATATATAGAATAAATCTAAAATAAATGGTCGACACTGTTTGTCGAATGGCTTTAGGGAAAGGATGAGGCTGCACTTGTTGCTGACATCTCATGGTTGTGTCCTCAGTTGGAGGCTGGTGCAGCGGTGATGCCATCTCCAGTGTGGAGCGATACGACCCTCAGACAAACGAGTGGAGGATGGTGGCGTCGATGAGTAAACGTAGGTGTGGTGTCGGGGTTAGCGTCCTGGACGACCTGCTGTATGCTGTGGGGGGGCATGACGGATCATCGTATCTCAACTCTGTAGAAAGGTCAGTGTACTCTGTATTTTCACCAGAGAATTGGCAATAGTAATGACCTGACTGAATGAACTTTCACTTAACACATTTTGAGCCACTCTACCCTAAACAAATCTTTTGCTCCCACATGATTTTGTCAGCCCTCTAGCCTAATTGCTGAAGTAATTTTCTGTCCAAATTGAGATTTATGTTTCATTCTACTCTCCAAAGACCGCTGCATTCATAGGTATTATAATCAATTTCTTATAAATGTATTGTCTGTAATTCTATTTTGAAACATGTATTACAGTACATATGATTGAAGAATTTATGCAATGAGAAAACTTGCAAAACTAATAATACTTTTTAAAATCCTTTTTTAGTAATTGGTTGAATATCAAACTTTCACGTGAGCTCTTTCTTTAACGTCTTCCTCCCCATATTTCTCTCACTTTTAGGTATGATCCCAAGACCAACCAGTGGAGCAGTGATGTGGCTCCTACCAGCACCTGCCGCACCAGTGTGGGCGTGGCTGTACTCGGGGGCTACTTGTACGCAGTCGGTGGACAAGATGGCGTGTCCTGTCTAAACATTGTCGAAAGGTGCAGGTCAAGAGCTGCTCTTTGTCCTGAAATTTATTTTTTTCTAGTTTGATGGTTTCTGAAGAATGGGCCTGTGTTGCAGGTATGACCCAAAGGAAAACAAATGGACTCGCGTAGCCTCTATGAGCACAAGGAGGCTGGGTGTGGCGGTGGCGGTGCTGGGAGGGTTCCTGTACGCGGTAGGAGGGTCTGATGGGACGTCACCGCTGAATACAGGTAGGTCTACAGAGGGTCAGTTGAAAATGGCTTATTTATCTAACATATTGCTATTTATATTGGTAGAAATGCAACGGGTAAAGGTGTCTCTATTCAGTCATGAACTGTAATAACTGGGTTGCACATGAACTTACCATTTAGCTGCAGTGAAAGTACTTAGAATATAATACTCCAAGCATCTCAAGGTAGTAAATCTGTAAATTTGAATGAACTAATGTATGGAGCATTTTCCGTAGGGGTAGATATTGTATTTGGGGGTAGGCTAGCTCCCTTTTATTTCTGTAATTTATTGTTCTTGAGATGAACATCAGATTTTCAAGTGGGTCATAAACATATTTGCCCTGCCAAAAGAAAAGTACATTTTCTCGGACTGCCTTTTGCTTTCATTATGGTACACAATTGGTGTTGCATTGTTTTAAAAACCTGCTGTAATGTCCCTAGTTTATTTACGCCCAGTGTTGCGTTCACGTTTCACCACAATCTTGTATTGATTATGGCAGAGACGGGCTGCTGCGCAAAGCCCTTTCATCCCAAAGACACGCTCTAAGATTTGCTCTTTGTGGTGGCCAATACCTCTCGTAATTTGAGCCTGACCCCAACCCAATATCCAGGTGGGGCCTTTTATGCGTGGAACCCATGTGTGGAATATCATACATTTTCAGATGTTGATGAGATTGAAGAGTTTACCCCTCACTGACGAAAGTTGTATTTTGTATTTGTTTTGTTCCAGTGGAGCGTTACAATCCTCAGGAGAACCGCTGGCACACGGTCTCACCAATGGGTACCAGGAGGAAGCACCTGGGCTGTGCGGTGTACCAGGACATGATATACTCAGTGGGAGGCCGAGACGACACCACGGAGCTGAGCAGCGCAGAGCGATACAACCCCAGAACCAACCAGTGGTCTCCCGTGGTCGCAATGACGTCCAGAAGAAGTGGGGTGGGTATAACATTTACAAAACCTAGTGCATATATTTTGTTGAGTTGTGAAAGCCAAGTTTATTCATAAAACACATGTAAAACAACGCACATCAGTGCGGGTCACCACACTCTGAAAACGGGAAAAACCCAGGAGGCGGTGCATCGTTACAGAGGAGCACTGAAGGCAGCCAGTCAGGTTTCCTCCAGGTGCTACGGTTTCCCCCATCTCCAAAAACATGCTGGTCAGGTTGGCCCACAATGGTGGCGTGGCTCAGTCACAGCGACTCAGGACTAACACCTGAACACAATTTCGTTGTATGGTTGTACAATGACAAATAAAGCACTTACTTACACACTTACTATGTTAATGATGTGCTTGGTTGTAGGTTGGCCTGGCTGTGGTAAACGGGCAGTTAATGGCAGTAGGAGGCTTTGATGGAACAACGTATCTCAAAACGATAGAAGTCTATGATCCAGATGCAAACACGTGGAGGTGAGTGGTTAAGAATCTATCCAAGTTAAATTCCTTGTGCCTATTTTTATTTTTTCACCTTGTATCTTCTCCTCCAGGTTATATGGAGGAATGAACTATCGGCGGCTCGGTGGAGGTGTGGGTGTGATCAAAATGACTCATTGCGAATCGCACATCTGGTAACATCTGCTCCCCCCGCGGTCACACGCCTTCCCTGTCATCTGCTCGCTCTGCGGATGCCTCTCTACACGGACCGTTGTGCCTCCTCCAATGGACACTGCTACTTCATGAGGGAACTGTGTGAAAAAGGGGGGTGAGATGGACAGAAGAACAAACTTTGAACTTTGAATTTAGAACTCCTCTCTACTTTACTCTACGATCAGTAACTTTATACTCCAGAAGGTGTTCTATCTACCAAGGAATATCACCATCTGGATGGAGAGTCCACAGCAGTTTTTATCAATACACTTTAACTTAACTTGTAAAGTCCTGTGACTAAGAACTGCCTTAGAAGTGAGTATAGTTCAGGAGGGCTTTGCATTTTCTCACAAGAATTTTTTTTTCTCAGTTGTGCTTCAGTCAGAGCTCACATATTTATTTTTCTCAAAATTCCCAGTTTTATTTCACCCAACCATGTTTATGGTTCATGGTATGATACAAATGTTCCAAGGTGGATTTTTGTTCCTCCCAAATCTAGCCTAGAGCATACACAAAGGTTTGGCGGTTACTTCTTGAACCTGCAAAGAGCTGCCAGGCAGTTTTCCTTTTGAGGTGCGGTTTTATTTTAGTTTTGAAAAGCGGTAAAACAAGTTATATGACAAACCATGGATAAAGAAAGTTGTACAAAGAAAAATAACTGCGTATGAAGAGCTCCAAGATGCATAAAACATGTTCTGTAAAATAATGTTTAAATGCTGCTGGAGGCTTTGGTTAAACATTTCAGCTGTGATGTGTGGCTCAACAAATATTAAAGTTGGGTGAAAAAGACTTAAAACAAGCACAGAACAGTGGTAATGGATCAAGAATTATTGGCTTTATGATTATAGTGTCTCACCCATGTGCAAGCATATTTGGTCAAATGGTTTCTGCTTAAGCTTTATCCAGGGAGGAGCTCCCAAATTATTATTAATCGGTCATAAATCACAAAACCTGGCTATAAATGCAGCATTTTGCTTCATGCATCTCGGTGACTGACCACAGTGGTACTTGTGTTCTGCACGGCCTTTTGGCTGACATTGAGCTAGAAGTTAAAAATAGTTAGCGACACGTGTACCACGTCTTAAAATAGAGATAAAGGTGTGTTTGGAATGATGTCTGTCAACAAGAGCATTGGAACACAGAACTACTGTGTTCTGTTTGAAAGCAAAAGTTTAATAACTTAAGATAAGTTACATAAGACTGGAAGCTCTAATGAACACAATTCCCTTTAATCTATTGCCACCCACTAATGGAAGACATTGCAGCAAATTAAAACCTTTTTATGTTTAAGGTCGCCCTCTACAGTTTGAAAAATGTACTGCGGCGCTGGTTTCAAACAAGCTTCTGAAGCATTTTTCTGATCCATGGCTTTGTGCTAAATTTAATGTGAATTTGAATTGGATGCAGCATTTATTGCACTCTTGTTTATAATCTTTTTTATTTTTTCTTAACTCTAATTTTTTCAGATGGAGTTATATTATAAGGTTATATTTGGGTGGATTAAAGTGACATTTCAGAGTGGAAAATGCAAATACAAAGAGCTGGCCCTTCAAGACGCTTCGGAAATTAGTGCGACATTTCTTTTTTTTTTAATGCATTTGCTCTGTGTACCGCATCACAGGACACACGAATGGCTTCTGTTCAACACTAAAGCAGTTACATTTTAGGCTGAAGGGCAAAAGGTACTAACATCAGTGCTTTATTTCTACCGAAAGGTGCAACTCGTGCAACTTACAAATTCTACATTAACAAAAATGTCTGATTATTTCAAACAGGGACACACAGTGAAAGCAAAAGTATCAACATATTTTGCGCGAACAACAGCACAATCACAACATGAATGCTGCACTGAATGTAGGTAATGGCATAAGATAATTGGAAATATTTTTGCTTTCACTCTTATAAACCTTGATGATCAGTAATCTAATGATTTTACTAATTTATATTTTTACTTGATCGAGAAACACATTTGGTTCCTATGCGGCATATATATATATATATATATATATATATATATTCTACATTTCCTCCCACCCTCTCAAGTTTACATTTGTTTCTACATCACTCCCAACAGGTGTGAAGCCAAGTACCGGGATTGTTTTCAGCAGACAATGGTCATTATTGATGAGTAGCTTGTAAAAAATGTTACACAAACACTAAAGTATGAAACGTCAAATGTGATGGCGCTGCATCTGCGTCATCACCGTATTCACTGTAAATATTAAAAACTGACACAAAAATTTGATGCGTTTTGATTTTTCTTATTCAAAATCTGTCAGAAATGTGGAAAGGTTGTGGGTTCAATTCTTTGGACACCTGTGTGTGTGTGTGTGTGTGTGTGTGTGTGTGTGGGGGGGGGGGGGGGGTCTGTTCTGGACATCTAAGTAAAAACTGATGTAGAGTGCAGTCTCCCTCTCCAGTGAACTCGACTGATACCAAGGTCTTCTCTGATGGACCCACCGATCACTGAGCTGTTAAATGTATTCACTGCGGTCGTCCCTGAGAAGGTCCCCGATGAGGGAACTGTAGGTCGCTAAAGAGCCTGTCCTCACAAACTTTATGATCCCTGTTCACACTTCTGAAGCTCCCGAGTGTCCACTCAGATGACCAAAAAAAAGCTCTTCCTCCTGTTCCTTCTGTTATTCAGACTGAAACGTTCCACAGCTGCGTCAGCGACTGCGTTTCATTCTTTTTTCAGATTTTTTAAAGGCGGTCGACTAAATGTATTTCAATTTTCCTTACAAGGACATTTCAATCTTAAAGACGAGAACTGGACTTGCTTTTTGGACAGACCACCATTTCCGCACACTTTCCACATGGCCTCCCTGCTGCACATCAGTAACATGGTCAGTGAGGCAAAGAAGCACGTAGTCCTCACTCAGCCAATCAGGACCCTCCATCACAGGTCCCACCTCTTTGGCGTTTGACCAATCAGAAGAGACCGGTCGCGCGCTCAACTTCCTGTTTCCTCTGAAGCCTGGAAAGACCCGAGTCTGGCTAAACTTAAACTAAGCTTGGTAAGTTGATGAAATTCAGACATTTTATTGGTGAATAATTGTGATGATGTTGGTTTTGGAGGACGTAGTGAAATAAGTGAATTTATTTCGAGGTATTTTAGTGAGTGCCCTATAAAGGGTTAACACAATTGAATGAACCACCTGGATGCATGAGAAAGAATTCACACTCAGAGTTTAATTTGTTGATGTTTGAGTTTGGGATCTAGTTTCATTTTGAATACAACACCCTTTGAGCTTGAGTGGATCACTCGGCAGCACCCTCGAGATAAGGGCCGCTCTGAGTTTAAAGACTCAAAGGGATAATATGCCAGACAAAGAAAGACTGGGATCAGGAAGAGTGTTGTGTCATTTGACCGCCCAGGAGCAGCAGGCGACCATGCAGCCTTAATCCAGAACGGGAAAAACATTCAAAAAGTCCCACGGAGAAATGTACCAGTTCTGTGAAAATCAGACCCAGGACTTTGTGGTGAAGGAGGAAATCAATTGAAATGTGAAACAAAAAAGGATTTTCCACTCCTGCACCAGACTCGATCTGGTCGTACCTTTTTGCTTCCACACCGTGGTCATGTAATTGCTTTCATTCAGGGAGACATTGTTCATGGAAAGTAATTGTTTTGCGCGAGGTCTCTGCGCCGCATCCGCTCCGCTTTGCTCTCTGAAGGTCACTTTGATTACCACGATGAGCTGTGATTGTGGAGGAGGCTTGAGCTGCCCGGGGCAATCAGAATAACAACACGAAATGAGCAGTGGACATTTGCACACAGAGGTTGAAGCGAATTAAAGGACGGAAAAAAATAAGATTATTATGGCTTTTGATGTCCTTTTGTGTGGTGCAAATAATGGAAAGTGGGTCAGCGCACTATGACTTCTGATCAAAGCAGTAATCAAGAGTAAAAAAAAGCTACATTTAAGGATAAAGAATGATACTTTTCAAATACCCTTGTGCAGCCACATAATGCATAAAAAGAGACACATTTTGAAAAAACATTGTAAAATCATTCAAAGGAAAGCTTTAAAGCACACATAGTCAAAAAGCACAGAGCAAACACGTAGTAACTTTGTTTGCCTTGCTCTCTCATTGCAGCTTCTCCAAATAAATAATGCATATATTCAAAACAATATCTGTTAAATTTTGCAGTTTTAGTGCATGACACTAGGCTACAGAGATGAGGAGACTCTTTGTGGAGGAGATTAATTTAAAAAATGAGAGCAAACACTAGGGGAAATACTCTTGATCTTGGCCTGGTGGTATTGGAAGGTCAAATATTTCATGAAGTGGTGGTACTTTGTGTGAGCACTTCTGTTCCATTCGAATCTGATCTTCTCCACTTTCCGGTCTTTCATGAACTAAATCTTGTGATTGAGTTCTACCCCCCGAGAGCTGCTCCCTGAATGACGGCTGACATTTCTGACTCCTGTCGTGAATCCACTTCCAACCTCAATAATAAAATCTCCCGCATGAATCAAACCCATACTCTGTGATTGTCAGCCTTTTTTTTTTTTTTTTTTTTACGACCATAGAATCTCAATACGCAGTGATTTTCCTGAACAAAGTTTAATCATATATTTTTGTATTTTTAAGGGGCATTGACTCTTATTTCCTGCTCCGTGTGTAGACGGGCTGCAAGAGGGCCGTCTCAAAGCAGAGGGAGTTGCCGATAAGAGTCCTCCACTTGAGCAAACAGAAAAAGGTCTCCAAACTTCAGCTTTTAGTTTTAGAAGTCACAATCACATTTAAACATCTGTTACGGCACACATTATGATTTACAATTTATACGAGATATTGAATCGTTCGATGAACAACTTTCATTCCGTAGTCTGCTTATTTGATTCAGGGGGAGATGGCTGGACTGTGCAACAGCTACAGGATCTTGGCCAGCTATGGCCACGTAATTAGCTGAATATCCAATAGATACTGCAGTAATTATAATATTTTGTACAGTCATTTGAATAGGCAGGCTGTCATAGTGTTGGTATTCTTATATCATGTCCAAGTCTTATGCACACTACTATACAGCATTTGTAAAGTATTTTTGATTGAATAATTGTTTAGCACCACTACATCCTAATATATACTGTACAAATAATATATGCGCATATTCAAACTCAAAAAGGAGTAGTTTTTAAATATTTATCCTGTCCCACATGAGGTGAAGAATCTCATGTCCAGGGGAGTCCTGGCCCCAAAGGGAAACAACATAAAATCCAGTTAAAGCAATTACAACAGCATTAACACTAAACTTTAAAGACCTACAGCCAAGAGCTCTCACACGGAGGATACTCCTTCAGGAGAGTCTTAAAGGAACAAAACACAGTTTTTCCATACTGAGATATGTTCTTACCTGAGCTTAGATGAGTTGATACGTACCTGTCTGGTCTTTGTGCGTGCCCTCAGACATGCAAAACGACCAAAGATGTTGGTAGCATTTGGCCTCTCCCAGCATATTCCTATGGCTCCAAACGGGGTGACGTTAGAAGCGACCAAGCTCTTCCAGGGATCAACTCGTCTAAGCTCAGGTAAGAGCATATCTCAGTATGGAAAAACGGTGGCCTGTTCCTTAAACTTTCATGAGGCTGTCCAAAAATCTTTCCGTGCCTCATTCCAAACGTATGGCTCAACACGGTGTATCCTGAGACCTAAACTGGTAAGCATTTGACCTGACATTATTACATTTAACACATACTCAGGCCGGATACCAAGAAGAGCTTTCTATGCTGCTCCCTCCCTGTTACCAGAAACAAAATGTGTCGGGTTTATAACAAAATGCGTGAAAATACTACGGTTTTATTACACAATGAACTGTTCAAACACAATGCAGTGTTATAACGAAATGTGACTTTAAAATGCGACCCCCTTCATCTTGTGTAACAGTTTTGCATATCAACCAGTGCGCATGCAAAGAAGCTTTATGTAGAAAGGAAGTGCGGTTGTTTGCTCGAGCTGTCCTCCCACATGTGAGCCAGAGAGAAAATGAGGAGATTTGACGTGTGAATAAGTCGGGGGAAGATGGAGTGTAATGTGCGCTGACACCAATACTGACGGACAGGCCGATAAACGCAGCGATCACCTGTCCATGTGCTGTTATTCTCTATTACACAACACAGAGACACCTGGAGACTCTGCGCACGGCAGTGAGAGGGGGACACAGTGACAGCGCTGTGCACTCAATTACACAATACACAGGATGCAGTACATGAAGCTTGCACTTACCTGCACGGGAAAGAATATTAAAAGGTACTACTATTATCAACAGGACCTTCAATCAATGACAGACACATACATTAAATAAACACTTCATTTTCGGGGTCAATATTATATCTTTATTCAAATTTTTTTTGGTATTTGTAGTAAATAGTTTGACTGTGTTGCATGTTTATTACAACTTGTATATTATTTAATATATGGTTAAGCACAATTAGAAATTTAATTTTTATGCTTTAGAGTTGTAATGCATAAAACTGTCTTCAATAACATCGTTTATCTTTATCTTGTTTTATGCCCCAAACACTCCATAGTAAAATAACACTTTAAGGTCTGTTTTAATACCAGGAGGGTCTGGGGCTCCAACATGGATGACAAACTACTTCTTTAGAGATTTTTACCATGTCACAATGTTCTCTCATCAGAAACATTTGCACATCTTTGAGTAATCTTTGAAGCTTCTTCAGTGGCTAGCAGTGTGGAGACCACTCCCTAAAAGCTGCCCCTAAAGTCCTACGTATCCAGGAATAGCTTTTGTCACCTCTTGCTAAGCTCAATCCTTTCATCGCAAACATAACACTCACCATAGCTCCACTGCAACCGCACAGACCGAGCCTTGTTCTTTTGACTCCTTTTCCTCTGTGTAAAACCAAGAAGTGAAATGACTGGATATTTAGTTTCAGCTGTTTTAGATAGCATTTTCTAACCTACAAAGTGTAAGATAGTGATTGTTTGCGTAAACCACCGGAAAAGTTTTTGGAAACATGTAAGGTCTCAGAGTCATGGCCCTTTGGCAATGTATGAAAAAAGAAAATTCATTAAAGACAAGACCGCTGCCTGACGGGGGGGGCATCCTCCACATACACAGCTCGTTTCCCCCTCATTTGGAAAAGTTGGAGAATGTCAAGAACATGCTGTTTACTTTGAAGTGTGGGAGTGCTGTTGCCTACGCGCTGGATGGCACTGAATGCATCGCAGCGTCACAAGGCCATTCAGGTGAAAGACTTTGAAGTGAGAGAGGGTCTATAAAAGGGTTTTTATTGCGCGAGAAAATGCACAGGTAAATATAAAAGCAAAACGCTTGCCAAATGTGGAGTGAAAAGGTGCTTTCATTAACAGTCATATTTCATACAGGGCACATTCAACCTCTCTATAAAACAGGGTGGAATATTTTAACTCTAAATCCTAAATTGTCATATGATGTATAAGCTAATGTTGACTGTGAATAGAGCAAAGCTGTATAGTTACACCTATAGATCCATAGGGAGAGTTGGGGATGAACCAGATGTCCACATAGATGACGTTGGTAAAGAAAAGGGACTCTTGCCCGCTGGGACGAGGCTCCAAAATGTGTTGCGACCGACCTGGTTCAGCCAATCAGGTCCTTATCATAACATTGCTTAGTGTATACCTCATAAATGTGTACATGATGCACAGACATATGTTCGTATAGTTATTTGTACAGACCATGGTTTATTTAGTGGACCTTAGGTAAGTTTATAGCTCAGATGCACGAATGTCATTTCATAAGATTGCAATTTACATTTGATCACTCTTTAACCCACTGTAACTAATACAAATGCACTAAAAGATGGGGAATCATGTCTGTAGTGTCATAAATGATCTGGGGGACCCCCCATTCTACTGATGACAGTGTTATGTTTCCAGGTGCTCTGTTTGGAGTGGGAATCATCAATTGTTAAATACGAGTGGAGCTGATGTCACCAGGGCCCCAGGTGCCGATCCACATGAACCAGATGTCCAAATGTGGCGACAACGTCCAAAAACATGTAAGTGGCGTTGGTAAGATTACAGTATGGGACGTTTGTGAATCCATTCTCTATCGCCATCACCTCTGTACCAGCCACACGTATTATTGAGCCGGTGCTTCTGAGCCAATTCAAGCTTGGTGCATGAAATGCCGTCTCATGCTGCGTTAAAAGAGTGCCCAAATCACACTTCTGTTCGAGCAGTGCTTCACATCATTTGTTTTTAAATGTCATCAGCTGCCGTCATGAGTCACTTATACTGAGTGTCGGCTTTTTCAGGCGTTTAAAATGGAGCACTTTGTCAGGAAAAGGGGAAAATATAATTGCTTAATCAATTCAGTAAGATCCACCGAGCCAATAAGGAGAATAAGGTAAACACAAGCAAGCTGTGCAAGCTAATGGACCACACGCATTGGCAATCCAACAGCCTACGCACAATAATGTGTTGTCAACCATAGAAAATGTTATTGACCAAAGAATCTGTTATTTTAAAAAGTACATATAAATGTTAGGTAAAAAAGTTTGCTTTCTATTAGACAGAACAGTACAGGGTGAAAAGGACTGAAGACATTCAGCCAACGAACAATAGAAGAACTGCTCTTGCAGCATCGTGGCTCATGCAGCTTTAATATTGCCTGCGGAGGCTGTGAGTAAGTAAGTAAGTTCTATTTTTCATTGTACAAAGAAATTGCAGGTGTTGGGTTAGTTCTGAGCCGCTGTGACTGAGCATGTCACCATTGTGGGCCAAACTGAGCAGCATGTTTTTGGAGGGTGGGGAAACCGGAGCATCCAGAGGAAAGATGGCTGGCTTTAGTCACAGCGCTGCCTCCTGGGTTTATCCCTGTTTCAGAGCGTGGTGTCCTGCACTGGTCAGCTACTCCACTTCCTCCTACCTCTTCCTCCTGTGCAGCTCCACAACCGTCTTTCACCATCTTCTCCTCGTTTGTCCCTTTTTGCTTCCTGTAGCACCTCTAGTGATGCCTCCACTGTGCTGCAGCTGTGGGGGGCTCTTGGTGCCTCTTCTATGTTTCATAAGAAGACATTTGTAGGTCTCAAATTTCTCTAGCTCATAAGGTAGCGGTTTGTTTAGGTTTAAAAACCCTGCATCCTTCATGGCTAGTATGGACTCTCTGTAAAAAAAAATCCACTGAACCTTACAAAAACACTGCAAAGATGTACAAACGTTTTCAGTAAATCAATGTGGAACACAGAAACTACAACTGCAAAATCAAAAAAATCGTCATTACAGTGGGGAAAAAAAGTATTTAGTCAGCCAACAATTGTGCAAGTTTTCCCACTTAAAAAGATGAGTGAGGCCTTTAATTTTGTGAGACAAAAGTAGAACAAAATTCATTCACACCCTTTGGTGTTGGACTGGCATCGGTGTCGGCAGCGACCCTGAGCCGAGTATCGTTGTGGGATTGAATAAAGAAAAGTAAAAAAGGAATCGGAACAACACAGTACTATAGGTTTCTCTGCACTGACCCCCTTCTGGCTTGTGTTGGTTGCAGTGACACTGAATGACAATAACCTATTATATAACCATGTATATCGGGTCTCCAAATGAGGCCGTCTGCCCAATTTTGGTTTTCCCACATGCAAGGATCCACACAACTTTTTTTATGGCAAAGTGATATATATATATAGTATATAATGTGATGAAATCATGTGTGATGCGCCATTGTAAAAGTGGTTTCTGAAACAAAGGCAGTGTCTTAATTATCCAATATTTGGCCCTAAATTTGATACACTGTTAAATCTGAGTAAAGATTGGACGCCCCCGGACGAGGTCTAGACAGGATCATAACTCCTGAAGCTAATAAAAAATCTTAGCCACAACCAGAAAAGTTGTTTTTGTTGTTGTTGCTATATTTAGAGAAAACGATAATCTCCAAATCTAAAATGTGACAAACCAAAATATATGTAAAGAAATAAATTACGGTGATATAATTATAAGCATAGATAGATAGAATCTCTCTAACAAGTAACATATCGTTAGCCACATAGCATAATTGCCCAACTCATTTTTGTTTTGTGTTTGGGGAACATGTAAAAAGATGTTTTATAGGAAACACATTGTTTTTCTCTTATTGCCATTTTAACAATACAAAATGACTTTTGCTATGTGGCTAACGATATCTGAAAGATGAGTGTGCGTTGTTGCAACAGGCCACTCCAGCACAGTGTAATCCTTTCCACAGGGGATTCAGAGCAATATGAAGAAACGCTAAGACTGAGTTTGACTTCATTTTCTCGGTTACACTATATGCGCGGGGATTTTCCATGGTCCGCTATCATTTCAAAAACCTTAGGCGATTCAAACTCTTGGAACTTTCCCTCAATACAAACTTAGAATCCATTAATTTAGCCAGTGACTTTATTAGGTTAACTTTTATCCCCCGTACGCTGTAACTAAAGGACCCAATTTCAGATTCTCGTCTTTATTTCTATATGCTTTGGTGAGGCTGCGGTGATTCCAGGCGCGATAGACGGATCAGTGTCCCCTAAAAACGTGTAAGTGGATGTGCAAGACTGAAAGTTCAACAGCTACTGACTTCATGAATAAACACAAAAAAAAGTTAAGTTTTGTACCGCAGAGTGTCCCAGTGAGAAATGGTGTCTAGTATTTATATAACACTTTTCTACCTACCTTAGGCACTCGAAGCACTTTACATCAAGGAACCACTCACCCGTTTTCACTCTGATTCATGTGCAATGTATGCAGACACCGGAAGCAAGGTCGGTGAAGTGTCTTGCTCAAGGGTACAATGACAGTGTGCTCCTGTGGTAGCTGGGATTCGAACCGCCAACCTTGTCGTTATAAGCCACTGTACTGCTGCTGCTACTACTCCTACTACTACTACTACTACTACTACTACTACTACTACTACTACTACTACTACTACTACTACTACTACTACTACTACTACTACTACTACTACTACTACTACTACTACTGGTAGCAATGAGCAATAGAATAAAAGGACAGCTTTTATCCTCAAGCTGTCAAATCCATCAGTCCATCAGCAAAAACTTAATCTGTACTCTTCATCCTTTACAGTTATTGATTTATTGTTGCTGTTCCACCAATGAGTTTCTAAACGGTATTCTGTTGGTTTTAATGACAAATATTTTTTTGCTGCAGCTTAGGGGTCGGCTCGGTCCTCACTTTCAGCAAACTCAGTGGTACGCAAAATGTTATAACCCTTCTATAACATTATGTCTCGAGCGCATGTGTGAAATGTTAGTTAGTCTCAAAGTTTGAGTTTTACAAAATCTCTATTCAATGCAGTTTTTTGATTAATAATTTTCCTTGAGCGAAACCTGAGCTTATCCCCTGTTTCACGTTCCCATTCTGACCACCAGGGGGCAGTGTTGCTCTTCATGTTTCGGGGACAGTGTGACATTAAAGGAGGCAGTAAAAGGTTAAATACTTTTCTCAAGGGTGCTCCGAACGCCCCCTGCCATACGCTCGGGCCCTCAGACGGGACGATCCTAAAGCTGCCGCCCACCGCGCAGTTTTACAGCGCCATAACGGGGCGCTGTGGGTGTCTCCGTATGCAAATCAGCGCACGGTGATAAGGACTTAATCTGGATGTGACGGCGTTTCCAAGCTTTCTCTCAGTCTGTTTTATGGAAACAATATGGTGAACTGGACACCATCTCTTTTAATGTGCTGATGGGTGGACTATGGGAACAAGAGGATGGATTATCACACCAAATTGTAATATGTTGTGATATTTTTAACTTGTGACTTGCATTCTGGGGTGATGTAGTGTAATTTAATTGCTGCTGGTTTTATTAGATGTGTGCCCTGAACCCAGCTCAAACCAATTGTAACCCACCTAAAATTAGCACAGTATTAAGTGCACGAGTATTACCGCATGTGCCCAGTAGAGGGTGCTGCAAGTTTTGCTGTGAGCACACCTCCATCTTGTGGAAAAGCCAAGACAGCACATGTAAGGCACTCGGTAAAAAATGTGATAAAATCATTACAAAATTGTGTTTATAACCGTGTATTTTGGGTTCATAGAGAAAAGCTAATTGCCAGAGGTACTGGAGGAGAGGATTTGTTCAGTTTTTGTTTTATCTTTTCTCCGGTGAGTGACATGTTCTACTAAGCTAAGCTATGCTATTTTTCTGCTAGCTGTGTGCATTGTGAATGAGTGTTGTGATAAAATTATTGAATTCATGTGTTTCAAAGCAATTGTGAACAAACAACTTAAAAAACCAATCGGAGAGTATGTACAACTATGTACATATCAGGAAAAATTTAGAAGAACTATTTACAGAGATTTGATTATAAAAAGGGTTATTACACTGTCATGTACATTTTTTGTGCTACATGTAAAATATTGCGCACTGTGTGAAAACCTATGAGTTACTATGCTGTTAACTTTGAATGTGATTGATTGAAACCAGATATGAATGTCTTTGATATATTTGAATAGTCATTAATATTACCCTGCTTATGCAGGTTGGTTTTTTTATTGACCTGAGTCGAGACGAACCGTTCGGTGTGAGCCTGGACTGGAGTTGCTGGAGCCTAAACGGAGGACGTTCTGGACGCTCTAACATCCTTGTTGGACCTGGGCCCCATCGTACACCGTTAACCTGAGATACTGTGCACAAAAAAGGGTCATACTACCCGGGTAGTGGTAAATCAGAGCTCTGACCATTTTCTTTTATTATTTTCAAATTGACATTTGAGCCCTCTTGGGTATTTTTGAGTTTTGTGAACTGGACCGAGGATCAAAGGACTATAGGGAATCAAGGGACTAAACTGGTTATGGGTAAACAAAAGAAACATTGTGTAAATGGAAAATAAATGCCGGCTTTGTTCATCTTTATTATAAACAGTGGTTTATTTTTATTTCACCTTCATTCCTCCTTTAGAACCTAGACTCCTGGGTACGTGTATTGAGTAGTAGTTCACTTTATACATGCTACACAATAATCGTCATTGTCCTATGAATGTGTGAGTGAGATGGTCATCGTCGGAGAGGCTGTTGCTGCATGTTGGCAGTCAGCCCTCGTAGTAATTCACACAGTAACTGCCCAGGTTTTATAGACTGTGGTTGATTTTATATTTAGTTTGTGTTTTTCATCATTTTAAACTGATATTCTGCAGTCATGTACTTAAATGACTGTATAAGCAATAAACGGACACGAGTGCCTGGGAATCTTTTTGACTGAGGTTTACAATGTTTCAATCTCAGTGCCAAGTCACTTTTTTTCGTGTGTCGTCATCACTGTAGGGATCGTTTGGGGTGATGGGGCTTGTTTGTAGGCAAGGCAGGGCAAGGCAAGTTCATTTGTAGAGCACAATTCATACACAAGGCAATTCAAAGTGCTTCACAGTTGCAGAAAATTACAAGAAAACAGATCAAAATCAATCATTAAAACATCAACATAAAGTTAATCAATTACAGTAAAAGGCAAGAGTGCAGATAAAATACTTTCAGTTTTCATATGCTCGGGTAAAAAGAGCTGTTTTCAGCCTGGATTTGAACATTGTCAGAGTTGAGGCCTGTCTCACATCCTCATGAAGACTGTTCCAGATTTTAGCTGCATGAAACTGAAACGCAGCCTCACCGTGTTTAGTCCTGACTCTGGGAACCACCAGGAGGCCCCTCCCTGAAGTTCTCAGGGCCCGAGATGGTTCATACGGCTCTAACATGTCAGAGATGTACTTTGGTGCTAAACCATGAAAAGACTTGTACACAAGCAGAGCTGTTTTAGATTCTATTCTCTGAGTGACAGGAAGCCAGTGCGGAGACCGGAGCACTGGACTAATATGGTCGTATTTCCTGGTTCTTGTCAGGACTCGAGCAGCAGCGTTCTGGATGTACTGCAGCTAGTATTTGTAGCTCGTAGTTCTGCGGTGACACGTTTTTATGGTGATTTCTCCTGCGATAACCACCGTGTTCCCACTATCCTGTCTACTTCACGATCCTCTCCCTCACCCCCAACCTATAGCCACCCCACTGCTTCTCAAATCGGCAATTGATTTTGACGTTTTAAGTAAAAACGGCCTTAGGGCTGTTGCACACCCACACTGACTGTCTGGCGTTGTCCTTGAAGCTCACCTGTAGCGAGCACCTTGTTATTGTTACATTATATCGGCCCCGATACTGCTCTGGAGTGAGTGCACGGACGTTTAGAGCTTTTTCCTCAATAACATGATAATTAAATTTTTTTGCAAAACAGCTTGAAATGCCTCTTTCTAAACCTTAGCTACACATTTTGATGGCCCATTTCCTGCGGGCGCATCCACCATTGTTACACCGCCTGCTGTGCAAAAACATCCTCCCTGACTTTCACCGCAAAACCAATTATTTTAGTGTTCTCATTTTTTTTTACGCAGTCCACGCAGTCAGATAAAATGGTCCACGTTTTGGCCTTCGTTTATTTGTTTTTTTTTGCATTTGATTAACAAAAGATTTTTAAACCCCTGCTTGAAATACCGTACATAATGAGTAATCACCCATGAGCGATGCTTTACTTTGCTGCTGCCGCCGCTGGGTCTTATCCACTTGAATGATCAAAGCAGGGAGCGCTATAATAAAAAAAAGTGTTTAAGTCCGAATGTTGTTCAGGAAGAAATAAGCTGCTCGGGGTGAAAAAGAAAAGTAGGCTATAAATCTATACCGTATATAGGGAGCATGTTTCCTATACGATATAACGCCGATAAGTTATTCTGCTCAAACCTTACACCATCTTATGGAGTCTCAAAATGTAATTGGATGAAAAGTATGAAAAATGAATAATCCTGCACTTTTTATTTTACATTTATGTTAATTATTATTACAGTTTGATGATTTCCCCAACATCTGTATATTCATTAAACCTTGTGCCATGGGAGAGGTTTGGAGTACGCGCCTTCATTACAAATATTGCCCTATGCAGATTAGCCACAGCCCAGACCCCGTCCAATTACTTTGACAACAAGATGAAACATTCTCCTGCTTTACTTTTCACCGCAATGCAATTTCCCTGTCTTCCTGATGAACGAGCAAAGCAGAAATGGCGGCGGTCTAGTTGTCACTTGTTCATGTCATTTTTTTTCAGCGTGTGGCAGAATGGGCGGCATAGTCACTGAGCGAATGTCCAGAGGTCTCTTCCCGCGTTGAGTTCGCCGGTTCTCCAGTGTGTGGGTGGGCGATTTCGATTTCTCTTATCTACTGAATCATGCATCTCCTCCGATCCTGAATCCTAACCAAGCTTCTGGTTCGAGACGTACGCATTTTTGGTGCTGGAAAAATTGCCTGGTGGCCGGGTCGTCGTAAATGATTCAAAGAGAGAGTATTATTCTGTTTTGCAGGTATGTGGTGGTATTGTCAAACACATCTTCATCACTATCTTACACTTTGTTGGTTAGAAAATACAATATTGATATGAAACTGCTGAAACAAAATATCCAGTGGTTTCCCTCACTGATTTGCATGCAATCTTCCTCCTCTTTTGCTGCGTTCCAGGGGATTTTTCCCACCCGCATGTAAAACAAACGGCTGACGCTAGAATGGTTATTAAGATGCTTGCGTTATACTGTGTGTCTTATTCTCCGCACTCACACTTCAAAACATTCAAAAATAACGTAATACATTGAAGGCTGTGACCAAAAGCAACGTTCACTTGGCTGGTGCAGTGGGTTTGTTAAAGTGTTCTCATTAGCTGCACTCCTCCATCTCATATCTGAACTCGGAGCAGCCTGATCATCTCCGAGTTTACACAGTCGTGATTAGCGCCGTTCCAAGAATTGACTGTCGGCCCGTGTAGGCTGTAGTGAAGGGATGGCGAGTGTCTTTACTTCGCAGTGAAAGGATTAAGCTTTGCCAGAGGTTGAGAGGGGAGGAAAGCATTTCGTGGACACGTAAGGACCTCAGGAGGTGCTTTTTGGGAACAGGAGGAACAGGAGGAACCTTTCGGGAGCGGTGCTAAGAATAGCCTCTGGGAAAGATTCAAAGCAGGTCGAAACACAATCCCCTTAAAAATGGATTACATGGACTTTATCCTCCTATTTTATGGATCTTATGGGTAACTTTGTATAGATACTGAAAATGTATCGTTCTGCTACCGGTATCATAAACCAAGTAGCGTTAAAGTACTGGTATCAACACATTTTGAAAGGTACCCAGCTTTAGAACTATATCTACAGATTAAGATGTTTCATAAATAGGACAATCAAAGTCTATTGTATATTGTAGCACGGTCTGTATGGGCTGATAAAAGCTTTGGCACAATATTTAAGAGACATAATATGTGCCCGTGGCTAAACTGGCCGTCATGGTACAAGCATGTTTACCTTATGGCTGGTACAAGTCTGGCTAAAAGGGATAATGTCAAATAAAGACGCATCCTCAGTACTTTCATTTTTATTCTTTCTTTATTTGGCAATACAGCCAACTCTCTATAACACTCCCCTATTTATTTAGGTCTGGTGTAATAAGGATTTTCTATCACCGGGCCGCAAAACATGTTGTTCGTATTTCTCCGTGTCTTGGGGAAGGTGCTAACTTTCACACAGGGAGATTTGGGTGTCGCGGGGACGCACAGCTTGTTACTGTGGCCTTGTTACTGCGGCGGCACATAAAGGCGCAGACAGTTGCTTTTGGGCACACAATCACGCACCACTGCACTTTCTCGGCTCCTCTTTTAGATCTCCTCATTATGAACAGAGAGTCAGCCACAAAGACTATAGATCACACCAACCTTTTCTTTCACCCCCCCAAAAAAATTGTGGGTGTCAATTGGCAGTGGGATAGGCTGTCATCTCACCTTACAAAGTGTGAGAGTTTTTTTTTTATATATATACCGATAATAGGAGGTGCATTAGAAGGCAAAGCTACAGAGAGCATTTCAGACGGAGTTCATTAAAACGAGGGAGTCTGGGGATAACTTTTCACTTCTGATCTACTTTTAAAGAGACAAGGTGCTGCAATCATTTATCATGTGACCTCATCATGGCCGCCAGTGATCTGTCTCTGAACCACACTGTCTGAACTTAAAGGCATAGCATTACTTGGTATTCAGTTGATCTAATTTGCACTTCAATGACATGTTGTTCAGGCCTCAGAGGAGCTGAGAAACAAAATTGGTCACAAGGTTATGCACCTATTTTATATATTTTATGTTGTTGAGACTTACTGTTTTTTGTTTTGGAATCAGGTGATTTTTGTCTTTCAAATGAAAATCTTATTTTCTTATTAAACATGAATGTCCTGTTTAAACCAGCCGTACACCCCTGATACAGCGCCCCCTGCTGTCACAGGCAACACTGACGCATTTTACAGTTTAGATGCGTCACACACAGGATTATAGAAGAGATATTTAAAAAAATTTGACAATAAATATCGCCGGAGCATATCGGCCAAACAAAATCCACAAATTGGCCTGACGAAAAACGATATCGATCGACTTCAAACAGCAGTGTTTCACAACACCTGGAAATTGCATAAATCACATGAATGCACTGTTAAATGACCGTGTGGGGTGACAGTGGTGCAGTCGGTAGAGCGTGTTGTCTCATGATCGGAAGGTCGGGGGTTCGAATCTTTCGGCTCCTGCAGATGCCCACTGTCGTTGTGTCCTTGGGCAAGACTCTTCGCCCACCTTGCCTCCTGTGTCTGCATACATTGGCATGGGAATGAGAGTATCAATGGGTGACTGGTTCCTTGCTGTACAGCGTTTTGGGCCGGATGAAGGTAGTAAAGCGCCATATAGGTTGAGACCATTTACCATTTCTTTCTTTTTTTTTACTTTTTCTTGCAGTTGTTTGAGTGCCACTTTTATTCAACACAGAGTTATTTTCTGTCCCTACTAATGCGAGTGTATGAATTAAAAGATAGCCTGGATAAGAGAGCCTTTGAAAAAAGCCTTTGAAGAACCTAGTAGAAATCAGCCAGTTTCAGTATATTTACATATCTGGCAAATCCATCCATCCATCCATCCATCTTCTTCCACTTGTCCGTTGCTGGGTCGTGGGGGCTGTTGGAGCTGCACCAGCCCCTATGGCTCCTCCTGCAGGTGGTGGGTCCACAGAAGGACGGCCTCATGGTTCTAACCGGGCCTGTTGGTCTCTCATAAGGGGCTTCTGAACTGCTCTTTGTCTGACCCGTCACCTAGGACCCTACCAGGGCACAAAGCCCCCGACAACAGAGCTCCCAGGATCATTCAGGCTCAAACCCCTCCACCACGTTAAGGTGGCGGTTCCAGGAGGGGATATCTGGCAAAAAATGGCGTTAATAATGCCTAATTTAATAGATCTTATGTGCTATTTAAGCGTCATGAGTTTGTGTCCTGTGTGCATGTGATCAAGCACATTTAGAGAACAGTGATTTGCAAGAGAAACAGGTTTCAGCAAAAAGTCCCAGTTCATGAGCTCCCACCACATTCTCCATCTCTTTGCACAGCTCACATCCTATTGCAGTAAGTATGACAAAAAAAATGACTGACCTGTTTTATTTTTAAATTATTTATTTCTTATTATTTGCTTTTTCTTTCATATATTTGTTTTGTCCACTTGATTGTGATCATGCACAGTATTATGCACAGTATCATTTTGGACTATTTGCTGTGTGATTTGTTTTTCAGCAAATGTTTTACAGGAAACAAAGTGTACATGTCTTGGGTACTTTTCACAGTTTCGGTAGGAAAACCCTACTTGAGAATTTATAATATACAGAAACTTCATAATTTCTGTCTTTCAATCTCCTTCCATTGAAAGTCATGGTGACGTCTGCACTAATATATTAAGGGATTCATAAGATCATCTGTCTTTGTTCAAGCCGTGAGTAATATCCGCACTTTTCACAACCTTCATGTTTGTGTCGGTCTCATGCCAAGATAAACAGATGGCTGTATCAGGATGGGCACACAATGCACTAATACAGGAAGTAGTAACAAAACTTCCCACAAAGGGCTGAAAAACCTGTGAAATGTGTGGCTGTTTACACTTTTGCATGCATCCTCAAGGTGCATGACGGTGCAGCGGTACCGCCTGCTGCGCTTCTCTTTGAACTCAAATAGACTTCTTATTTTTGATGAGGGTTTTCCAGTTAGCTTTTTTTTTCCACAAACTTAAAGCATCTTCAGCAATTCATTATGGCAGAATATGGGCTTTGAAGTAGAAGTACGTTTTTATGATAACATTTACATGCAGTATCAAAGATGGAACAGTCAGGAACATTGCATATTAAAAATGAAAGATCGTCATGAACACTTCCGGGGTTTGTCGTTTTGAAATGTGCGCTTGATATTGCTCTATAGGCAGGGAGTCTGCACAGAGGACTTTCTGGCCTGTTGACTGTGGTGTATTTTTTTTTTTTTTTTACTTCTATCATGTAAACAGCCTCTTTCATACTGTAAGATAATCTGATCAAATATTCATACATCATCATTGGGATACATCAAAGTTGGGTGCGGCCTGTTTGTCACTTTGTCTTCAGTTTTCACAGTTTGTTTCCATCCAGGACCTTTTGCCAAATTTGCTTTTTCCTTTAGACTTTAGACAGTCCATCGACAGCTTATAATAATTTTTTTTTTTTTTTTGGCGAAATTTTGATTTCATTGGACGGCCGGAGGGCTTCACATTAAGTATAAGTTGAGGAAAAGTAGATAATCTTTTGGGGCGGGATCAATTGTAATCTAATCACTCAGTCAGAATAAGAGGGAGAAGTGCCAAACCTAATAGTTGCACTTAAAGCCATTACCTTCTCCAGACTTAACAGCACTCTTGCAAAAACAAATCCGTCCATAAATCGCGGGAGAAGTGCTTTTTGAGGTAAAAAAAAAAAGGAAAAGCTACATGAAGAGCTATACGTTTGCGACGGAGGCGATCTATTTGGATAACTACCGGCGCGTGTGACAGCTGTACGTCTGAGTTTTTCCCGGGGTTGACGTGAGCGGTAGAGCTGACGGCTGTGGCGGTATTTCATCTGCCCCACGGTAAGATGGATACGTTAGCCGCTGTGGCTAACGTGCACACGCTGGTCAACTCGAAACAGCCACGAGGTATATTTTTGGTGTTTTGACAAATGCGAGCAAAAATATGTCATTCTTTTTAGCTGTCACATTATCGACGGCATCAGCACAATGTCATAAATTATATCAAGATTGATGGTGAAGGTTATTGGTAAAAAAAAACTAAAATGTACCTTTGTAGCAGACACAGTGGCAGACCCATGGTAAGAACATATATCACTTTATTGATCTCACAGAGAAGAAGTTCACTTATTGCGGCAGCTCTTAAAACACATAGTTGGTGCGGAGAGTTAGGAAGTGTGCTTCAAATGAAAACAAGCTAAATTTGCGAATCATCTCTTGAAGTAGTGTGTATATGCCTGGGCCCGTTACACAGAGCCCCGGGGAGTTTTAGCTGCTCTCGTTAAAGATGGGGTATTATGCGTTTTATAATAATAATGTCAAACACATCTTTATCACTATCTTACACTTCCCTAATTAGAAAATGCAATTTAACATCAGGGACATCATTTTTCTTCCGAGTCCAGAATGATACCCCTCTGTATTTTCTATACACAGGGATATCAGTCCGAACAGCCAGCCGCTTGTTCAAAAACACATTCATAGCCCTATTAAAGGAACAGGCCGCCGTTTTCCCATACTGAGATATGTTCTTACCTGAGCTTGGACGAGTTGATGCGTGGGGGTGAAGTTGGAAGCTACCGCGCTCCAGGTACGTATCAACCCGTCTAAGCTCAGGTAAGAACATATCACAGTATGGAAGAACTGTGTGCCCTCAGTCACGCAAAAAGACCAAAGATGTTGTTAGCGTTTGGCCTCTCCCAACATATTCCCAAAGGCTCCAAACGGGATGAAATTAAAATCGACCAAGCTCTTCCACGGGCACGGACAAAGACCAGGTACGTATCAACCCGTCTAAGCCCAGGTAAGAACATGTCTCAGTATGGGAAAAATGGCGGCCTGTTCCTTTAACGCAGAACTAATGACACCGCAGCAATGACAGACATCCGCCCTTTGCTGATTGGTTTACTCCACTTCCTGCGTGCGTATGTTCCGCTCTGGAAATGTAGTTGATGCTGACTCTGACCACACTCAATCACTGCTACAACGGTGAGTCTGGAGTTTTCCAGGCACTCGATAGAGCCCAGGCTGTTAGAACTGGTGGATTCTGCAGTAGGCTACTCCACAGATTAGATTAAATACTTAAGTGATCCTGAGAGAAATCATTTTTTCATCAGAAGGAGTCAGTCACTCAACTTCCAACTTTCTTAAGTCCCCCCATTTCGTGAAGCTGAAGGTGGTTATCTCTGCATCAAGCAGAAAGTCCTGAGTGAGCCGCCCACCTATACACTCCTCCCGCTCCTTCCGGATGCACCCGATGTTACCTGTTCATCATCACAGCCCCGTTTGCCTACCAAGTGAGGCAGGATTCTCTGGTAAACAACAGCCATCTGAAGGCAATAGAAAGAAAAAGGTTCTCACTGGGTTACTCTGAGCTATAGGACACTAGTGTCCACGCTAAGGTGTAATCATCGCAAAGTTATAACTTTCCAGATGAAAATGTCTTCATCTCTCCTCCAGTTAATATCATCTTTCATCTGTGTGCATCTCTTTTTTGACGTTTGATTACTCCACACTTGTTTCATCTACAAAATAAAGCCTTTTATTCCTTTTATCATATCAAACACAGCCTCGCTATTGTGTGTTTTTTCTCTCTCGTCTCGCTCGAGCTTTAAGATGTGAGCCGGTGTTTGAACTGCGGCTGATTATCTTCCATTCTGACACCCACATGAATGTTTTGGCTCTGTCTGCCTTCATGACTGACTCATTCTGGGCCTGCGTCTCAGCTCGTATCTCATGCTTTTTTATTTTTGCTCTGGCTGCTTTTATCTACGGTAAAAGTACAGACCACAGTCATTTCAGTATTTAAAGAAGTGCGTTCACTCCAAGATTCACATTTCTACGTTGCCTTGTTGCTCCTTTCCTTGATATCACAAACTGTGTTCAAAACAGGCATGAAGGACTAGCATTAGGAATGGAAAATACATGAATAAGCAAATAATGGATTGCGAGAAATGCCTTCCCAAACTCGCGGAGGGCCAACTTAGGCTAATGATCATTCAGTGCGTCTCCAGATGAAGTAATTGCCTTGCAGAGAGTGCATTCCCCGCTGGCCGCAAAGAGTTGAAGTTGCTCTGTGCCCCTTTCACCTTGTGATATGCCTCTTTTTGCGAAAGCTTGCCGGGGTTATTTCAATACTTGGACCGTGGCGCTAGAGCTGTGAATGCTGGCAGCTATGCATTCTGCAGCAGACATGCCAAGATGCGGTTAAGTGTGATTGACTGGCAAAGGTTTTCTCCACCATGAACCTCCATACAGCACATTGCTCATTGGCACCAGTACCAATCTGCATGAATTAAACTGTGCTGAGTTTTATGAGCACACCCTGCTCTGGTTTATTGTGATCAATAGCTGACTCTTCAGGCCTTTCACACTGCACTTAACCCCATTTAACCTGCCTCTAATTCTCTCCCGCTTTCTGTACATGGGCAGCCACTGGGTCACCACTACGTTACTGTATGAGAATGCCAATAACCCACTGCTTTTCACTCCTGGTGTTTCTCATTTGTTAATGTATCTGTGAAGTTTATGAAATAAGACTCTTTTTGGAAAGCCTACTTGGTGCTCTTTACCAAAGTTGCTGTATCTCTCTAGACACGGCCAATAACTGCAGCCAAAGAGGTTACTTTAGTGGTCATTGTATTATGATATAAGTGTGAAACATTAATTTCTGCCCTTGTTTTATAAGAAAATATAAGAACCACATGTGCTCCGAGGACGTGATAGCTAAAACGAATTTAGCAAATTTGCCAGGGGTCACTCCGTATCATGGATTTGGATTTATATTTGTAAAGAGAGCCGGCATTTTTGTTTCCGCACTGGACACGATCCAACATTTTCCTTCTGAGTAGTTCCTCCACATTTCAGTCTTCAGTTTAAACCAGACAGGTTTTACAGAATAGCAGAAGAGTTCACCTTGGCAGAGCAGTCTAGCAAAATGTCAAATACCCGCACAAAGTAAGTCACAGCGCTTTGCAGATCAAGGGCCATTGAATAGGCAGATCAAATCTATGAAACACGACTAATAGCTGTCATAACATGAAATAACTTAATAGTGAAAGTGAAGAATGTGCATAACCTTCTTTTGGTTTGGCTGTAGTTGAACCCTGGCAGATTTCCGATGTGTATAAAGATGTTACCATGACTTTGCCCCGTCATTATTAACATGAAGAGGCTTTACAGTTGCTCTTTGCTTTTGTTCGTCCGCGCAAATAATATTTCATTCAATTACACAGTAAGCGCATCATCCCCATGAGAGTGACTGGTAATCGTTGGCTGTGGATCTGCTTAGCGCTCACTGCATTGGGCAGGCTTTCATCGATACCATTTGCGGCCCTGCGTATTGATCGATTCAGCTGTTAATATTTAATCAGAGCCTATGGGATATTCTCATTTGCGTCCCGCGTGTCTCCATCCGTTCCACATGGGTTAAACAAAAGAGCACCTGGGATTATGGCTTTGTGCGTCAGACAGTTTCCCATTAGTCGGGGTTGGTGGGGGGAATAAATGTCACTATGTTCCGCCGCAGCCTGTCTTAACGGACAAGTGCAATAACGTCACGGCCTATAACAGCTCCCGTGTCTCCAGTAAGTAACCATAGTCTTATTTGCCAGGTGCACCCCGCCACATAAGCCCTGTTCACGCGGGATTAGTTATATGGATGTCGTTACAAGTGAAATTTCAACAGGGTGTCAGTCATTTTTATGGACATTCGCGCGGCATAAGCATTGTCAGTAATTCACACGTTTTATGCTGACATTTTGTTTGTCCTTTTATTCATTTGCGTTGCCAGCTTTATGACTGTTTTAGTTTTGTGTGTTATGCGGTAGCTGCAAAATCCATTTCTTACCGCAGGCTATGGTGGACACCCGCGTTACGTATCTGAGATTTTGCTCTTTTCATATAATCAGCTTTCTCTTTTGATCTGCACTTTGCACCAGACGCATCCAGACTTTCCCAAAACCTCTCACGTTGCCTGGCACACCTGATGCTCCCTTAACAACTGGGGTTGTGTCGTTTTGCTTTATAAATGGAAACAAACAGCACGGGTTTCAATTATGTTACATTTTCCAAACACCAACATAATATAGATTTCCATGGGACTAGGATTACCTGAGAACCTCGGCGTTTGCTGAATAAATCAACAGTGGAAATGCTACTTCTGTGGTGTATTTCAACTGCTGTATGAGCACGTGCACATTATACTGTATGTATGTAATCCACCCTGTTATGAAGTACGCCCTTCTCAAGAGATTACTTTGTAGGATACACTTATTGGATGACATGGCAATGCACCAGTACTACTGACCTTATTAAAGGAAGAAGAATCACTGCTTTTAGATAATAGAAAATGTCAACGTTGAATAGCCTTTTCATTCCCTGCGGCTGTAACCTTGTGAAAACCTGCCTGAATAAAAGAACAATCGAAGAGGACATCTGAAATTCCAGTTTCAATGAAAAATACTTTTTCAAAACCCACACAGAATTCAACACATGTTTCTTTGGAAAGCAGATATGCGTTTAAAGCCGCATAAAGAGACATATCATGCAAAATTTACCCTTTTGAGCTTTGAATCATAGCGTTCATACCTTGTCAGAAACAAAATATCCCACATCATTCATGCGTTTATGAGTAATCCTGTGCCCTCCCCCCTTTTTTAAGCAAATAATCGATCATCATCATCGATCCATTCTGAGCATGGATTTGCGAACATGCCATTAGCAGGAACTGAAAGCATTGATTTGATAACTCTAACTCCACTGCACCTTAATGTCTTATGTATTGGACTTCAGAAAGGGCACACATGTGTTGAAAAAGCCAGGTCTGGTCTCAGAGCCCCATTTGTGGCTAATGACTACTCTTGCAGTGTGTTGGCCATTCATCACGTGGGATAAGTTATAATTTGTTTTGCTGGTGGTCATTCCTCCTACGGATGTGCCATTAATTCTCCCAGCAAGGATAATAATACAATATATCGATGTGGAGTCGGTGTGCAAGTCTACGGAGCACGAGTGTGGAGGTTTATGTGCGGCAGGTTGAGGCGCCTAAAAGGTCAAGTTGAACAAGCCCACACAACAATAAAATAAAAGTTTAGTATTCACTTTTTTTCGGTGCTATATGAGACGCCAGACACAGACAGGCATCATGTTCATTATATTATGGTAAACTGAGTCTCTTCCAAATGTGAAGCGCTATGAAAGAGTCCAAAGAAGACAGAAGTTTATTGTCAACTACTGGACAGCAAAGTCTCCTAAGCCACTTACCCTTTTTTGAGGACACACATATCCATAAGTCGCCTTACTCACGGCGCTCACTGGATTGAAAACGGGAGACATGCATTTCCTTTTTCGCAAAGAGCTTCACAAATCCCACACAGATTTGAAAGTGAATCCTAAAACGATTCGAGGCCGGCCGGAAGCAGCTGCTTATTTGAGACTAAAAGGAGAAATGATGACTAGGCATTTAATGAGCCACGGGTGGGCAGCGTTAATCACTTGGTCTAACTTTTACGTAATATTTGGTGTTTAAAATAAGATTAATGCCGGCCTCTTCCTCATAATGAGAAACGTAACCTTTACTAAAGTCGTACGCTGGAGTGGCTCTGTGCGCCACTTGACATAATCTGATATAGGTATTCACAGCATCGCTCTTTCACTTCGCGCTGAATTTTAACATGGCCAAGAAAAATGAAGGTGGACGACTTTTTGGAGGACTAATTCTTTGAGAGGACATTTTCGAGACACTTTGGGGAGGCCGCACTTCACCCGTCGCTATAGCCCAGCGGACAAAAAGAAAGCTAAATAGTAAATGGAATATTTTTGTTTTGTTTTAAATTGTGGTCTGATCCGGGTTTGGGTAAGCTGACTGCAGGTGATCATTCAGAACTGCCATCAAATGCATGATTTTAATATATCAGCTGATTTACCTTGAATGCAATGTAAATGTGGTTCTCCGGTTCATTTTGAGGATTTGGATCAATTAGAAGTTTATTTCTCCAGGATCTGAACTGAGGATTAGACCTGTCGAGGGGATATTAGTTAGCCCCGGCCAATTAACACTAATCTCTTGTAATTACTGCCGGTGTACACGGTGTTGGAACCGATCTCAAGTAAAGATTGAAGAAACTTGTTGGACAACACTGTACAGCTCCCGTGTGGGTTCACTGCAGCACATTTTTAATCCGCCTCTATTGATCGGAAACAATTCCTTTTCCCGCAACACAAACTAACCCTATACAGTAACAGCCTTAATGAAATGCACACATAGGCCTATTTTTTTGTGTGTGGCCTTGTCCGAGCTTCTCTACAGTGGAGTGATTATCGAATGACCTTCCTGTCAAGCTCTTCTTCACTTGAGCAGACCTCGGACTGGTTTAAGAGGCTCCAATTGTTTTTGAGCCCCAGCGTGACAACTGTTCCCCTGTTTGTTGTCATTACATCAAGTCAGTCGTCGTCCTCTATTTTCCATGCTCCAAATGACATCTCTGTTTCTGTTCCCACGCACTGGCTGTAGCCCACGTCTGAGGGTGGACTGATGACTGTGCTCATAGCTTTTAGTCAGTGCACTGCAAGTTGCCAATGGTTTCCTGCCCACCCCATCAACAGCATCTAGCTCAAATAAGCATCATGTTCTTGTTTTTTTTTTTTTTTTAACATGTAGGCAACATTAGTACATCATTTTGTGGGTGTATTTCTCTCAACTCTCCACCAATCTTCCCCTGTCGAAAAAATAAATAAATCCCCACTTCACTACCTGTGGATTAATCTTTGCTGTATCTTTGAATCACATCTCTCATTGCTGTTGCTTGCTCTGTCTCTCTGTCTGCCTGTCTCTCTCTCATATAGACGCAGCGTGATAGATCTGTAATTGATTGAGGAGGCCGACTGAAGCGTGAGCAGGTTTAATCAACTGTGAAGGTCATACCAAGGTCCAGTGATCACTCCTGTGGCCCAGACTGACGGGATACATACAGCGCCGACAGGAGCGCGCGTCGTGTCTCCGCTCAAACTATGTCTGTCATGAGGGGGACGGCTTTATGGGAGAGCCCCCGATGGAGTATGGCCTGGAGTATGTTACAAGACTTGAGGGATGGCGCATGGTGTTGTGGGGTTAGTATTTCCTACTATCCAGACTAGTCATTCCTATCATTTAGAGCACTGGTTCTCAACTGGTATTGCGCCAGCACCCACAATCGTCCTGGGATGACAAGCCAGGATCCAGATACGACTTAGAAAATATAATGTCAAATATTGTCTTTTCCTTTAAAAAACTGATTTGAACAGACTCAAGTAGACTGTGCTTTTCTGTACATAAATACCGCCTTTGCTCTGCCTGATCCTGTCAGATCTCGGAAGCTAAGCAGGGAAGGGCCTGGCAGGTACTTGGATGGGAGACCATTTGGGAACACCAGGAAGCCTGGGTGAATGTAACGAGTGAGTGAGTGGTTGGTTGAAGGGGCCCATGGCACAGACTGGTATCCTTGCTTCCGTCAGTCTACCCCAGGGCAGCTTTGGCTACAACAGTAGCTTACCACCACTGAGAATGGCGTGAATGAATAATGACTACAGTGTAGCGCTTTGGTAATACAGGCTTGTAAAGCTGCAGTTCACAGCCGCTGTCCGTTAAAATGAGCCTGTCCCACGTCTCTTATCCTTACATAATCCAGATCTGTGACCAACGGCATCGGCGTATTGAAGAGCCACGAGCCGTATGTTCGCTGCTCATCCCCGGTCGTCTCCAAAGTGCGAACCTGTGCGCTGGTGTATTCCTGCTGGATCGATAGGATCTGATTTTGAGGAGTCCATTAAAAAAAATCTCATCTTCAGACAAACATTCTGAGGCGCTCATCGCTGTTTCCTGCTAGTTTCAGACCCGGATATGTCTGTGGTCTGTGCGCTTCGTACGCGCAGGAGCTGACACGCTCCTCGGACCAGCGCATGGAGGGCTTTGTTTCCCCTGCGCCAACACGTGCACAAACACGGTTAAATAACAACAGACGCATATTAGACAGTATCTATAGGCAATTTATTTAAAGCCAAGATGATTGGTTTGCTATAATAATTAGTTTTTTTTATTCAAATAATATTGACTGATTGTGGACAGCAGTAGCAGTTTTGCTAAGACTGTGCTCGCGCAGTAAACTCATTTGCATATCACATTTGCGGCACTAATAACACACCCACTCACAAATCTTAATTACTACTCGCTAAATTGCGAGAGCGGGCTATGGGGGGTGCTGTAGACCCCAGAGCCCCACGCGGCCCTCTTTAATCCCAGGGCCAGCTTTCTTCTCAGCTCTGTTCTCTTTCTCTCAGGACGCGGCCAATTGTTGAACTCGGAGTGGAATAAAGTTTGCAGTATGGCCTGTGATCGACTGAAAAAGCTGAATGAAGAACATGAGCCTGTGCAATGTTAATGATGAGGAGAGAGAATGGGAAGCGCTCGTCCCAGTCAGCTGCACGCCACGCCTTTCTAAGCCACGCCCCTGCGCCCCGGCCACGCAAGCACATCACACTGGTCCGCGCTAACGCTGTCGCCCACTAGGTCTAACTAATTGGTAAAAAAAAAAAAACGGTACAATGATGACACCGTGGTGGTTATACAGGAAACCAAGTCTGTGCTATACCTGTTGCAACTGGGGGACACTATTTCTCGAGGTTTTGATTTTGTTTTAGATTGACAGGTGTCTCATACATTTTTCAGGATTATTGGATATCCTGGACGTGCGAAGCCTGTTTTTAAGTCTGGCACAAGAGCGTCCACAGATCCCCCTCTTCGCTCTGAATAGAGGAACTTGGAAACGCAGTCATTCTTTTCTACATGAGCTGCCTCCGCAAAAAAAAAAAAAAAAAAAAAAAACATTAGTCATGGCACCGTCCCACCAGCGCTGATTAATCTGGCAGAGCCGGAAATTCATTATTCTGTTGTGCGGGGAGAGTTCAGGCCAAAAAATCAGGAAGTTTGGTTTCAACGTTTTCCAATGGATGAAAGTTTGGAGCTATTTTTGAAGAATGCACAGGCTTTCAAAACACAATAGAGGCAGACTTGGGCTTGGAACAGAGGCCATTGTGAAATTAAATAAAGCTCGTGAGTTCTACTTAAGTTATACTCCGAGACCCCAAAACCAAGAGGTGATGGGCCGTAGCTGCAGCATTCACCCATAGCCTCGGAGATTAATGATTGGATTCCAGCTCCCTCCACTGTTATTGTTTCTCCATCTGAGAAGGTGAGAAGCTCCTCGGAGGGAGGTTCCCTAAACGTTGGCAGGTCTTTTTTTGTATGTTAAGCCGAATCTGCAAGCAAATCCAATGACTGGAAACATGCTCCTATTTGTTTTAGTACATTTCTCCCAAAAAAAGTAAGCTCGGTGTTGAAGATAATATTAAATCACTATTTATCATACTGGGTCAAGCTGTAAACTCGTATTATCCGTGGGTCAAACTGTACGGTCGTACTATCTCTGTCATGGCCTTGACTGTGGGTCTCAGGCGCCGCGGAATGTTTTGGTCACGTATTAGTCTGACGGTCTTAGACGGTATTTATCCCTCTTCTGTGGAAGCATAGGCAGACTTGAATGGAAGGACTAGCGCAATGTCTGAATGTTCATGTCTCCGGGTCCCGTAACGATGGTAAATAAACTTCTCCTGTACAAGACATCTCGACTCCTGCCTCTCCTTCGGTCCTCTCGAACACCAATTGTTATTTCCCTAACACTCAATATGTTTGTTTTTTTGCAGGGTGAACAAAACTTGCAAAACACTATTGTTGTAGGAAACTCTGCATCTGCACAGTGCAATGTACCAAGTAATTCCTTAAATAAATACAACACTCACTCGAATGAACCTTTGAGTCTCTGTTTATTTCTCAATCTCTCTCTCTTCATCCCCCCCCCCCGCAAAGCCTTTCAATTTTTCACAATCTCCACTCTGGATTATGAAAACCTCTATCTCGTCAGACATTCTTTATTTAAAAAACCGTTTCGACATAATCTGATAACGATCCTCACGTCGCTCTGCAAACGCGTCCCTCTGTTATCGGGCAAAGAATAAAGCCGAAAAAAATAATGATTTAATGGGACTTTTGTATTACTTCTATTCATCATCCAGTCGCGGGAGTTCAGATAGGGGGGTGCGCGTACACTAAACGTCCGGCCGTTTTCATTTGAGGCAAGATTATTACGCATTTTGTCTGATATCGAGAGAAAAGGACCCGAGAGGATGCAGCAACAATTTACATGAAAGCCCGTTTAAATCAGCTAAGTGCTCGCTAAAGATGATGCAACTGTTTAGTGGGACGAGACGCGCCGTGACAAAAGACAGTAATACAAAGACTACCAAACCATTATCATTATTGCGGTGTCAATGCGAATCTCCTAATCGCGCGCTGTTTACGCACTCCCTTTTTTTGGCCCGGGATGCAATTTGGTATAAAGGCACAATATTATAGGCACACTAAATAACTGGCCCGCTCGAGTGATTCTTTCGCGGAGTGGTCCAAAAATCAATTAGCGGCCGCTTTAATGAGAAGAGGTTGGCTGGCGCGCGCTTAAAAAAAAAAAAAAGTAATAATAATTCGTGATTGGTTGCCCACACTATTAATGGGAATGCCAGTGCGGTTGTGGATAAATGTTTGCAATTGCCTGCGCCGGAGGGGGATGGACTAACAGGATCCAGCCCGTGACCCCGTAGGTCCCTGGCTCTCAACTCCGTGTCGGACTTAGCAATGCTCCGTTGCCAATCTATTTTCATTGATGGGCTTCCTGAGCTGGGCACGGCAATGACCTGGGAATTTGCCACCGCGCTTTCTCAGAAGAACCAACGGAAGTGCCGAGGGAGAGGGAAGTCTTGGAGCTCCCGCTTATTGACTCCTTCTGATCGGATGTGCGTCCAACACACATGGATTGTTCTCGATTCATAATAAAGTCATGGGATTTGCAGCTCTTCAATAGGAATTGAATCATTGGAAATGGTTGGAGCCATTTAACAGAATGGCTCCACTTTTGTATAGATTTTTAAGAAGCAAGTCAATCCACTTATCTGATTCTTGAATTTATTGTTTTTTTTTGTTTTTGTTTTTACAGCAAATACTCTAAACAATTAAATCACTGAGCAACTTTGACTTGGATTGGAGTAATCTTTGACCACAGTAGTATCTGTACTTTTAGGGCAAGTAACAAAATTAACTACTTAGACTACCACTGCTGCCTACGTAGTGTTTTCCTTTGGGGATTGGCAGTAGCAGCGTTTCATTTTACGGCACACACGTGGTGATTGACATCGGCGATAACTCGAATTTAGGATTACTTACATTATATTCACTGATATTCCCCCTCAGTGTTTCAACTCGCTGGAGAATTGGGAAGCCTCAGGTGTTTCCTAAAGCCATTACTGCGGTTGATATCCCCTCTCAGTTTGAGTCTAATCTAAAAACTGATTGCGTTTGGAGTAGTAATTAAAGCCAGTAATTTGACAAAGTAATTGAACCTTATATCGGAGCCAATGACTCGTGCAGCAGAAAGTTGATAATTGAGGAAGTCAGGATCTATTATTAGCCTAAACCACCCCCCAAATAAAAAAACAAACAAAACAAACGCGTCTCGGAAACCAAAGTCAAAGGATTAACCTTACATTTGTTTTAGTTTAAGTATGCTCCATGTTGGGTTTGAACAATATACAAAGCAATACCAGTAACACACATAGGACTTGTCCCCTCCTGGGACCGCCACCTTAACGTGGTGGAGGGGTTTGAGCGTCCGAATGATCCTGGGAGCTCTGTTGTCGGGGGCTTCGGGCCCCTGGTAGGGTCTCCCATGGCAAACAGGTCCTAGGTGACAGGTCAGACAAAGAGCGGTTCAGAAGCCCCTTATGAGAGACCAACAGGCCCGGTTAGAATCATGAGGCCGTCCTTCTGTGGACCCAACACCTGCAGGAGGAGCCATAGGGGCTGGTGCAATGTGATTTGGGCAGCTCCAACAGCTGCTCCCATGACCCGGCAACGGAAAAGTGGAAGAAAATGGATGGATGGACATAGGACATCTGTCTCACACAACATCAAATGTACGCAGTGGGAGGCAAAAGTGAGTACACCATTTGGAAATTCTCAAATTTCCTTCTAAATTTGGCATAAAATGTGGTCTGATCTTTAATGTTGTTAATTGTTCTTTTGGTTTGAGAAAGAGCACTTGGATACTCCACAGCACTACTGGCAAAATATTCAGTGGACCGATGGACCCAAAGTCAAATAGTTTGGGAGGAACGTCATGTGTGGAGGAAAAATGGAACAGCACTGTGAAGTCTGGTGCAGGAGAATCATGGTGTGGGGCTGTTTTGTTGCCCCAGGGCCTGAACAACGCACATCATCAATATAAAAAAAAATCATTCATACGTTTATCAATTCGCATTCACAACAGCATGTGAATAAGTGAGTGCACCCCTGTAATAAATAGTGGTCTGACTCTTCTTTTCCAGCAATAACTGTTTTCCTGTAGTTGCAGATCAGACGCTCAGAACCATCAGGATGAATCTTGGACCGTTCCTCTTCACAAAACTGCTGCAGTTCAGCGAGATTCAGGCGGTGTACTCACTTATTCCTCCCCCCGCTGTGAATGTTTACATGTTATTATGGCCAATCAAAATATGACACAATGTAAATGTTCGGGTGGTATTAGTTCAAGCAGACACTGTTTAATAATTCTTGTGATTTTAATAAAGAACTGACCACATTTTGTGACCATATTTAGGCAGAAACGTTCACTTTTTCCTCCCAGTGTGTATTGACATAATCCGAATTTTTACTTGAGACCCATGGATAGTTGCATGAGGACAAATTTCCCAAAAGGAGACAATAAAATGTTCCTAAAAGTCATACATTTGAACCTGTAGGCTTCATTCGACAGGACAGCGCCGGATGAAAGGAGGTGAAGCGTATTTAGAGACGTCCGGCAAATTGTCACGGGGGAGAGAACAGTGTTGTGCAGCGGATAAGTCTGCTGCACAAGTTTGCCAAAGCTTTTAAATGTTTAAACCAAAAAAAGTCCCTCTCACTTTGCTCCCTCACTAAGGTTATAAATCCGGCCCAGCACTGCTGATTAAAACATGTCGGCAGATTACTTCAGTATGTAGGAGGTCTCTGTGCTTCCAATTTCCATTTCACGTCTCTCTGTGACCCAGCGTGAATGACAGTGACCCAGCTCATTGATTGGCTGGGACGTCATTCCCGCGCGTAGCGTAATTAACACGGGAGTTAATCCCCCGCCGCGGTCCCGCCGCCTCCCGAGTGTCAGCTGACCTCCGCCAGAGATAAAGAGCGCACCTTTAGCTGTGTCGTTTCCTTCAACACCCCTGAGCGCCGCCGATAAAAACGACGTTGGACGAGACTTTTTCTCCCCCAACCTTTCTGTCGCTCCGTCAATCTGAAGTCAATTAGGGAATAGGTAATTGTTGCTTCTTCCCTCGCCGCTGCACGGCTCCAGCCAATATTGCTCTTGTCCAGTTGAAGGTCAAATACTGAGCCAGGTCGTAAAGCCTCAGTGCAAGATAAAAACATGAAACGTGTATTGCTTATGCGGGTCTTCCCTGGCAAATGGATAGAAAGCTAAAGAAGAGCAAAGGTTAAAGTGGAGGATTCTTCTCTTGTGGCTGTTTTCGGTTGATGGGGGAAACTGGAACTCTTGGAGGAAACCCATCCAGACACGGGGATAGAAAAATCACTCCACACTGTAAGGCCCGTACGGTCTTACAAAGCAAACTCCCCAGGAACAAGTCTGGGCCTTTGTTAATGTGGCAGAAGGATTTCAAAACGACATGACACATTTTTAAAGGCTAAAATGACAAGTTTTGGTTCATAAAATTTTTAGAAAAATGTTTAGAAAAGTAAATATCTTTAGACAGGGTACCGGTGTACAGAAAATTGTTTGTTTTACGTAATTTGTGAAGAATTGCAAATTGAGTACATGTTCCGTACTGTTCACCTCCTACGGTAATTGGCTTGTTGCTGTTTTGTGATGATCATTTTCGTTAATGGCAAAACCTTAAGGTGAACATCACTAACATATTGGATGAACTTCATAATTGCCAAAATCTTGTCCCAGCAGTGCTAATATGACATTTTTATTGATAAAATGTATTGATAGAGTTGCGTTTTATCAGAGCTAATGCAGCGGGAAGTCCAGAAGTTTCTAATATTTTTAGATGTCAGTGAATTTTATATCTGTGAACCCGCTCTATATGCTGAATAATCGATCACTGGGGACTAATACAAAACATGTCAGGAGTGAGATAAATGACATCCAGACAGTGAGGGGAGTAAAGACACATCGGTCAGTGTCAGTCGCTCCTCTGTGTTTGTTTCATAATCTCCAAACACAGAACATTGCGCCTTAGAAATGTGCTTTAACCAGACAATCCGTCTAATTTACATGTCCAATATGGTCTTGGTTGTTAATAGTGGCATCAGCAACAACATCAGTATAAGACTTAAATAAAAAATGAAATATTTTGTTCAATGGTCTTAAGCTTGTGCGTTTAGCCTGTCTTACATTTGACAATAAACAGAGAGAGAAGAAGGATGGAAGCAATATGTCCTCGGAAAGTTGCTCCTGAATGACTTACAACTACTTATTTGTTATCATAAGTTGCACTGTGAAATTGCCTGCAGGTGGGGCCTTTGCAATCAATACTTTTTTATGTGTCTTTTCAACTGCCTTTGTTTCACTATTACACACCCACAAAATCACCCACGTTTTACTCAATTAAAACTATAATTTGTAAGTCAAACACATACTATATGTTTTCCAACTTGGAGTGGCAAGCTATAGCTAACTTCTTTGTGGGTTCACCGTAGGGTTGCGACCCCCGATACACCAGGCGTGGCCCCCGGCCCAGAGACAGGATTTACACACCCTTTAATGAACATTGTAACTTCTCTGTGTGCTTCGTCAGCACTGAACTCTCTTTTTTACAGAGCCTCACAAAGCCCTTCCAAACTTTTAATCTATCTTTATGACTGCACGCTTCCCCTTATCCCTCTCTTAATATGTCGGGCCGGGGCATTGATTTTGTCTGAAGTCATTTACTGAATAATGGATCATCCCGCTACAATAAAGGGGAACATTGTACTTTATAAGCTCTTAACATGTAAGCTTTAAAATTATATTAGCAGCGAGTCTGGTACAGTGAATCGTGTTTGTTTGGATTGGAGTGCATATGCTTTCCTGTTTAGACCTGGTTTTATCACCTATAGGGATTAAAGTGGTTAGCGTTGCAGGTTCGGGAGGGATTTTATTTTGAAGGGTTTGCATGCTGTCCTTGTGTCAGGGCGTACTCTTGGTGCTCTGGTTTTTCTCGTCAACTTAAAACCAAATAGCTGAATTAATTAATTCATAAAAATAAAATGAAATGCACTGTGGACAGTTTATTGCTTATCTGCTCTTATCCATGTTTATACCTAGATTTGTTCTGCTGTTATCCTGCTTTTTTTCCCCCATTTCTTTCAAAGTCCTGATTGGATTTCATTTTGCTTTGTAAAGTTTCAGTAGCTGACAAGCCTTTTTTTCTTCTAACTTTTGGTATAGGTCTCCCTCAAACTAAATTGTTCTTTTGTGGCAGCTGCCCCTGTGTGTCCTTTACCTCTGAAGATGAAAAAAAAGGTCGATTTTTAAAGGAACCGATTCTCCCCAGAGGACAGCTGGACATCAGTGAGATGTCATGCTGCGTCTGGCTTTTCTCCCCCGCCCTGTGCCTGGTGCGGCGGGATGACCCCTGATTAAATGGACAAAATGGAAAGTTTTAGACTGGCTGTTGCCAAATGAGTGACAGGTATTGAAATAGCAAGAGGGCGTCTGTGGACAAGGTTGTATCAAATATGACAAGATTATTCCTTCATTTTCCTTTACTCATTGCCTGTAGTATGATTGCAATATCCATACTGCAAGAAGCCATTATATATTGAGAAAATCACAGATGCAGCGTGTGCTGATGTGCTTTGTTCATGGAGAACAACTACATCATGACATACACATATTTTCTTCTACACCATGTTAGTATCTTTGGTCTTTTTAGCATGGCAATGACTGACTCACAAAACGGTTTCAGCGGCTGGAGAGGGTTTGCATTATAATACAAGTCATTTCAGAAAAGATGTGAAAGTGAAATGTGAGAAAAACACTGGCAATGGAGCAGAACAGTAATCTTTGAGACCGGCACATACCGAGGCCCTTTTCTTTTATACAGTATATTAGTGTTCAGAAAAAGAAGCTGTTCCCAATGACGTTCAAGTAAAAGCCTGGTAAACTATGAAGACAAATGCTACTTTACATTCTCATACCAATGTTTGTGTGGCGGTATAATAGACAACTTTAAACTTGCTGGCCTGCTTTATTTTCAACTCAAATGGACCTCTGAGTGCATTATGTTGATTCTCAAGTGTTTACCAAGATTAATAATTAAATAGTCAAAAGATAATGACTGCATATTACGCTCTAATTACCAGGTAAATTAAAACAAATGACACATTTTAATCTTAATGGAATTTACTCACTGAGATGCCAGGTTGGTGTTACGATAATTACCCATAATGGTGGGACTTATACACAGAAGGAAACATGCAGAACCATAGATGCAGTTTGTGTCTTTCCGCCCACAGAGAGACGCCGGTGTTCTCCTACACAGATCAGGCTCGGAGCCGGGGAAATGTCTGCGCCGGCGTAATGTCAGCCATTTGTCTGGGCAGCTTTAAAATATCACACGCAAAGTTCACCCGGGCAGATGAGGTGGAGACGTTGCTCTTTCTGAAATGCAGTGGCGCAGATGTCCAGGTAAGATTTCAAAGTCCGTGACTGGTGTTAATTCTGTACTGTATGGGCATATGTGCCAGTGACGGTAATATATGCAAATCAATTCAGTTCAATTCAAATAACTTTAACCGTCCCGGGGAGCAATTTAAAAGTGTAAAAGCTGAAGTAGTTTAGGGTTATGGAATCATGGGAATGTGTACGTGATTTCATACAACTCGCGAGTAAATAAAACAATATGTCTCTGCCTAGTTTCTGTATTTAATCTGGCATGTGGCGTAATGGGTAATCGGGTGACTCGGGTAAACTTGGGCCCGATAGGCTGGAGCAATAGACGAGATTTGTTTCCACGAAAGTTGACATTGACGTTTACACAATACATATAAATCTACCAAATAAGTGCTGAGGTGTTGATATCAGAAAGAAAATAGTACGTCTTTCCGCAACAGGAAGATACCCTTTGATGTTAACACCCCTCTCGATTCAAGTTGGTTTGGTCCAATCCGGCAGCTGCTCTTCGCTTTCCAAGCATGAGTGCGAGGGGCCAGGGTGAGCGCAAAAGGCCAGGTAGAAAAACAAAACAAACAGAAAGACATTAGCGACGTGCGTAAAAAGCGGAAAGATAAACATTTGTACAACCTGTTCTGCTGCCTGCTGGATGAGCAGACCGGCCCCGGATTATGTGTGGCAGACCCGTGATGTGGAGAGATATTGTGCCCTTGTCCTGCCATTTCCCCAGTGGGCAGTGCACCCAACTGACTGTGAGGCCCGATGTGGAGCGTCTAAGCTGACTGCGAGCCGGTCCATATTCTAAAGCACTGCCGAGTTTGGGAGTGTCAGACGTGTAAAATGATCGTTCTCCCGACCAACAGGCCCTCGAGTTAATCCAGTAAAGGATCACAGTCGTGGCCTTGTCTGGATAAGTGGAAGAAGCCAATTGATAAATGGATCAAACGTTCGCTGTTTGGTTTGTGTTTTACTTTCTGGTGCAAAACCTTTATAAACTTCCTCGCTTAAGTGTACTTTCTTTCTTTGTTCAGATGCCACTGCTGCATTTTCAATAATTATAAATAATTCATGAAACTTAAACAGCTATTACTGCTCTAGGTGAAGCACTTAATGAACTCGAGAGACCTGTCCTTCACTGATTTAAAGTTGCCTTGAAAAACATTGTCCTATTAATTCACCATGTGGCCACACGTCGGTTCAGTTCGTGCTAAGTTCCGGTCTATTATTGATGGTTTAAGCGTCATCTCCCCGTCTCGCCGTCACCATCATAAAAACCAAAACGGGAACATTATGAGCGACATGTAGGTCTGTGATGTATTCGCATTTTTACCAAGTCTACAGAAGCGGTTGTGGACTTGTGAGTTAATGGGCCAAAAGGATCTGGCGCGCTACAGCCATTACGCGGCTCGGTCTGGAGTCCAGCTCGTCTTTTTGTCCCTCTGTAAATCAGGGCAAAAGAACGATGGTCACTCGCGGAGGAGGAACTTGGTGCAGAGCAAAGAAGTGTAAAATAAGGCGAAAATGGAAGCGGTGGAGCGAGCCGAGGACACTGAAGACGGTCTGATGTGAGGTTTACGACGTGATTGAAACATTGATTATTAGGGTTGCCACCTATTTCTGAGAAAAAACCTGGACATTTCGGCAACCCAATCAGCCTTTTTGCTTATACGCAGTGGCACCCGTCACATCTAACCCAAATACCCTTCTACAGCGAAATTTAACATAACCTTGTGATGGAGCTGTATTAGTTTTGCTTTAAGTAGTCAGTTACTTAGTGGTTAAAGTCCAGTGGTGGAAAGAAAATGTGAACTTAAGTAAAAGTACACTTACATGGCTGAAATTGTACTCAATTACAATTACAAGAGTGACCACAACCACTATCCCTCGGTTAAGAATAATAAAAGTCAAAAAAGTATTAGCAGAGGCCCTTTCCCAAACTGTCTCAAGTGTTCTGGAAGTGGTAGTACTGTGTTCAATGTTACTCACGTAGGGAGAGCTAGCTCCTGTAAACTCCTCCAAACTCCTCCCTTCTCTATATAGCGATACTCTGCACAAAATGTCTGTTATGTGCCTGATTACTGACGCTGTTTGTGTCCTGGTGTTCATAAGACCGTCTCCTCGCGTTGTCTATAGTTCAGTCTCTGTGTCCCCGCGGTAAAAACAAAGAGCCACGCTGAGCCAAACACACGTAGCACTAGTAGCACTAGTAAAATAAAGGCTAACCACGAAGCCAGGCAAGCTTACCGACGCACGCCCATCTCTAGCTCAAGTTGGCCGGTCCGGTGCTTCGACAGCACCCCGGTTACGCGAGGGCCCCAGCAGACCCCGGACAATGCACCAAGAGCAATGGACGCCATGGGGTGCTGCGCGTTGAGGCTCTCAACCATCCGCGACGCTAAAGTAAAACCTGCGTTAGCAGCTAAACCAATATGTAAGAATGAAGAACGAACAAACAATAGCTACCTGGACCCGTGGAACAGCACGCACAACCCTGGGCCCAACCCAACCAGGCCGGAAGACGCCAGTGAGGAGACAGAGGAAGTGCGTGTGAACCAGGGTGGCTTTTATACTAATTAAACGCTAGCGCCCTGCTGTCCGTTTTGATATAATAAAATACATACGTTTAATAAAAGGCGTCTGTGTAAGTCCTCAGTCGTACAGGAGTTGTCCATCTTCAATGAAGGTACTTGATTCATCTTCTGTACTCAGTAGTTGAAGTCCTCGAACGTTTCGCCTCTCATCCAAACGGCTTCGTCAGCGACAAAGGTCCCACTCTGGACGCAGCTGAATATATAGACCAATAGGGAGGAGTTAGGGTAGGCCCGGCTCCTCCCCTCTAATCACAGCTACTCTCACCCGTGGGTAAACCCCTTTGAAGTAGAGTGTCTCTAACGATCTGCTCACCTCAGTATCGGTCAGTCCTGTCCTATTCATAGATGATCACTACCCAGTATCTGTCCTATTCATGGCTGATCACTGCTAATTACCTGCCTGTTGTTCTTTTGTTGGCTGAGGTGCCGTCTCCTTGGACTGGCCATATGCCCTTTCGGTTTCTCCTGAAGGAGATTGGAGTAAAGTGACGGGAGATTAAATCTGAGGCCGCCATTCCGGTTTATGGAGGGATTTTCTTTCCTGACAAAAATATCTTCTTTAACTCCTCTTTCAAACCAACGTTCTGCTTTAAATGAAAATGTTGACCTCCCCGTCCTCAAAGGAGTGGTTGGAGGCTTTGAGATGGAGGTGCACCGCCGACTGAGGGCCACTTGTGCTTTCTCTTCGGAGTTGATAAAGTCTTTTCTTTAGTTTCTCCAATATAATGTTCTTTGCATTCTTCTTCTTTACATTGAATAGAATAAACCAAATTGCTTTGTTTGTGGCTCGGAGTTTTGTCTTTGGTATGAACTAATTTTTGTCTCGGTTTGTGGTTCACTGGAATCCTGTGCTGCCTAAAGATTCTCTGAAGTTTCTCTGAGACCCCGGCTACATACGGCACTACAACTCCCTTTCTTCTTGGCTCTGTAGTAGTGGCTTAATAGACGTAAAGGCTATTAAATGCCTTTAACAAAAGGCATTTAATAAAACTGGTAGTGCCACATCTGCTAATGCAGAGTACAATTTCTATTGAGATGCAGGTGACTCCAGAAGTAAAAGGCAAATTTAGAATAAAACTTTAACTTTGAGTACATTATTCCACTTCTCGACACTTACTTATGCATTTATGCACTCAAAAAGGACATTTCCATTACAGCATAACAAAATATGCAACCCCTAATTCACAAAACACTTACGCCTTTTACATTTGTCCTTCATCAAAACACAAACAACTGCAGTTGTCTAATGTTACACTTTCCGGTGGTGGCGCTGAAATGTGCTGAATTCATCGTTTTGTTTGAAGTGGGATTTGACGGCGGGTGCCATGCTGTGATTTGACGTTTAGACCTTTGCACTTCCTGCTTTAATCTGCCAACCTCTCATCATCAACACATGGAATACTAGATTACCTCATCCTGACTATGTGGAATTATTGCTTAAACTGACATTTGCGACGCTGTAACAAGGCAATTTACATAGGTTTTCAACATGTTTTTATCCAATGGGAACCGGCATTGCATTTCTGTGTTGAATGATTTAACTAAAGCAGAGACGCTGTAAGTCATCAAATATATACAGCCTGCATGTTAGATCTGTAGGAGATGGAGAGCCTCGGATGAAATGAGCGTATTAAATGTGTCACTATCTTATGATTTTCAATATTCACAAGAGCTTTCTGATCCTTCTCCAGCCACAGGAAGTGCAAATAATTTGATATTTTTTTCTTAGATAAGTAAAGAACATTATGTGTATATCTATATATGGAGTATATAAAGTGAACTTGTCTAATGAACCAAATCAGGGTGAGTTTAAAACCCAGTCTCAAGTATCAAATCTGCTAGACCTGCTCAAATAGAAATAAAAGGACAAACAACCACCACCACAACTTCAACTACTGATGGGAATTCTACTTTTATCACAGCTACAACAGATGCCAATATTATTAATACTGTGCTACTTCGACCCATTGTTCTTCTTTATTGCTCAAGACTGGTTGCTCGATCACAGCTCATCACAGTGTGAGGTGTAACTGAATGATTGCAATCTGCTTGTGTTGCACTATGGACCTCTATGCTTCTACCTTATGGACTGCAGATGGGAATTAGCTTTAAAAAGCTACAGGTTAATATAAACATATTAACTCTATCTTTGTAATGTAGCCACATTGTCCTGATAGAGAAATAAATAATTAAAAATGAGATCAGACACTTGACCTCTGTCGCTCTGCTGGAAATAAAATCTAAAAAAAAGAAGCTATATAACAAAATTACTATTATAACAGTTACACTACCTGTTATTACTTTTATACATTGTACCTGAGAAAATCTAGTACAATCCAATCTGCTTTGCAATAATCTGTAATAACGTATACCTATGTAGTGAATACACAATGGAATAATGTGCATTAGTGCATGTATAAAAATATAAGCTCTTTAGGGCTTAAGGTTAGAGTCTTATTACATTATGTACCTCCATCCATCCATTTTCTTCTGCTTTTTCCGGGGCCGGGTCGCGGAGGCAGCAGTCTCAGCGGAGATGTCCAGACTTCCCGATCAACACACACCTCCTCCAGCTGTTCTGGGGGGATCCTGAGGCGACACCAGGCCAGCGCGGGGAGATAGTCCCACCAGCGTGTCCTGGGCCTTCCACGAGACCTCCTCCCAATAGGACATGCCTGGAGCACCTCCTGAGGGAGGAGACCAGGAGGCATCTGAAGCAGGTGCCTGAGCCGCCTCAGCTGGAGCCTTTCGACGTGATGGAGCAGCAACTCTACCCTGAGCTCCTCCTGAGTGACTGAGCTCCTCACCCTATCTCGAAGGGTGCGCCCAGCCACCCTGTGAAGGAAACTCATTTCGGCCGCCTGTATCTGCGAACTTGTCCTTTCAGTCGTTACCCAGATGACCATAGGTGAGGGTGGGAACGTAGATCGACCGGTAAATTGAGAGCTTTGCCCCCAACGACTCAGCTTCTCACCACAAGTGAGGGACAGATTATGTACCTCCAAACTACAAATACATATTATTGTATTGTGTATCTAACCCATAGGTACGTAAGTTATTACACATTGTTACATAGCACTTTACGTTGTACTAAATTTGGCAGGTACAATGTATCAAGGTAAAAGTGTTACAGTATCAACCTGTATAGGCCTAATGTTTTTGCATTATTTCCTCACGAGAACATAAAAATATATCTTTCTCTTAGCTCGCAATTACATTTGATGAACCAGCCTCTGGTGAAGAATCAACTCTTTATCTCTGTCCTAAACAGTGCCTACACTTGAGAGCCAATTAGTGCTTTCGACATAAAGAACCGTTTGCGTTTTGCTTCGGCCTGGACTTGGCGCTTCTGGGAGCTGAAACCACCTCCTGCTGTGGTCATGTCTGCTCACAAACAGGGGGCACTGTCAACATGGCAAACGGAGACCTTTCTTACAAATGAATAAATGATGAACAGATAAATGAGGCCTTCCAACTTGAAATCCTTTATTCACTTCTGTTTCCAATTAAAGACTTCCTTTCAACTTGGTCAGATTATTCAGCCCCTACAGGAATTACCAAGTCTTTTAAATATCTGGGTTTGGAAATATCTTGAGTTTTATTAAATAATGCAAGTCTAGAGCATTATGATTGCAACATGTAAGCTTTATGTCTGGACCGATTGGTACAGTTCCATCATTTAACATTTCCTAACGCCGAATTTACACCAGGAGCTATTACTGGACGTTACGTACGCGGCGCGTTATACGCGCGCATTTTCGAAAGCGCAAATTTACACATACGGCGTCAGAGCAGCTAAAGCTACGCTTGTGTTTGGGTGTCTCTTCCCCAAATCACTTGGAATAATTTTGCTTATAAAAATGGGTAAGTAATAACATTTCTCATGTTAATACGTTTTGCTAGTCGTACATCGAACTCTGCCAATTTATGAAATGATTTGCATATTTTTTTAGCTTACCGTAGCTTAGCTTGTGCATTTATTTATAGAAACTGTGCCGAGTAGAAGGCGCACCTTGGCCTTTCTTCTTTTGGTAGAAGAAGTGAGGAGACAGGAGCGACAACAGACCAGGCGACTATGAGTGCATCCAATTAACCAGCAGCGTCATCAGCAAGGTGACTTCTACCCCCTTGTGGCCGAGCTGGGGCTTGACAGCCAAAGACACCACCAATATGCGTGTTGTGAACTTCGACAAATCAACAGAAAACTTATTTTGACAGGGTGTCGGAAGTTTACTTTGAAAGACTGTGCCATTTTCCCGTCTAAAATTATGGAGTTTGCCGCGTATACGCGTCAAAATTAGAACTCCATTCTAATTTAGGCGCAGCCTCGCGTCAATACGTCCGTCTGACGCGCGTATAACACTGCTAGTGTAAATATCATGATAGGTTAGAATGGAAAAAAGTGACGCGCGTATGCTGCGCTACAACGCTTACGCGCTGTAATTCCTCTGGTGTAAATTCGGCGTAAGTGTAATCATTTCAAGGTTGGACGTAAACGTCTTAGATTTACACTTCAGAGCTGACCCACAATGCCCATGCCTGGTTCTTGTTATGTCATGAATAAACAGATAAAAATGTCAAAGCTTAAAATACCCATTTGACATTTACAAATCACCTTGAAATTTGTCTGTTTAAGCAAGTTTTTTCTCACTGGGGAGCCTCTTTAAATGGCACATTGGAAGCTCATAAGTGAAGAATTAAGTACTTTTAATATTATGCAAACACTGTAAGCTTTTATTTTATCTTGACAAACAAAGTATCGTGTAAAGAACTCTTTTTTTCTTTTGACGTTGATACCCTCAAAGTTTTTATGTGAAAAGTGTGTGTATTTGACCTTTCCGTGACCCAGCGGCTGCATGAGTGGTTAACATGGCGCTTTCCATTACAGTGGCCTCTATGACGCTCCAGGACAGATTCATTTAGAGTTTCTGGTAGGTTTTCACTGCTGACCAGAAAACCTACAAAACAACGGTTCCTGGAGTGCTGTCGAGATCAAAAGTAAAGGCGCCGTGCTACCCACCCATACAGCTATTGGATCGCCATAAGGTAAATTATCCACAAATATCAAATCTTTTCCCCTCTTGCATAAAAAGTTCCATGATGCACCTACTATATATATATTTACGTAATGACATAAAACGTAATGTGACGTAAACTTTCCTACTTTGTTTCCACATGGATTCACTTGCATTTACTGAAGTGATAATTACATGAAAAAACAGCTTCCATAAGTGTGAAAACTATATGATCCAAAATGTTTGGATCATAGCACACTGTATGGTAAAAACGGAGGCGTAAAACATCGTGTGAAAAGCTTTATTGAAATCCTCACGTGGCGGGACGCATGCAAACAGCACTGCACAACGTTCAAATAGATAGCCGGATGTCACATGGCAAGTTGGCAGCAGTACAAGCATTCCCACATTTACAGTGAATCTTCAGTAAATACATGCCCGAATTAACAACACAAACATGTATCTCCATCACACTCGCTGGACTAGATTGCATTAGCACAACAGTCGCTATGGAAACGCCGTCATGCACTAACCCAAGTCACACTGTTCACGCTGGAGATTTTCATTACATATAGAATTAAACATGGTGAAAGTGTCTTTTAGCTTCTTAAGACCGTCCAATGCCTCGCCTGCAGCACAAGGCAAAGCTTATTCAGAGCACACAATTTACTGCCTTTTCCGGCTTCTGAATGGTAAAATGTTGAATATTGCCCAAAGCGGGAACGCTGTTAAAGAAGTCATCTGGCGAAAATCGCAAAAGAATTTTCTAAATGTTTTGACGACTTGCAAAGAATAAATTACCCAAACCAAGCACTCGGATACAGACTTTAATCCAAAGTGTCAACTAACTTAAACTTATCTCGTTAACACAAAGTATATTATTGCGAATTTGCATCAACATTAAAGAAGGATACGAAGCTTGATTTGCATACTGTCTGAGAACGTGTAACTTTTGCAGAACTTTTCCGAGTCGTAATCCTGTTAGTTGGTGCCCCGGAGTCTAAAAACGATGAAATGACAAACATGGCCCCAGGTGGAGACTGTATTAGATTGGATTGGAGCTGTGCATTCACAATCCTTTCGCATTAGGCTCACATTAGTCTGCAAGGAGGAAATGAGCTCAAAAATACAGTCAGATTGAGACAGAACACAAAGGAAATCAAACAAACAAAGAATGATAATATAGAGCTTGGATTTGAAGCCTTAATTTGAATAGTGGAACATTTCGTAGCAATGGGCTATACGCACGCAAGCGTCACGTGACTTCCGAGTGTATTCTAAGTAGTCATTTGCGTATCCTGTCTCCGTTATTTCCCTATGAGGTCTTGTCTAAAAAAATAAATAGCTGAAGATCACATGGTAGACAGTGAGTTACTGGTGGACAGTCACTAGCATCGCGTCAGGGGCAAAACATTCACTAGAGGAAACGTCCGTGCTCGTCACAGTAAGTGTTTTTGTCTTGAAGCTAACGGCTAACACGAATTAAAAATGAAAATAGCTACACGATTTTAAACGAGCCTGCTCAAAATATAATCTGCCCGTCTTTAGTATAAATAACTTTTTAGACGTTTAATTTTTGCAGTGGTGTTTTTTTATGCTAGCCGTTTGCGCTGAGATAAAAAGTCCTACCTCAAAAAACACAGACGTTTCCTGCAGTCAAGAATTTACATCCAACGTAACGTTTTTAACACGTAGCGAGTCACTTCGGATCAGTATCTTACTGTCAGTGATGTTTCCTTGAGCTATACATTGTTTTAGACGAGACCTCATAGGGAAATAGCGGAGACGGGATACGGAAGCACCGACTTAGGATCCACTTGGAAGTCACGTGTCATTTGTGTGCATAGAGCCTATAAGCCAAGGAAGGAACGTGCAATTCTGGAGTTATCCTTTGCATAGCAATAATTGGAAAGTTAATGAACACTTTACTTTTCTATCACTGCAAGCCATATAAATATTTCCATAGACTGTTCCTCGATCTGAACAGACGAGTCCTTCTCATTTTTTATCAGCTCGGGGTATTTGTTGTTGGAAGCATTTGTTGTGAACAGACCAGTCAACTCTTAGAAAATGATTGACTTGGATTTATCAAAGCCTCCTCCGCACTGACATGTTTTCTCTGTGTGTGCGCTGCGTCTGCACTGCACCAGATCAAAGTTGGATATCCACACACGGTGAAACAAAACCGACTGTGTTCACCAAGTGCACGAACTTGAGCGCCACTCGTTGCATTGCCACAAAACATGAGAACAATGGCAATCATAGTCCAGTGAGCCTTGAAAGCCTGTCCAACTGAGAAAACCACTAAATGTATCATGAAAAAGGGCAGTCAAATCCACATTAAGATTCTTTCTTCACATCAAATGAAAGCCCCTGTGTGCACTCATAAGAAAAGTGCAGTTGAGAGCAAAGTCCCCGCTCTTTGGCTTGGTCCTGTGATTATCTTTTGTGACAAGCACTACCCCAGATCGCAAAAATTGAACACTGGTATTTTGTAAAAGTCCGGCCCACAAAATGGCAAAAGGCTCACCGTCATCCGCTTTTCACACTTTAAAGTTCATAAAGCTCCCTATAAAAAGAGCCTCAATCCGAGTAGACCCCTGTGCACCAGAGGAAATCGAAGTCAGGACGGCATTGATGCAGCTGTTTTTCATAATAGTCAAAAGCTCCTCTTTGGGTTTGTACGTATGAAGATGAATGCAGATCAGGACCCATTCATATGTGACTCTCAGAAAGGTTTTTGAAGTCTCATTTAGTCCTGCCTTTGCTGACAAAAAAGGGCTTTCATTTAGGCCCAGATAATGTGAGCGTTATGACGTACACCATTTCACATCACTGCATTATCAGTACAGGGAAAAACAACGTGGACATATTTAAAATTACAGTATTATAATTAGAACAATATCATATAATGGACAGAATAAACAAAACAAGCCTGATGTTGCTGCTACCCCTTTTTTTCTCTCCCGAAGCAGAATGTTTTCTGGCCAATTATTTGTCAAAATCGGTGAGTCCACTTGTCATTCTTTTGCTTATCACAAACCAAATGGATAAACAGGATAACCAGACAAGCTGTTTGCTGGTGAGTCACTACCAATGCAAAACAAGCTAGCTTTCCATAAGAAAGCATTGCACTTTACACACGTTTTAAGCAACTGTAAAGCCGGGTTTCTAATTTTGTTAAACTTTCTATAGCTAGATATTCCTCCTGTGATAACGCTGGGTTAGTTACAATTAATGAAAGCAGGTTGGTTTTCGTAAGGATCATTATAGAAATCGTGTATACTAATGAGGGCTGGACTTTAATTGACAGGAAAAAGAGAAAGCCAATTAGTAAAAAATACACGCTGACATAAACTAGAATTGCTCTGTGGATATGCTTGAGCATTTGTTGCTTTGGATCAAGTTTTTAGCTAATTTTCGCAAAAACAATACACAGTTTGTATCTCGCCCCGTGTTGAGTGGCATATGCGTGACGAACAGAGAGCCAGCAGCTTCGACAATCCTTGCATATTTCTCCTTTCACATTCATGGGGTTTGTGTCTAGACAACACCCAGTCCTTCGCAGCGCTGCTCCGCTGTTGTGTTTGCTCTCATGCCCCCTACCGGTCTTTACATCTCCGCTGCAACCTGCCAAGTGCAAATTATAATTATCGCCTAACAGTCCTGAAATATCCATGAAATCCCGCGGAGAGGAACATCTGACGGTTTAAGAGACAAGTGTGTGCATACTTCACCCTCAAAGCAATTGGGATGAAAAGAACAGAAAATACATAGCCTAGATGCTGAGCTCAAATTGTCAAAAAAAGGCTTTCTTAGTATTACTGATCACTTGGGAAAGTTACCAAAACACCAAAGTGTAAAAGAAGTGTGCCAGGGCAATTTACGGCACGTGAAGATACTTAAAGAAGTGATGAATTCAACAAAGAGGCAAAAAATATGAGGGAAAAAGTGAGGAGCAAAAAAAGTCCCTTCAGTAATGCAAGAGGATGAAAGTGATCAGTGATGAAGAAAGTATGTTTTTTTGGTTTTTACATTTGGGGAACATTTCTAACACAACCCCACAATCAATCTTGGTGGGGAAATTGGAAGCAATTGGAGGTGATGGCTGTTCCACAGAAGGTTCCACCAGGTCTATGTGCGTGGTCCCTGGTGGGATTTTGTGCTACAAGTAGAACAGTAATCTCTCTGATATCTTGAATATACAGTTCCTGTTTTTGTCATTGTGATTGAACTGGCGTCCTTCTTCTTCTTCTTCTTTTTCTTCTTCTTCTTCTGAACAGGTGGAGGTTGGATTTGCCAGTTTAACCTGTTCGTCTGCAGGAACCTTCCAACAATGGCCAGTTATTATACTGTACCTTGTTGCTCATAAGGCTGTGTCTGACATGGGGAAATCTATCCAGTACACTGCAATGCCATTTTCAATGTTAAGCAGAAGATAGAGGTTACATGTAACTCCAATATCTGTGGTTATTACTCACAGAGCTGTGCACCGTCACCTGATTTCTCTGCACTGGAGACAGTACAGTCTCCTTCACACCTCGGCCATAGCAGCTCCTACAGAATTACATCAAGCATTCAATATTCATATTCCTCCCTTCACCTCCCACCTCTCTCCCTCCCCCTCTCTCTCATTCTATCCTCTCCCATTTCACCTCCGCCCCTGATCAACCACACCGCAGCGACGAGGTGGTGTGCCCTGACACGGCATTTTGATGTAGTGTGAAATAACCACTGCCTCAGCTTATGGACAATTGGAGATGAATACAAATCGGTATGGGGGTAAAGGGTGGACTGCTCAAGGTCATCTCAGAGAACGATTTCCAAACAGGGGGGGGGGGGGGGGGTCCTACTGTTGATCCTGTAATGAGTGGGGATTTAGATTAAGGGGGTCGCTGAATGCTCTGCACCTGTCCGAACAAGCATGATTGAACCTCAATCAGCCTATAATAGAGTCAGCTCATCCCTTAATTCTGCCAGGGTGTGCTCAATGGCCTTTTCGCAACAGTTGTATCTCCAAGCAGGCATTTGTCCCATCACTTGTGTCTATTATGTCTCACACGTCTGTGCCATATAACAGACAGACCTGGAAAGCAAATTCTGGAACTGTTCGGTCACGTTTACAAGCTTTGTAGGCATGTATGTGTACGTCCCAATATTACTTGAAATTAGTTATAAACCAGGAGTCGTCAATCTTTTGGATCCAATTTTTAGAGTGAAAATATTACATTCTAAAACCATAGGGATCAACATCTTTTTGGCCTTTTTAATTCTGCAAAACACCAGAAAAACTATATATTGTATGTTTAAAGAAAACTCGACATGATCTTGTTGATTTAACAAGTGTATATTTCAAAATGAAAACGATTATTGGTAAAAAAATTAAAATTACCACGCAGCATTGTATTGGAACAGAAGTGACAGAAGTGTATGTTTGATTAAAAACAGTATATTTTAGTGACAGCCAAATATCTAAGTAGAATATTCAACCAAACATTAATAAGCCAGATGTTAAATGTTTTGCACTGTAAATTAATTTAAAAACGAATTACATTTCGTTGTGGGAGGTCCCGAGTTGTGGGTCCGGTGATTTCAATGTCCGGGCCTGAAAGGTTTGGGAACCCCAGTAATAGAAAACTGCTGAGGTCACAAGCATTGCCTCTGCTTGCCTGCTGCAAGGTTAAAATACTTCACGTGCTCTATCCCATCGATTTCACATTTCCGTAGTTATACTAATATTTTGCAATTGGCAGCAAATAGCACTCACAGTAGATCAACACAGGGGGCTGCAGATACGTTTTTCCAGTTGGCGGAATTCTTTTTTTTTGCAACCAAATAAATAGCGTTGGTTCTGTGAAATTACTTTAGAAGATCTTTAATTAAATTCTGGTGATTCAGAATTAAACTTTAAAATGGGTGCTATATAAAAAAGAAAGTATTGGCTCAGTCATTTAAGTGGCTAGCTTGTATCAGAATTGGGAGAAATACGCTTTACAGTACGTTTGGTTTCTGGCTGTAATTCACTTCAGTGTGATTTATCGCTCCAATTTACAATGCTTTACTTGTCCTTTCTTTCTAAATAATAGATTAGAATTACAAAGAAAACCTTGAGCTTGAGAAACTGCAAAGCCGTTACACCTTATCCCTTGGTTGTCTCCTTAAATTGTCTGGCGGCTCTAGGAATTATGGGATGTCAGGTAGACAGGTAGGCAGCGAGCCAGCTAGCCCCTTAAAGTTCCCCATAGGCACTTCTTAGGATGGCTCGTCACGCTGTGTGCCGGCTTATCGATCTTTCCCAGGCTTAGAGGAAGAAAGGCAAGAGGAGAGGAAGCTGGAGACTCAAGCTGTGCTGCCACAACAGTGGGATGAGCAGCCGATGAAAGAGAGAGCAGACCAACTGCAAAGACAAAGACCAAGCAGCGGATGGACACACCTGCTCTCACACAGGTAAGGCCGGGTTTTGCAAGACACCGATCACATCTCAGGTCCGAGAAACCCAGACTTCTCTGTGGTACACGTAGTTGAAATGTTCCTAAAGACACTAATGAGGATTTCATTCACTTGTCTTTACTACATGGACTTTGCACATGGGTCTTCTTGTTGTGGCGGATAGTGATAAGTCCTAAGTCCCACACGTCAACATGACATTGTATCCCAGGTAGAACTTCTTCTATGATGTGCATTGGTCCTTGATATTTGCGTGTGTACCTGTACATTTTTGTTTTTATATTGTTACGTTGGCCATTTCCTTAACATCTCAGCCTCCGCCTTAACTGAGTGCGTTTTCACCAGTTCAGCTTTACCCAAATCTAAAAACGTACAGCCTATAGGCCAGTGTAACACCTCATTTGAAAGCTAACAAAATGGAGCGTAACTTTTTTTGTTATGTCAGTTTTTTGTCGCTCTTTTGTGGCTTTTTCATCACTTTTTAGTCGTGTTTTTGTCGCTTGTTTTTTGTGTGTTATTTTTGCTTTTCCGGCAGATTTTTGTCGCTCTTTTGGCACCGTCTTGCGTTGTGTTTTCACCCTCATTTTCGCTGCTATTTCGACACTTTTTTCAAGAAGCTTTTATGTTTGGGTAATGCCGAATTGGAGAAGATGTGCTCGGTTCAGGTGGAGGTTAAGAAAATTAATGAGACGGCGTTAGTGTTGCTCAACCTTTTTTTCTTTCCAAGACAGCTTCGGTTTCGTGAAGTCTTGGTGGACTCAAGATCTGAATTTTTTTTATTTATACAATATTTCCTCAACATAAGACCACATAATAAAATCATCATCCGAGATATTTACAGAACCTTTATGTGTTTGCACTAGGCCGCCTCACACTCCCTGCAAGTTTTGCCCTCTCTCTGCCAAGTCAATAGAGACTGTCCTTATTTTAAAGGGATGTTCGAAGTGTAAATGTCCTTATGAAAATACCAAGTGCGGTGTCAGCATCTTCCAAGGACCTTTGGAGAAGTTTAAACCTCAAGCTGAATTTTAGATGATTTTGTCGAAACCCAGACACTCAAGATCACTGTGCCAGAATGCAAAACCTCCTATGTGCACAATGCTGCAAGAAACGTAGAAAAAAACAAAACACTTATCTGCACTTTGGGAGGCAAAAATATCTTGTATTGTTAACACATATTTCAGAAATAAGATCTAAGAACAGTAGAATATGCTTGAATATCTTTAACAAAGACCATACTATAATAGAAATAAATGGGTTTTTTTTGTTTCCTGAAAGTTTTTTTTTTTTTTCAGTTTTGCATTCTGGACATCAATATGGGAAAGCAAAATGTTTGCTTGTTCTTAGTCACTCCCACCATGTGGATATTCAGTGGTAAATGCAAGGAAGTCTTGTGTGAAGGTCAATTTGCAGCAAAACAAATCTGAATGAAGATTGCCCGAGCTGCACGCCTCTGCTGTTTTCTTATGCATAAATCAAATAATTGTGCATATAATCTTGCATAATGCATAGCTCTAAATAAAAATATCAATTTGAGAGTCATACACTTTCTATAAAAAAAAATCACCTTTTCCTATATATGCAATGATCTTATTTTCCACATTTTCTATTTGCTGTACAGTGAAGCCCAGATTTATTCCTCCCTTCGGCAGAAGCGTGTTAAGTTTAATGGCCGGAAACATTAAAGAGGCAAATATTTGAGCTCTTCTGGTGGTGGAAGTGTAGCTGCAGGGAGCAGATGGGATATTAAATGATTTAAAGAACTGCGATCCTCCCTCATGTCAGCTGCACATCTCCGGAACAACATCTGTGAGGCCGCGCCAAATGCTCACGAGGGCTGGTGCTCCGACGCTAAGGGAATTACAATGAAGACGCTAAGGGCGGCAAATTAGGGGTATAACACTGTGCAAGTGTAGCACAGTGTAACACTGTGTAGTTTGAATGACGATAACTCTATTCATGTTTGTAATAGAGACTACCTTTAATGATCCAAAAAAGAAATGACATGGTTCACATAAAACATCAAGCAAATATCATGAAATACTTATAAACCACTTAATGGGTGCTAAAGATTACCATATGAACACACAGGACAAAAAATAATATGACCAATTATCAATCAAACTTTGCCTCACAGTAAAACTAAAGCTACAAGAAGCTAATTGTTAACTGTAGTGAACCCAGAAGGGAAATGCAGACATTTTCATGACAAAATGTTCTTCGTTTTCAGTATGTATAAAAGTCAGGTTCTTTTGAGACCATAAATTTTCTATCTTTTTAACGCCATAGAAAGCTAAAGTGTTTTCCTTGTGAGATTTAAGTACATGTCAGGGTGCAGTCTGTTGTCCTGAAGTTGCAGATGCGCCGACTGAAGCGTCGGGCCACACGGGGAGGCAGTGTTCCCGGCCGCAGAGAGAGCAGCTGCTCCTCCAGATGTTGCCGAGCTCGGGAGGACTCTCTCACTCGCTCTGGTTCCGGTGCTGGATGCTAAGCAGAGGTTCGACTCGCTTAAAGTTGTCTAAAACGCTCCAGCATTTGTGTTTGAGGCTTGGCTAAAGGGTGGCAGGGGATTATAACAAAGTGTCTTCTCGAGCCCACAACGCTGAGGACGGCCTTGAGTGTGAATGGTACGACAAATAACGTTACGTAGAGCATGGACCCATTCATGATAATATACACCGACGCAGGCAAAGCCTCCGTTTTAGTTCTGCTGGACCTGAGCGCTGCCTTTGACACAGTGGACCACGGGATCTTACCTAGTTAGAAAACTGGGTGGGAATCTCTGGTACGGCTCTGACCTGGTTCAAGTCCTATGTCGAGGACAGGACGTACTTTGTTGAAATTGGCAACTGTCTAAGACAAAATTACCAGGGAGTCCACCAGGGGTCAATCTTGGGACTCCTCTTATTCAACTTGTACATGTGAGAAAGGCCTCAACTCTAACAATGTTCAAATCCAGGCTGAAAACAGTTCTTTTTACCCGTGCATATGACAACTTAAAGTATTTTATCTGCACTCTTACCTTTTACTGTAATTGATACATTTTTATGTTGATGTTTTACTGATTTTATTGGCTTTCTTTTAATTTTATGCAACTGTGAAGCACTTTGAATTGCCTTGTGTATGAATTGTGCTCTACAAATAAACTTGCCTTGCCTTACTACCACTGGATTAATACAGGTTGTAATGCAATAACCTGCATTTTAATTCTGAATGATACAACATTTTGAACTTGGTAAACAAGATTAAACATTTAAAGCACACACGTGATAAAATACGATGGCACTGAAAACCATCATCCCAGCACATTGAAGGCCATAAGTAAGTAGTCAACAGACTAACTAAAAACATGCCTGTAGAGCTCCCCGTGTTGATTATGTAAATGCAGATGAGGGCAAAGCCTGCTGAAGGATGATAGAAGCTTTAACAGAGGCTCCTGGCTCAGCTGTGATCACACTGTTTCTGCTGTTGAAATTAGGGAGGGGTGCTCATAATCTGCCTATTCAACACCTTCATGTTTAATAAGCTTAAATTCGCCTCTATCCCTCCTCCGCTAAACCCCAAACTGACACATCCGCTCCTCATCACGGGCGAGGATACTATTTTGTTTTACATTTTTGCAGTTTATTTACTACACTCCGGCCAAATACTTTAGCACAGATCTATGCAGCACAGTTGAGGCTTTGTGACATCAATAGTTATACAAGTATGGAAAAAGCAATAAAAGTGAAAAGGACAAGTTTAACATGTAAGCAATATACGAACATCAATTTTTACCCAACGGCATGTAAACAGATCAATGGCACAGAGATTAAGAAAGTTTGAGTGAGGAATGGTTCTGTTTTTTTTGGGCTTTATTTTTGAATTCTATCAATGATGCGACAAAATCCAGAAAATCCATTTCACATGCAAAAACCTCCAATAATTCAATACAATCTTTTGAGAAAACTGTCAAAGTAATGTTGGCTCATAATAAAATGACTGCAGGCATCTTTATGAGAGCAGTGTGAGAACATGTGTGACATTCCCACATACTGACATGTATGCGGTCCAATTGCCCCTCCAACGGTACTGCTGCTATTTCTTTAGAATGTGCCTGCTGCTGCTCCCTGCACTCGGGCAGAACGATCGGCTCTTTTGTGTACAGTACTGGAGACTGTGGCCTTGATGCAGCAACAAGCTTTTACTGTTCATTTCGAGTTATATTCACCAGCAAGCCACATGCTTTCTCTCACTCCAGCACCAGCAAGACTATTATGTATTTTCCTCAAAAGACAGAGTCGAGAGTCACTTCTGCTGTTTCCACGGTAAATTCAACAACAGTCGGCTCTTGAATAGCACATATTGTGTTTTGCATCTTCTGTAGGGATTAAAGATTGTTGGTTCACCCTTTGGACCACCTTTAATATGTTGCCCATATTGTGCAATTTTAGAGATGCCCTAACATGAACACACAATCTGGCCAAAAACACTACATTTAGTTTATTTGTTTATTTGAGCAGTTAGTCTGCTCAAAAGGAGTGGGCCGAAGCAAAAGGCTTATAAGCGCCCACCCCCCCAAAAAAACTAACAAAATTCATTTAACAATCAAAGCACAAAACACAACAACAGCTGTTTCATTTCTTGTACAATGTCTAGTACAGAGTAAGTAACAAATGATGATCATTAATATATTTCTTACAAATTGTTACCAATGCTAAACATTGGTACATTAGTAAAATCACTAGTGTAACATTACTGTAAGTCACTATTTTAATGTTATAAAGGCACGTTACGATGCAGCAGTATATATTATACTTCGTGATCTTGCTACTTCCCAGTTATCATTACCATCCCCAGTATAATATAAATTTGAGTACAATTTCCTAATTTTTTTCATGTATAATGTATTATGAAAGCCCTACATAGTGTAATGCATTAAATAAGCATTAATACTTATTATACTCCGAGATCTTGCTACTGCAGCTGTCATTACCATCCTCAATATAATTTTAATTTGAGTTAAATTAATATTTATTTATTTATTTATTTGAGTTATGTGTGAAGTATGATGTAAGCCCTGCACAGTGTGGTGCATTAAAAATCCAGAGTGTAAAGTGGGCCAGTTGAAGAGGGCAATAAGCTCCCCACCAACAAACCCCCATCCAGCTGCATTAACAGACAAGGTTTTGAGCCCGTTGGGAGGGTCCCTCTTAACAGATCCACAACCTAATTCTCAATAGGTAATTTGAGCGATAGAATGACAACCGCTCCAAGCAGAAACACTCTTCCTTGATTATAGAGGAAAAAATACATTCAACAAAGGACATTATTTTTTATGTCTCTTGTGTATCAAATACACAACAAATGTATCACATCTGAATATAATATTTTCCAACGGTCATAATGTTATGCCTAACAGAGAATCAGCATTCGGTGTGGTGCTATGAAAAATGCAATATAATGCAAATCTTCTGTGCCTTGAAGTAATAAAGAAACCTAGCTTCTTTGTAGAGCAGACTGTGACATTTACATGACAAAATTGCCTATACCACCTGTTCAGACAATAATGGTCTATCTAAAAGTGTAAATAGCACCGCAGATCGAAAACAAAGATTGATTTAAACTTGAGACCAAGGACTTAAACTGCATGTGTACAAAGGCAAACGTTTTCACTGGGGCAAATTCATAACCTTTTATAAAAATCCTCTCAATATTCCAGACGTATGTTTACACTTCTGTGTGCTGGCCAGAACCAAGCCCAGTCCAGTCAACAATTTAAGTTTCACTGCAATAAATACTTCCTGGACGAATTAGTGCCTTTACAACCAGACTGGTCAGAAGTTTGTCATATCCTATCTTTAGCGTTAGCTATATTGCTAAAGGAACAGGTCACCGTTTTTCCATACTGAGATATGTTCTTACCTGAGCTTAGGTGAGTTGATCCGTAACCGTCACGCAAAAAGACCAAAGCTGTGGTTAGCATTTAGCCTCTCCTCCCCTCCTCTATGGAGCCACACGTGAAGTTAGAAGCGACCTAGCTCTTCCACGTTTTCCCCATTTAAATAACACCTTAGGAGCGCCTCAACGCCCGTGCAGTAAAGTGAAGATATTACTGCGCAGACGTCGCAGTACTCCTAAGGTGTTATTACGCCTTATAATAGTACCCCCTTTTCCACTTAGAAAATCAACATGTTTCATTTTTGTGTAACTATATTTGGATTGTGTAACTACTCACGTAACCGTATTTAAATAGGGAAAACGTGGATGAGCTTGGTCACTTCTAACTTCCCCCCTTTTGGCCCCTACATGCTAACAACAGGTACACATCAACTCGTCTAAGCTCAGGTAAGAACATATCTTAGTATGGAACAATTATGGCCTGTTCCTGTAAGTGCCACATTTTTACATGTGTGCACAGGGAGTCGAAATTGCGTTACTCTCAAATCCTTGGTGAAAAACAGAATAACACTGTCCAGAGCAATGTCAACTTTATTATGATGAAACCAGCACATTTATGACTACCATTATAGCCTAGCAATTACACTAAAATTGCATTATTATACAATAGCACTATCATTTAAGCCAATGTAAGCCAACCAAAGATTTAAATTTCTCAACTTGTTACAGTGTTTTGTAGCAGCATACCAGTAAATAATCTTCTAGCGACAGCAGTTCCTCAGCTTGTTGACAAAACGCCGAATGCACAGTGGTTTGTGGTGCAGTGTTTGTGACAGTGGAGGACAGTATCAGTCAGACCTGCCACTGTTTGAGCCATGTGCTTGATCATATCACAAAACTATCTCAACTCAGCCGCTCCTTCAATACGTCTCGGTGCAGCTATCTTTCACTCTTCTTTTTCCAGGCAATCCTTGACATACAGTACACGACTTGTTGCTGTGTTGCCCTGAAATATAACTGAATATATCCAAGGGCATGAAAACTTTCGTGGGCTGCAGGTCGTCTGATAAATTCAAGTACAGAATGATAGTGTAGCACAAAGTCTGGAAGTTATGTATGCGTTGTTGAGTTGACTAAGAGCTATATCCAACATTATCATACCCAGTCCCAGATGTTGGATTTTCTTTGCCCATGGCAGACTCTGTATGGACAAAACAAAACTCGATCTCACTCTTCGGATTGTACTCTCAAAAACATGTCGTAAAAAATTTGGCTACTTGGATACTTCACTTGCCTGGACTTTACATTGTCTTATTTTCCGTTTTGTTTTATTGCCTTAATGTTTAGTGCAGCTCTGATTGATTGACTGAAAAAATAAATGAGAAATATATCAAATTCAAACGTGGACGTCAGAACAGAAATTTATTTTGTATTTTATTTCCCTTTATCTAATATTCTTCACATTAGAAGCACATTCTATCCAAGCCTTGTGGTGGTTAACTGAGTGTGTGGTTTTGAACGTGATATGTTTGTGTCGTAAACTGTCTCAATCAAACCAGTCCAGTTGACGATATCTGAAACTACCTGCTACAGCCAAATGAACGGGGCAAAGGGGGAAAATCGTGTACTTACAATCCAGCATGTTTGGGTCTCGTTGGGTTCATTAACATACTCTTTCCCCACCAAATACTGTACCCTAATAATAATAACACTTCCAAATCGGTAATACTGTGGGCAGCCTTTTCCCTCTGCAAAAAAAAAACACACAGATTTGAATTGTGCAACATTGTTTTTGACTTGTTTTCTTGGCTCTCTGGCCTTACCTTTTATCAAGCTGCCAGGCTTTAGCCCACAGCTACCTTCTGAGTTCACACACCTCCAGCTCTGGTTTACCCCTTTGGCTTTCCTCTGCTGCCATTCTTTCCACCAAAAGTTTTTTCTCCCCCCCCCCCCCCCCCTCTGAGACTCAATCACTCACTCCTCCGTGTCTGATTTCTTCACGAGAATGCAACAACACAATACAACTTGTTCTGGGTAAAAAGACGCAAGAATCCCATGCAGTCTTTATCTCCCCAAAGGCGTAACTTATAGATGGCTATTGATGTCTTCTTAAAGGGAAAGTCAGAGAAGGTATATTTTATTTATTACCACCGGGACCAGATACGTTCTTTTATCTAGTACCTCTAGTGCCTCACCGCAGTTCACGTTTTCTTAAACTTGGCAAGGGTTGTGAGGAGACAAATCCTCACAGTGCTGTTTTTGTATATATTGAATAGCTGGTCCAGATTGTTGTGTTGCATAAGGAAATGCTGCTTAATGTGACCATATTCTCAGGGGCTTCTGAAATGCCTTATTGGAGCATTTACAAAAAACAGCAAGATTAAAAAATGTATACACTTGCTGCCGAATCTAGCTGCATTGAATTAGTTATTGCATTATCTTTATCTCCATAAATGATTTATTATAAATCTATGAATACAATGTGTCAGAGAATTCTGTTTTGTTTGTTCTTATAGCAAGATTCTGTCAGCTGATGTGGCGTTATCACCAAAGGTGGAGACAGAATATCACCTTAATCTATTTACATATAAAGATGAAAGGGAAGGAAAGCTTCTTGGTAAGCAACATAGCCACAGCTGCCCTGGTGAAAGTGGATCTGCACAAATCGGCGCCATCGCGCCAACAAACACTTCATCCACTTACTCACCAGTCACACAAAGAACCTGGTATGCCCTCATGGTCTACCAACCTGCTTCTAGGATGAAAAAATATATAATTTGAAGACATTGGGCCCGATCTTGTGTTTCTAAATGCAGACTATAGCATAATTTTTTGCACTTGGTAGCAATGCTGTGATATGTTGCAGCTCCAGACTAAAGCACATTAAGTGGGCTATAAGTGGGCAGGGCAGACTCCCATGGCCAATGGCAATGTTATGTAGGACAACCTTCCTCCAATCAGACTCTGCGGCCGGGAAGAGGCGAGATAGAGGGGTGGTGTGGGAGTCGGGGTAAACAACGCAATTACAGCTGAATGCAGACTGACACCACAGCAGGACCGGCTGTACACGTCTTTCTCCCGGGACACCAACACAGACAGTGTTTGACTCAGTTTGACCGATAGAAGAAGAAGATCTTTATGTATGCCTTTCACAGACATGGTCACAAAGCACTTTACATGAGAGCATTTTACATTCTCTCCACACTCGGTGGTGGTATAAGCTACATTAGTAGCTTCAGTTTCCCCTGGGGAAACTGACAGAAGCGCTGTCGTGACTGCACACATCTGAGCCAATGGTCCCTCTGACCCCCACACATCATTCATCCTTGCCTATTATACATGTTTTTAGTGGTAGGGAAACCGGAGTACCCGGAGGAAACCTACGCAGACACGGGGAGAACATGCCAACTCCACACAGAAAGGCCCCGTCCAGGTGGGAATCGAACCCTGGACCTTCTAGCTGTGAAGCACGAGCGCTAACCGCTGTGTTACCGTGCCGCCCATAGAGCTTATAAAAGCCCATAAAGAACAAGAAAAAGAATGTGAGGCTGCCATAAGAGAGCAGCTCTCTCAGTGCTGCCTGTAATAAACCACGCCTCAGTCGACCTCTTTTGTTTAATAAAAGAGGTCACTCTTGCCAGTGACGCAGTCAATAAATGCAACAGCTGCGCACAGATCACTCGTGTCCAATTTAGTGTTTGGAGCAGCCCTGAAGACCTGGCCCTGTATCTTCTATATTGTGATTTATAATGAGTTATACATTTAACATACACATCACATGAAACTTGCCCATATACCTTTGTCTGGAAGCATAAATATACCAACAAATAGATTCACCTGTATCCCCTTTAAGCTAAATAACATTTGCATTTAATATGGCGGTCATGAAAACCTTTTTTTCTTAAAATATGATACTGTTAAAGTTTCTGTATTCTCCATTGGCTGCCTTTTTATTGTTTTGTTAGTGACCCCTGAAAGACAGACACAGCTTTTATATGAATTTATTTATACTTTACAGTCGCTGCGCTCAGAACAGCACATCAGGTCAATCTTGTTCTTTATTGCTTTGGGAAAAAGTAGCTGAAATAATAAAGCAATATGGAGTAATAGAGGGAAACTATAAAGAAGTGAATGCTCTAAAGTCAACGCAGACCCCATCAAAGTGAGGCTTACTCATTATTGTACTTTTGTTTTCCATCAATTTGCCCGTGGCCATAACGACTACTTTTGCCCATCCACGTTCTATCGTTTTACTGCCTGTGTGCTTTATCCGCTTCTGACTCCAAACGTATTCAGCACACGGTGATTTTAGATAGTTCAGTAAATCCTGTTGACTTTACAGCGGGAAACGGCTCTAAAAACTCCAATTGGAAAAATATGTGCATATAGGGTTTATGATTTGGACAATAAGACAATATCCTGATTGTGAATAGAGGTAAAAATGTTTTAAGGATAACGAAATTGAGCTGTAGAAACTGCAGTCTGAAGATTATTATGTGAAAACAAGAATGTGAGTAGAGCAGTTGTGTTTAAAGTTGTTGGTGTGATTCCTTCTCCTGTTTATTATTATATTTTGTCACTGGGAATGACCTATCAACATTGTGTGATGACTTATATACCAAAATAGTGCATTGCAATTTCTCCCTTTGATAACATGTGTTCAACTTATTTAAGCCATTTCGCTATTCATAACTGCGTACTTTGGTGGCATCGTTCAGCATGCTATGTGAAAAAAAAAATCATGTTGCTTTACTTGGCTACCCCTCAACTGAAAACAAATATGGCGGCTTCCCGTTAAGCTGAACCGGGATCTCCCCACCACCTGACGTGCTTATGGTGTGAAATAACAACTGCATAGACATAAACCAAACGGGCTGTGAAATGGGATTCTGAGCCCGGGGTGCACGAGTGGGCAGTGCGTTAGAGGGTTACCTTTGAACTCACACGACCCCAGGGTTAAGGGTCGTGAGCTAGTTGATACGGGTTTCATGCAGCGATCAGCGATGACATCATGGACCTGTCTGTTACACCTCAGGTTTCTCCATCCTTATTTGCCCTCAGGATTAAAAAAGAGGGCTGTTTTAGAAATATGGCCGGTACACTTTTCTAAAACATGTCCCAGCAAACTCCATCCATATAGATAGTGCACTGAAGTCTTATTTCGGCCCGGCCTGGGAACGCCTCGGGGTTCCTCTCGATGAGCTGGAGGAAGTGTATGAGGTGATCTCTCAACAGTCTATAAGTGGAAGAAGACAAATGGATGGAGGGATGGTCTTAATTTGTCTGCACTGGGGGTTTGAGAGTTTTTGTGCATAAATGCTTATCGCTTATTCGCTTCACAATGACAGCGGGCATCTATTTTTTTCATTATTTCATTTTTGTTGAATGATGGATCAAAAATGCCTGGGCTCAAAATGCTGGAAAGTAAACCAGAACAACAATCAAACCAAACAAAACTGCCTCGTGAGTTTCATCTGACATTCATTTTACAACTGTTTATTTTATTAGAGCTCAAAACTGGAGCAAAACACAATTGACCTTCAGCTGGAAAAAGATAACGTTTATTCTGCAATCCATCATCTTGCCTGTGCATGTCTTTTGTTCTAAGACAACAACAAAAAAAACAGAAACATCAAATAGTGAGCATGTGGGAATTACCCATGATGCAGTGGTTTAGCCTGAATCGGGAATGAGCACTGACGGACTTGAACACATGAATCAATACAGTCATCTCAGTCATTGACAGAGCATCAGGTTCACTCAGTGTGGAGCGATTACAGGAGGAGACGAGGGAAGCAATTATGAGAAATTGACAGGGAGATTCTCACAGGGAGGAATGGCTGCTGTGCAAAAGTAACATGCAGGTAGACTTAACATAGCAGCAGGGTATTTTATATTCAAAGTAATCGTTACTTTACTGTCCCCTGAGTCAATCATACAGCTCAATGTCCCACAGTGGAAGTCCGCAGTCTTCTCAGGTTAAATGTTTAATAAGCGGTAGTGCAAAACTGAATAAAGACAATTCATTTGATTGAAGTGAAATAATAAAGCTAACTTAATTTTAGATTATAAATAGTGTGCTCTGCTAAACAGTTAGACATGAACATTTTCACTATTTTATCATTAGTCAATATCATTTCACTGTCATTTTTCTGGAGTGCTGGAGATGAGTCCCCGGACACTGCCCATTGCTCCTGACTGACTGCCTCACTCCCCTGCCTTTAGATAGAGTTGAACCGAATTACCAGTTCTACAATTTATCTTCAAAATCCAATCTCTATCTTTCACTGCACCTTTTTTCCGACAATAAACAGCTGCTCCTTCCTCTCCCCTCTCCCCTGGGTGTCTTGCTAACATCTTTATACATTGTACCGTGCTGAGTATAAGTTTCTCTATGTCTATGGCAGGTTGTAAAGGCCCTGGGCGCTCCGTGTTTGATGTGATCTTTGGGAATAGCCGGGGAGTGGAGATGCACGCGAACGAGTGCCATGCGGAGGTCATATAATGCAGTCGCCGTGGGAGACAGATCACCGGTGCTCCAGCCCATAGACCCATACGGTGTAACCAGAAGATATATGCACTCGCACCGAGCGGGAGGTGTGTGAAATATGCTGCAGCTTGTGGAGAATAACAATAGTAAAGCACTGCGCAGGGGAAAGCATTGGGTTTAAAATATTCATATGTTGGCACTTACTGAGCATTTGGGTGATTCACTGCATATGCAATCTGGTGGCTCCTTGCACACAGAAGAGGGTACGTTGCATAAATATAAAAGCTGTTTGGGGAAATTAGCCCGAGTATCCATTTAGCTTAGCCACAAGGTGTCCTATGGCGGCGTGTGGTATGCTCACAGCCCCAAGCCTGGATAAATGGACCGTGTTGACAGGTGGGACATCTGGTGTGAATCAGGCAATATGCAAACACCGTGCTTTATGTAAATAGAAACTAATGGGCAAAAATAAAGTTTTACTCTTGCTTTTAAGGTTCCAGACAACGAGGAAAAAAAACACTTTGAGACCACATGCTCCGCCTTTAGCTTTGATTTCAGGACACATTTGCTGTGGAATTTTTTTTAACAAGCTACTGCAATGTTAAGAGATCCCGTGTTGCGTCAATCTTTCCACCCATTTATGATGGTCAATTCGCTATAGGAACTCACTGTAAATAATCACTATTAACTCTATAGATTTTATGTATTTTTTTTTTTTTAACACTGTTCTTACATATTAAATTCCATCAGACTCTGGTTGTTGGCTTAGAACTAAAACAGTCTCATTATTACCCGATCCCCCTGCTGCTGTCCCATAGAGCGGATCTCTATTTAAACCAGGCCGAAATTGCCTTGTTTGACTGGGGGATTGATTCCGAATGAAACAATTTGTAATACCTCAATTACAGGGACATCCACACCCCAGTGGGCAGCCTCGACGCTGTAATTACCCACTCAGCCTGCCTCGGTCGGGGGTATGTGGGGCACAAAGAGGCCTGAAGCGCCACATGATTATGCACGGTACCACTGTTTTCCAGTGCACGGGTCAGGACCCAAAGGTGGGCCGCGGGACGATTAAACCCCAGAATCATCTTTTAGAGAGGTATACAATTAAGAGCTGCCGACTATTTTAAGTGGATAAAGCCGCTCCCAAGTCGCTTCATGGAGAGAATGTGGGCAACAGACCAGTTAAATCCTCAATGCATAAAAACATGAGAGGCACTCAATATGTATTATCTGCGGAGTTCATATTTCAGCTGCTCAATTGGCTGCGAAGACGAAGCAACTGTAAAAATATCGGCACAGTACGCCGCATTTAGTTGATCAAGTTCATTGAGTAAATTATTCCTATGTATTCTGATCAAAAGGGCAAGTCCGACTAACATCTCGAGAGGTCCTGCCTTCAGATACATGCTCTTTATTCCTCGCAGTGTCGTTTCTTCTCTTATTCTGTGCTGCACCGCTCTGACATAAGTGCTGACCCCTGCTGGTGGACTGGCGCTAGTTGAAAGACTCGCAGCGGGCCCTGTCCCGAGTGCAGCGATCTTCTCCACTAATGAACATTGTCCTCCAGAATGCAGCAGCACAAGACGCACACACACGACATGCAGGGTAAACAACTCACCGAGGCTGCGCAGGGAAAACACACGCCGGGAGAGGGTCAAAGACAGTACAGCCGACCACTGATATTTCAACACAATACTCAGTGAATTTATTTTCTCCTAGGTGATAGAGATTATAGGACGCATGCATGTAAGGCACTCTAATTATAGCTTTGGCGTGAGGTAATTAATAAGACGCGTGAGTGCATACACAGCGGTAAGGCCTTTTAAAGTCAAATCCTCTGGGAATTCAACCTAGATCTGTTTGAATACCAAATAGTGTTTATGTGACATGTTACAATAGTGGTACTATTGTGACAGGAAGCCAGGGTGCAGTGAAGCAGTACTAAGTAACTCATGCCCCTAGGGGCCATAAGCGCCACTGCATGTGTCGTAGCATTTTGCGTTTTTTTTTTTTTACCATTAATTGTCCGTGAGAGTAAATACTACGCTGACAGAAAATACAAAAGGGAGAGAAGGATATTGTACATTGTGCCACAACCCAATTACACAATGGGGATAATTGTTTTCACTCAAACTTGGCTGTAAATACTGTTTAAGTGGCGCTAGTCCACAGTTAGCTTTGCTCGTTAGCCTGTTAGCTTCTCTTTTGTGATTCTATTAGTGTGTATTGGGGCTCCAACCCGGCGGCAGGCAATTGTGGTTTTCTGACCAGAGACACCAGGGGTAAATGAAAGACCCCCCAATCACCCCATTAAGTATACCTCCAGAGAGACTATGAAACGGATTCATTAAAGTAAACAAGTTACTTAGTACTGCCTTAAAGTAGAGCTGGATGAAAAATAACACAACAAAGATGTTAGCTATTTATCTCAAGGAAAAACGACCTAAATTAAGCAACTGTTTTCAATTTTTAACCTGTTACTTGCCGTCCCCCGATCAGGGGGCTAGGGTTAGGGGTTAGGGTTATGATTAGGGCTGGGGACATGTGATGTAAGTTGTGTTTTACTCACACAGATCTTACACATATTTTCAGAACCTAGAAGGTCTTGGCTTTCAAATGAGGTATCACACTGACAGATGGGCTTTAAAGCAAAACTAAGTAACTCATGCCCCTAGAGGCCATAAGCGCCACTGCATGTTGCGTTTTCCCCCCCAATCCTAACCCTCATTAATTGTCAGTGAGAGGAAATACTACACTGACATGAAAGACAAAGGGAGAGAAGGATATCGTACATTGTGCCACAACCCAATTACACAATGGAGAAACTTGGCTGTAAACACTGCTAAAGTGGCGCAAGCCCACAGTTAGATTTACCAGTTAGCCTGTTAGCCTCTTCTTCGTGATTCTATTAGTGTATATTGCGCCTCTGACCCGTTGCAGGGAAAGTTGCAAGGGTTGGTTTTCTGGCCAGAGACACCGGGGGAGATGGAAGTCCCCCCAAATCATCCCATTAACACTTGTCTCAAGTGTCTCAAAATTCCAAAATCTCATATATCATATCAAGGTAGAAGTGAGTTTTCCTTTTGTCGCTAACAGGTTTCGTACAGTTTGCTTCTTTAAATGAATGTCCATGAGCTCCTCCATGTTCATGTTCAAATTATTTCGCAGTCACTTTATACACAATACACATCTCTTGTGATTACATATTTCCACAATGGGACATTCAATGACTTTAGAATAATACAAATAGTCACGGTTAATCAAAATAAATGTATGTAGTTTCATCATTGATATGGATTGCGGCGACAGTGGCTCAGATGGTCGAGCGGGTCAACTCATAACCATAAGTTTGGTGAGTTGAATCCCAGCTCCCGCAGGTGCACGTTCTAAGATTTTCCTACACAGATACAGCCAGCCTCCCTCTCCCCTCTCACAGGTCATAGCCGGGCCCATTCACTCCTCAATCGCACATAATTCCTCCCACTTTAGATTCCTAAAGCGCCCATCGTCACATCTAAATCCATGCAGAGGGGAGAGCCGTGCACTTCATCCTCTACTTCTGTCTGATCCCCCACTTCCCTCTTTAAATTAATCTCGCCTCCGAGCCTGGAACCGAATGGCTGCATCTCAACGAGCTCCTGAATTATTATTAATGAAACGTTTTTTTTGTGCAGAAAAGGACACGTTCAAAGAAAAATATGGACATTTTCATTTTCTCATATTTTGCGCCTCGGGTTGTTTTTTTAATTCGATATGCAACAGTGGATGCTTAGGGGAGTGATGGTTTGTAAAAATACTATTTATTCGTATAGCCATTAGATTGGATTTATCACTTTTATGGTAGTTTTTGTCCGCTCTTCTTGCCAGGTCACAGACACATGTTCTAGAACTGACAAGACATTATATAATGAGCCTGTCAATTTCACGGATTGCTTTTATGGTTGTTTATGCCAGTTGTATGCCAGTTTATAAAGCAGATTTTACAGCATAGCCGGGTTATGAAAAGGTGCAGAGAAAAATTATGGTTTTGTCTATTGAAGTCTGTTTCAAAGTAACAAAAGATCCAGTAATTGATTTCCCAAGTAAACTTTAGTTCATTTCAGTTTTCAAAGTTCCCAAAAAGAAATCATTTAATATGGCCTTTACAAAACGCCCCTTCAACGTGTGGTTCCAGTGTTCTTCAAACGGTTTAAAGTACAGGCCTAACCTGGTGTACCTTAGGTTAGTTTCAACTGGATCCATTAGATTTTGAATGACCATAGCCAAAGTAAGTAAGTGTACAAGCGTACAACAAAATAGTGTTCAGTTGTTAGTCCTGAGCCACTCCAACTGAGCCGCGCTGCCATTGTGGGCCGACCTGACCCGGAGGTAGGGGCAACCGTAGCACCCGGAGGAAACCTGGTTGGCTGCCTTCATTCTCTGAAACGGTGCAGCGCCTCCTGGGTTTGTCCCTCCTGGGTTTGTCACGCTCTGAAACACGCGCTGTTTCAGAGCGTGGTGTCCTGCACTGGTCAGCTCCACCTCCTCCTTCCTCTTCCTCTTGCGCAGTTCCATCCGATCCCTTTGCTCCACAACAGTCTTTCACTATCTTCTGGGCTTAGCAGTTAATCTGTTTTATTCTCCAGTGAACGTCCATTAGCCGGAACAATAGAAGGCATGTGTGGCTTAGCTGTGAGTCTCGCCCAGATACCTCCTCACTTGGCCCTTTTTTGTTTCCTGTAGCTCCTCTTGGGACGCCTGCTGCAGGTGAGGGGGGCTCTTTGTACCTCTTCAGTGTTTCAGAAGAAGAAATTGGTAGGTCTCAAATTAGTTTAGCTGATAAGCTTAGCTGATTGTTTACTTTTAAAACGCTGCTTTCTTCAGGACCATGAATGTTGAGCCAACCCAGTTCAGGCCAACATTTTGTTTTAGGTCAAAACAGCTAAGCTTAAACAGCTTTGGCAGATCTCAATCCTTGCCACAGGAAGTACTTGCTCTTGTGTGCAGACCAGACTAGTGGAACCACATGAGCTGAAGAACAATTTTTGATCAGAATGGTCACATTTTCAGTTCTGAACCCAGTCCAGATGACTGTTTTTTGAGAAGCCTTGATTTAATGTAAACTACTGGATGACCTGGAGTCCTGATGATTGTGCTCAACATGAGAGTCATTTATATGCCACAGACAATTTCCTTCTTTAAAAAAAATCAAATGCCTAACATTGCAATCGTAGACTACACTCCTCTGACTCACCCCTCTCTCACTCATGATGTTCATCTTTTGTTCTCTGCCTCATCTTTCTTGGCCTTTCCAGTGTTCCCAGTATCTTTGGAGGTGCGGTATTAGCCCATGTCGTAGCGCTGCAGTCTATTGAGTTCCAAATGCTGATTGATTGAGGAGTGAAGAGGAAGCGGCAGGTGCACAGCTGTCAAGCTGATAAAGGCTCGGACATGGGCCTTCAGCCTGGCTCCGGCAGATAGCACCGGATCACCTGCCACGGAGCTAACCTCATGATCTGCAGACCAGTCTCAGTGCAGTACTGAGCAAACTTTCTGTCAGTACTGCTTTCAAATCAAAGTGGATCAGCAATTATCTAAAGTTGTTTAAATATCTTGAATTCATAAATGCCTTTCCTAGAAAATTGAAGAAGTAATAGAGCTAATTGTTTGCCATTTGCTCACTGTTCAACTTAGATTAGACACGATATATGCAGGTCTTCAGCCGGTAAAAGTTCCTTTCATTCTTTATTTAGTTCAGACACTGACAAAGGTCCATATAGAACTATTTTAGTTGGTGGTTTATTTGGCCGGGAAAATGCATATTGATGAATTTATTTAAGCAAATAAATGTACATACTCTATTGACATTTTCATTTGTAAAATTGGCTAGTAACCTTTGGATTCAGTCCAAATATGTGTAGTTATTTCAGAATGACAACAAACAGGCTTCATCCTCTAGAGGACGGTTCAGACAGTGGAGCCAAATGATTTCATTTGATTTGTGCAATTAAATTATTGGCACAACATGTAAAGACAAGTTATGGATGTTAATTTAAATACACAGGAATAAAAACGCATTTTCGTCATCTATTTATGGCCGTTCTACATGTGAAGACACTAATCATTTTTATATTTAAAGTTTAACATTTTCTTTATGTTCAATGAAGGTACTTGAGTCATCTTCTGTACGCAGAAGTCTTCGAACGTTTCATCCAAAAGGCTTCGTCAGCGGACTAAAGTCTACTTCAAAGGTTGTTTACCCACAGTTGAGAGTAGCTGTGATAAGAGGGGAGGAGCCGGGCCAACCCCACTCCTCCTTGTGGTATGTATCTAAGCTGCGGGCTGAGCGGGACTTTAGTCCGCTGACGAAGCCTTTTGGATGAGAGGCGAAACGTTCGAAGACTTCAACTACTGAGTACAGAAGATGACTCAAGTACCTTCATTGAAGATGGACAACTCCTGTACGACTGAGAGCTTACACAGACATTTCCTTTATGAGATCACAGCAACAAACCAGTCTAATGTAATGATACATTATTCATATTTGATATAGTTTATACACTGAATTGCTTTCAAGCACATTAATCTTGACTTGGAACTTACGCAAATAATACATTGAACCTGTATTGTATGTGGCTTGACCACTATCTGTACAACAGATACTGCTCTATACAGTGATGCATTAACCAAAACATGAACTACAGTAATGAACAAAACACTGGCTCTAAACCCAGAAAGTATACTGAGTTGTAGACGTTTTACAGGAGCGGCTTCAACAACCACCGAGCTCTGACTGCAGTGGCTCAGTCGTATTTTAATTTAACTTAGTGTGGGACATCTAAGAGCAGTGTGCCGTTACTGTCAGTGCGCGTGGAGCTGAGGCCCCAATGCAGATGAATGAGGTGTGTAATCCGCTCCGGCCTGGCCATTACCAGTCCGAAATGTGATCAGCGGAGTTTAAAATGTAATTCCGAAATCCACCGGGAGCCTCTCAGTAAAGCCGCTTCATTGCAACCATTAAACTTTGGAAATCTACAAACTTATTATAGAGCTATTTGCAAGACAGGAGACGTGGGAATGAATTCAAACTAATATGGATTTTAAAGCAACTAAACAAAAGGATCTATTATAAACGTAATCTTAATCTGGAAGACTTAAGTGGGCAATTATAAAGGCACTTGAAATGGCCGCTCTAGAGATAAGGAGGAGGTGAAGGGAATGGATTTGATCGGTTTCCAATGTTCCTCCTGCCGCAAAATGAGTATCCAGCATCGTGACACATGTTTAGTTTAGTTGAGTTTATTTGTTTATTTGAGCAGCAAACACTCTGCTCAAAAGGATTGGGCCGAAGCAAGAGCTTATAAGCGCCCACCCCCAAAATCAATATAATTAAAATCATAATTTCACAAGAACAACAAAGGAACAAAATAGCCTCAAGGAAACAACAGCAAAACAAAATAGACCCTGCACACCCGCAGCATCCGACCATACCCCAAAACGGAGCAATACTGATTATGTAACAACTAATTACGAAACAACTATGATAACGCTACATACTTACAAACTATTTACAAAGAACTATAACTATAACTATAAAGTCTGGTACAAAGCAAGTAACAAAAGGCGATCATTACATTTCTTTCAGACGGTTATGCCTAACATTGTTAGTATTACCAAGAGTCACTAGTTTTATGTTAAAAAGACAGATTAATATACCGTGAGTATTATTATGTACATTTATTATGTAAGCCCTACACAGTGTAGTGCGTTAAAAAGCCAGGTGTAGAGCGGGCCAGTTGGCAGTAGCTCCTCAGCAACAAACCCCTACGCAGCTGCCCTAACTAGCTGATTTTGTAGATAGTGTTCCTATGCTGTGTGGTGCGTTAAAAGACGAGGATTACGAGCCCGTTGGAATGATCCCTCTCAACAGATCCATAGCTCGCCTACCCTAATTCTCTATTTGTCATTTTGAGCAATAGAATGACAACCGTTGAGAGCAACAACATTCTTCCTTAATTAATAAAAAGCTATTTGATCCTATTGCGCCCCCCAGTGGCATCTCATTTCTTCTTCTCTATACTTCGCAAAAATCTTTTGCTTGAATTTATATTTGAACAGGTTGATGTTTGGACCTCGTTTCATCTCCATCTCCAATTTATTCCACAATTGTACCCCATTAACTGTCGGACTAAAACCTTTCAAAGTTGTGCTATGTTTCTGAATCCTGAAGTTTAATTCGTCACGTAATTCATAACGACCAGTACGTTCTTGGAACCTTCTTTGTATTTGGCCTGGTAACAATTTGTATCTTGCTTTGAATAACATCTGTACAGTTTGGAACTCAACAATGTCACATAACTTCATGATCTTTGATTTGAAAAATAATGAACTTGTGTGGTCCAAAAATCCAAACATGTCAAATACAAGGACCTTAAGGCCATACTCATTGCCTGACACCTTTCAAATGTTTGAAATAGGGAGGAGAACAAAGTGAAGGGTAACGGTCGCGTAAAGGCCCTGTTCACCTCTGTGTCCTGTGGGATTATTATTTATTTTTTATCCATTCGCCCACATAGCACTGCGTCTGCATGAATCACTATACTCTGATTTCAAATGTTCAGAATAGTGTACGCTTCAGAAAATACAAAAAAGTTCAACACAATGAATCAATCAATTTGCACACAGAGCGGGTTCGCATGCTCCGCGAGACGTTTTTGAAGACGTCGCTCATTTCCTCCCGATGTACGAAGATGAAGGCGTTGACTGGAGGAAGAGGAGGGAAGGAAACATGCCATGAACAGAGCGGGAACAAGCTAAGATCTCTCTTCATACGCTCTTCAGTCACAGCACAGCCCCCCCCCCACACACACACACCGAGGCGTACACTCATTCATCATCATCCAAGACCGAAGGTGTGTTTCAACCATATTTGTCTTTCATGTGGAAATGTTGCAGCCCTGACAGAAGACGGAGCTGAAATGGCACCTATATCAGCATAATAATGAGGGGATGGAAGATGAAATGCGGTGCCTGACACTTAATGTCGGCCGAGAGAGAAGTAGAGAAAGTCCGGTTTACTTCCACGCAAAACCGGGTTATTATTATTCCCGGAAATGAATTAGATCAAGTTCTAAAATAAGCCCGATTTACTTTTATTGTTAACCCGAGAGTTGGCTGAAAGGTTAGCTTTTCTACGCCCTTTACAAATGGTGAATATGGCTCATCTCATGGATCAGTGGCCTGTAATTCGCTTTCATACTTGTTAGTACACTGCGGTTTTCATACTATTAACACAGGGGAAGCGCCTCGGTGTGGCAGTGAATGGAGCGGTGTGATTAAGATGAATGAAGAAATGTGTCCTTCAGAGTTGAAATGATTTTACTTCTACAATAAGCCCATTCAGTGTCTAAATTCAGCCAATACATAAGAAGGCCATCTAAACTAGGTAAGTGAGCAGCGTAAGGAGCTTTTGTAAGCTTTTGATTAAAATGTTACCCGAAATAAAGCATGTTGCGTTTTCCGTCACTTGCCTGATCCCTGCCCGTCTCCGCTTATTATGATGCGTACAGCAAATCTCTTACTGCCTTTTGCGTGTTCACCTATGGCGCCTATTGAACCATTAGTTTAGATTTTGTTTTTGTTTCGAGAGAGAGAGAAAAATCCTTACAAACGGTTACATCAAACACTAAGCTTTTACCTCCTAGTGAGCAGCTCAGTATTACTCATGCCATATCTGTTGCATGCAGTCTTGGGGGATATTTTCTTCTCTTCTTTCCACTGTGCGTCCGCGTGTCTCTTCCTTTTCATTACAGTATGTGGACTTTCTTCTTTGTATTTCAGTGGAAATCTTTGCTGCTTGCTGGAAGCCTTGAAATCCATTCTCTCCGTGTATCTGATCCAGGAGAAGCTAAGAGAAAAATACAATTCCATCTTGTTCTATAACCCTTGCTTCTGTGTGGCCACTTCCACTCAGTGTGATTTCTTCCTGTCCACAGATAGGCCGAGCTGATGAGCTGAAGGTCCTCATATTGATTGTTAAATGGATGATGAAAAAGCCCAGTGCTTGGTGGTCAATTGGCCAACCATGGCTCTATTGGCAGTGTCCAGCGTGATTACAGTGTGCAGTCTGGAAATGTAATCCACTTTGGGTGCCACTTGTCAGCAGGAACAGTGGAGTCCGGGCCTTGAAGTAAATTTAGATCTTTGAGCCATGATTTTTGTACATCACAATCAGCCTTTTTCATCTTCAGAGAGGCACTTTCTTAATTGTAAACGTACACAGAGGCTGGACTGTTCTGCTTTGTGATGTATTAGATTCTGAAATGTTCAGCTGAATGCCTGGGTAGGTTTCATGGTAAGTGGTTCTTAAATTGGTGTGGGCTTATCCACAAAAGATCAATTTCATTTAAGCATGAGTTAAGTTCAAATGTAATTATTACCTTATTACCTATGATAAGCTTTGACCGCACAACCTTTTAATAACAATGGACCAGGTTTGTTAACATTGACTCGCTACATAGCTTATTAAACCATCACCTATATAGGTTAGGCTCTATAAGGTTGACATAATACATACAGTGCCTCTCGAAAGTACACCTTGAACTTTTGCACATTTTGTCATTTTTACTGAAGGTTCACACACAAGAAACAGACAACTGTAAAGTGAAAGCAAAATGATACATGGCTCTGTTATTGTTCAAAAAATAGAAACGTGAAAAGTGAGGAAAATGTTAAAAGGAACAGGCCACAGACATATGTTCTTACCTGAGCTTAGACGATACGGTTATTTGAGCAGTTACATGATCCGAATATAGTTACACAAAATTAAACATGTCGATTTTCTAAGCGGACTAAAAGGGGTACTATTTTGTAAGGCGTAACAACACCTTAGGAGCACTTTGACGTCCGCACAGCAAAGTCTTCACTTTACTGCAGATCTCAGTATGGAAAAACGGTGGCCTGTTCCTTTAAGTGCAAGAAAAAGTTACCACAGTTATTTTTTCAATAAGCTTCTGCAACGTCAAAAGATCCGGTGATGCATTCGTTTTTCACCAAGATCTTGATATTGATGATGGAAGAGTGTGACCACACCGCACAAAGCCTTCTCCAGCACATCCCAAAGATTCTCAGAGGGTAAGATCTGGAATCTGTGGTGGCCGATTCATGTGTGAAAATGATGCCTCGCGCTCCCTGAACCAGTCTTTCGCAATGTGAGCCCGATCAATCCTGACATTGTCATCTTGAAACATGTCCGTGCCATCAGGGAAGTAGAAATCCATTGATGGAATAACCTGGTCATTCAGGATGTTCTGCTGGTCTTATTCTTTGGGCACATAGTGTTGCTGAAACTAGACCTGACCAACTGCAGCAAACCCAGATCATAACAGTTAGTTTAATCCAGGTGGCATGAGTAAGAAACTGAAATACAAATTAAACTCTTGTAATAAATTACACTGCTGGAAATGAGTGTTATTAAAAAAGAAAACTTCTGCTAAATAATGTCATGCTGCAAATCAGAATAAAATCCATTACCAAGTCACAACTTTGCTCATTTGCAGAATTGCTAATTACATTCTCCCCAATGGAATGGACTAATCGCCTCAGACACTGTAACCACTGCCTGTTGCTGCCTTCATTAGCACATAATACATTGTCCAGTTATTGTTTGGGGGTATATGACCTGGTAGAACATAATGTGCTATGCAACATTACACTTGCATTCCTCAGGGGAACACAGACGCTCTGCTTCTGTATTCTGTAATTGCAGAGACAAGAGCCAGGATCAAGGTTCAACCCCTACAATAACTCAGGCTGATTTGTGCGCAGCTTGTTACAAAAAAGGTGGCAGAGGCCCAAACAGACAATGGCCTGGTGCACTGTTCACGTTGGAGACCAAATGTAACATGTCAGCTCGAGTGAGAGGAGGCTGGCTGAGGACCAAACTGCGCTCCAGCATCTCCGCAGGTTGGCTAAGGCTCTGAGTGTATCAATAAACACGAACAGTTGTCACTGAATGTAATTAAAAAGACAAAGACAAAAAGACAAATGACATGGTCGTATGCAGAAGTAGAAATTAGCTCTGCAACTATGACTATGACAATCACCCTTTTGTCACTACAATGCAATTACAAACACGTTTATTATTGACTTTAAAACATCTTGTATTTTTGTTTATATTTGTGAAATACCTCTGCATTGTAATTTAGATGTGCTGTACCTTTGAACCATGACAAACCATGACAAAGAGCCCATGCGCGCGGAATCCCACACGTGTCTTGTGCAAAAGAGGCGTAGGATTTTTCTCAGCTCAGATTTAAGTCTTAGAGGTTCTCCGCGCTGGTTCGGACCATGTTTTACAGAGGCAGAATTATCTCAAGAACATGTCGACTTGTGAGAGGAGAGTCTGCTGTGCTTAGCAGCGCTTTGATTCCTTTAAGTCCGAGTCTTGTCCTGTCAGCTGCACTAACTCTTGACCACTGGCTGCCACTTCAAAAGCTTCCCCAGCATTGATCAACGGTGAATCAAAGCCTGGTGCAGGTGGGTCGCCCTTGGGTGTCTGTGCGTGGACATGCACACTACAGCCAGTGGCCCGGTCTTAAATGTCTCGATTTCACTAAAAGCTGCCGTCTGTGATCACATTTCTTTATTGAAAGAGACTGCAGGGAAACTGCTGTAACAGATCTGTGAATAGTACTATTAACGTTACATAGTATGGGTTTAACCGCTGAAGTGCAGTCCATATTCAAAGCATCACAAGGTCATGATGTTGAAGTTATGTATGTAATCTTAATTTTATAGAGAATTTTGATTAAAAAAATAAAATAAAATAAAACATTCTTAAGGAGGATAAAAAGACAGTAGCCTGGACATTTCCTCGTGGACCTGTTCCCAGATGTCCCCAGCTTTGGACAGGTCAAAGGATACTAATGCGTTTTCCTGTACTCTAAAAACCTCTTATAAGATGCAAACACTTGAGCGGAGGTCCCTGCTGAGACGGTGGACGGCCACGGTTTTGGCCTCATGCTCCAGTACTCCTACATGTTTGTAACATATTATGCTTCCTCTGCGGGGACTGTGTCTAAGCTCTTTTTAAAATGTCAAGGCATCCTTTGCATACGCGATTTCTATAGAGCATGTTTGAGGCCTTCTGTTGCATGTTTTGACTGCTGTCTGAATAGGACTGAAGCTTTCCATCTGAGTGAGCTGCAGGCATGTTTTAATTCCTATTTGAAATGCTCGATCGGTTTGCTAGTTCAATGTTATTTTCAAGAGTTTGAAAGCGCTTCAACCTCAATGCGCCACAGCCACTTTTGACTTTTACCTATCTTTATATTCCACATCCCAAGGCGGCACTTGCAGAAAAAGGGAATTTTGTGAATTGTGAACCCATCGCTTGGAAATAATAACCCCACAAGAGTCATTATAAAGACAACACTAAAGTCCAAAAGTAAGTGGAGAAGAACACAGACAAAACGTGAGCGATTTTCCAAACTTTAATGACTTCCTGTGAGAGCGCCGTGCAGCAGGTGAAGAATTTATGTGATTTCTTGGTTTTATTCAAGCGTTTTGGATCAACCGTTCGCAGCTTTTTACAGGGTGGTGGAGCTCAGTGAGTGAACTATCAGACGCAAAGTCACTGGTAGAATTGGGGATTTCTTTTTTTCTTTCTTGTTTTATACTAGGCTACTTGTTATTAATGTTTTTTATGATATCCTCAGAGTAGTTCATTACAGAACATGAGAAGATCAAAGACTTGCCAAAAAAACGTCCTAATCATTTATTAGCATTAGCATTACCCTTAAGGCAATGGTTGTTGCTAGATCGTAGGCTCGGGAGGGACGGTCTGCTGTGAAAACGTGACATTTCATGACACAAATTAAGGTTAGGGCCAGGGATATGATTAACCTTAAGGTTAGGATTAGGGTTATTTGTATTTTTCGACAAAGTAACTCATAGATCTATACACAATCACAAAATCACAGACCGTCCCTCCCGAGCCGACGATCTAGCAACAACCTAAGGCCATTAGTCCAAACTCATCCGGATAGTTCCTAACTTGCAGGGCCATTACCAAACACCGGGATAAATTGCATTGTTACTACGACAACACAAACACAGCTGATTAGCCAACGCATAGAAATGAAAAGGAGAAACTGCGTTCGATCCTAACGTATGCAGGCAGTTGGCAAGTCGGCTAGTCCGGAGAGGTGTTTTATCCGAATAGTGGTCTGGTCCGTGAATATGAAAGACCAGTCCGGACCATGACTTACAGGGGCGCTGTGCACTGGTCCGAGTGGTCCGGACCAGGCAGGGACCGGTCCTTGAGATGGTCTTTTGGTCCCTCAAATGGTCTTTGGGCTGAATTAATTGTCCCTGTGGATTATGTCTGGCAGGAGTGCAGTCCTGAGTGGTCTCTATCAATATTTTTTGTTCATGTTGACGTTCGAATAAAGCAGAAAGAGCTAAGAGCGAGCAATGTCTTTAGCTCTGAGAGATTTAAAGTCTTGTGTCTTAGTGAAAGCTGTCGTTTCGTCGAGAGCGTAGTTCGAAGTGAGATATTTCTGTCAGAGTGTAGAACAAGATAAAAAGGGTGTAACATTATTTCAATCAATGACTTCTCTTTTAATGACCATACTGCAAAGGATTCTGTCAAAAATAAATAAATAAATAAATGAAACCACATAATCGTGGGTGGTATCAATCCAGAGCCGTGGGAAGACATTTTAGTTTGGGGGTGCTGAGGGATAAAGTTTACCCCAAAACGACTTTTTCTGTGCATATTTCGTATTCAATAATATTGCCTGCAGTTTTCAAACTATCCACCAGGGGGTGCTGCAGCGCCCTCAGCACCCTGGGTTCCCACGGCCTTGTATCAATCAACCTACAATGTCATTGCTTACCCATTACGCTATTGCCTGCATATACAAGTGGGCTATTATCAAAATGTAGGCTACTTTGTTTGTCTGGAATTATTCGATTGAACATTTAAGAAAAATAATGAACAGATATGTCATAAATCATCTAAAAATGTTGAACCAGCAAATAAATGCGTTTTCGTAATGTATTAAATTTATGGGGAATTATTATTTGGAAACCGTTCAAAATGCTACTCTGTTTCGAAACCATAAGTGATTCTCAATGTGAGGCTCGAACCACCAACCTCTTACATGCCAGCGACACACAGAATCCACTACATTGTCACAGTCCCAATGAGTACAATAAAAATGTCGCTATTTGGCTTATTTCAGTTGTTTGGAATGAATATCAAGCAATGTATAAAACAGAAATATTGTTGTAAACCATCTGGAATAAAAATCTTACCAAAGCAAATCGTTAATTTTCCTCAACATAAACAAAAACAAATTATTGAGACCCCTCAGGACTCCACTCCTGCCACACATAATCCACAGGGACCATTATTGCAGCCCAAAGACCATTTGAGGGGCCCAAAAACTATCTCAGGGACCGGTCCCTGCCTGGTCCGGACCGCTCGGACCAGTGCACTAGAGGGCATGGTCCAGACTTGTCTTTTATATTCATGGTCCATCACGGACCAGACCACACTTTCGGCTACAACCCCTGCTGGTAGTCCAGGCAACTTTTCAGAGCATACCTATCAAGTTTTGGATTGGAAAATACGGGACATTTTCTGGTGCCTGCTGCAAGCCGTCCCACCAGCCCAACCAAGCTCCAAGACGGATCCAAATACGGTGGTTACCCGGCAACAACCTCACAACAACTGCCACTCAGGCTTCTGGAAGTGGCATTTCTCGCAAGGCTGGTGACAGAGTGTTGTTGTAAAATATATATATATATATTTTGTAATAATACGGGAAATTTACAGTATAAAACTAGTACGGGAGGACGGTGGGAAAGAGTGGGGACACTTGACAGCTATGATTCAGAGTCAGTTAGCCTGCTCAATGTATTTTTCCTATTGCCATTTGCATTGCCATTAGTATTTTATAAGATGTCAATGATGAGTTGAAATGGAGGAATAGGCAAAACCTGTTAATTTACCCATTAAACAATATAATATAACCCTATTTGCAGGATCCTCCAAAATAGCAGTCCTATATGTTATTATTTGTTTAAGTTAAATATTTTATTCATTGATTCATTTTATAAAAATTATAAACCTTTTTCAATCGCATCCACCAGCACTTTCCGTCTTGCTCAGAAACCCAAAAACCTTGTACAAGTCAATTATTCTGGTGTAAATTTCCCCCAAGACCACTGCTCTATAAAAATAGAAAAGAAAGAAAGTGCATTCATAGTTGCCGGCAATTTTCTCATTTGTGGAGGCTTTAACAAGCAGTTGAGTGAAATCCGAGGTGAGAGAGGGAGCAGACAAAAGGCCGTAGCCGAGGCAAAACAAGATGTGATTCTGGTTGGCTGTGGGTTAATGAGCTCCGCGCTGAAAGGCTAGCAACATCCGATCGACCGGGTCAGCAGGGCCCCCGAAGAGAGATGCACCGGAGAGCAACCAATCCAAGAAATCTGCCCACTACGATACTTAAGCAAACAGGGAGCCTATATGACCGTGTGTGTGCACAGCAGGATAAAGAGGGGGAAACATGGAAGAGATTCACAGTTAAAGGGTGGGGCATTAAAGGGTGGGAGAAAATAGGAACCTGAGGGAGAACCACAGAAATGAGAGATCCACTCCCATGAACGGACAGGCAGATAGACCCAGGGCGGATGGGAAGTCCCTCTGTAGTTTGAGCTGCAGGCTGTGGCAGAATGTCCAGTCCTTGTAGGCGCTTCCATTCTCGATGTCCAGGGGTTCCTCTGCAAATAGGGCGGAAGACTGTGATATTAACATGCGGTCGGTAAGTTATCACTGGAGCATTAAGCAGCAGCAGCAGGGAATCCGAACCAAACTTAACAGATCATTTTTTTCAGTAATTCATTTGAAGCTATTATTGGTGTAAGAAGAAGAAGAAAAAAAAAAGATTCTGAAAAGGGTCTGGTGCTTAAAGTAGTGCGTCGAATGCAAATCCCCACTTCAGTACACAGCAAGACATTGGAGTCCCCGAGAGCACAGCTTGAGGTCACAGCAGAAAGGAGTCTGTTTTAGCAAGGGAGGAGGTTGGTGATCGAGAATATACTAATGTGTGAAGAAGAGAGTCAAGAAATGTTTAGCTCTGATTTGTCTTTATAAATAAAACAGATTTCCAAACCGACTATTCTGATTGGAGACTAGAGCATGAACTTGCATAATCTATGAACGTATTTTACTTTCATTATCAAAACATTTGTATAAGGTGATTTGACAGCAACATCTTACAGACAATGCTTTCTGCCCGAGCCTCTGACGTTCCTCTGAGGTGTTCCCTGCAGCCAGTAGGGCCCTGTAGCACCCACAGTGACAGATATTCAATGGAAATGTCTGTGAGGGCAGCAGTCCCTGGTCTCACCTCAGGGTTCACTGAACAATATCCCGAAGAGACGGACATAAGCTACATTTTCAGAGAAACCTCCAGCACTGCAAACTTCCAGACTAGAGTCCTCACGGCAAACATAGAGCATATAATCAGTTTATACTATTCTATTCTGTGTGTTTGTGACATGTAGTCTCTCAGGATGTGGTCCTGTTCATTGGCTTAAGTCTGTACAACCTAAGCCAACACATTAACAATAGGCTTATCCTTTATGTACCTGGCTCAAGAGATCTGGGAATATAGGGATCTGTAAACTGTGCACATACTGCAGGTTGCCCTCCCCTATAGTAAAATATACAGCAAAAGCTTTTCATGTTTTTGACCAAATTGCCTAATTTCAGATTCCTCAGGGCGTCTCTCTCGCTTTAAATTCCCTTCATCTCCTTGTTTTCTCACCTGAGTATAAACACAGAGATTGTGAGTTCTCGCTCAAAGCCCCAGATCCATATGGTTCTCCTGATCTCCGACACTTTTGTCAATATTTGAGGGGAGCGCAAACATGTTTTCGGCTCCAAATGTCTGAGAAATTAAATAATGGTAAAAAAAAATAAAAACATTTCACTGAAAGACGCGGTAAACAAGCCCCGGAGCTACTGCTGGGACTCACTCCATGAATCAAGTGCTTTTTGTATTCTCATATGAACATTATGAAGCCAATGACATAAAGCCGCATGCATAAAATAACCCAATATTTGCCCGTGAGGCGCTTTAAATTCTCCTAATGAGTGTGGAAATGGTGCAAAGAAAAAAAATCCGAGTTATACTGAACCAAAGTAAAGAGCACTGGACCCACGCTGAGCCACTACCTGGAAATGGATTATAATTAAATCGTTTTAGAACGTCAAATTAGATCAGTCCCTTGGAGACTGCATTCGGAGCGTATACCTGCTGTGTGTACAATCACCGGACACTTTAAGTAACTGGAAAGTGCATGAACATTAGAAAACGTCACAAAGGATCGTTCATAATCAAAGGTTAAACATATGGGAGGTCAGAATGGAGCGGGGGGAAGCGCAGCGGTGATTTAACACCGGGCCGCTTTGCACTTCTGGAAAGCTCTGACAAAAAATGTAAATGTGCGTTGGGCTCGTCTATCTTTCTCGTTTGTTCTGTCGATCTGATTAAATTCCACATAGCCATCTGCTCCCTATTGCGCGGTGTTTAACATATTGATTTGACATAAACCTACCCCCGAGCGAGCTTCTTCCATCTCGATGCAAGGTCCTCCGTTTTTTTCGAGACTTGAATGATTTACACAAATGGGGAAATGTGGAGCTAAGGAAGAATAGCTGCTTACGGAAATAATTAGTGGGGATCCGCAGTAGAGATACAGTGAGGAAAATAAGTATTTGAACACCCTGCTATTTTGCAAGTTCACCCACTTAGAAATTATGGAGGGGTCTGAAATTGTCATCGTAGGTGCATGTCCACTGTGAGAGACATCATCTAAAAAAAAAAATCCAGAAATCACAATGTATGATTTTTGAACTATTTATTTGTATGATAGAGCATTGACGATGGGTCGAGGCTGGGTCTTCCAACATGACAATGACCCGAAGCACACAGCCAGGATAACCAAGGAGTGGCTCTGTAAGAAGCATATCAAGGTTCTGGCGTGGCCTAGCCAGTCTCCAGACCTAAACCCAATAGCGAATCTTTGGAGGGAGCTCAAACTCCGTGTTTCTCAGCGGCAGCAGAAGATCTGTGTGGAGGAGTGGGCCAAAATCCCTCCTGCAGTGTGTGCAAACCTGGTGAAAAACTACAGAAAACCAAATATTAACATTGATTTTCTCAGGTGTTCAAATACTTATTTGCAGCTGTATCATACAAATAAATAGTTAAAAAAACATACATTGTGATTTCTGGATTTTTTTTTTTAGATTATGTCTCTCACAGTGGACATGCACCTACGATGACAATTTCAGACCCCTCCATGATTTCTAAGTGGGAGAACTTGCAAAATAGCAGGGTGTTCAAATACTTATTTTCCTCACTGTACATGTTCAGCAAAACTTTTTGATGAGAAAAATATATATATACACAAATGCCCTCCTAACTCTCTGGCACTTCTTGTTACATTGTTGCATCTAATAAGTAATTCTCAATACATAAATACACTTTTGAAATAACTCAAATCCTGCACTCAAACAGATGGAAGTGAAGGAGGTGTAGGTCAAGGTTTCCAGCAAATCTTGCAAATGAAGCATATCTTAAGTAAATAAGCAAAAACGGTCAAAAGTCGATGTGGCTTGTATAGAAAAGATTTATGGAGCATCTTTTCAGTTCATAAAGGCTTTTGTTTTATGTATCTGCGTGTTACTGACAGCCGCTTTTGACAGCAATGGATTTCCTGCCAATCACACTATAGAATACATTTTTATTCTACTACTTTTTTTTGATACACCTACAGACTTAAGATCACCACTGGAAGTTTGACAGTTTAATCACTTTTGCAGAAGCGGTAATTAGGATTATGAGTTTTTGAAGCTCACCGTATCTCGTTTCCTGTGAAGGGTTTTTGGAAGTTTTTCTTTTTCCATTTTTTATACTGGACTGGACAGCTGCCAAAACACGCAGAAGAGAGATCAGCCATTTTCTCGTATCCCTGGGACAGTGATGAGCTTCAAAGCGGTATTGCACATTCAAACACAGTTTTCAGGTGTTCACCACATGATCTGACTGAATGGTGATCAAGCGCTCCAATCACTGTGTTAATGAGACAGGCTTTAAACCGTATCTTGAGAAGCTCAGGCCATAGATTTATTTGGGGGGGGGGGGGCAGCTTGTTTCTTAACCTCTTAATTTGGAACCAGGACAAAACGCCTTATCTTCAGAGGCACACACTTTGCCCTGTATCTTCTTTGTCTCCAATGGGACATAAGGCGATGCTGAGTTGTCTCAACTCGGTCCTGTCTTGTTCATCGACGCGTTGTTCTTGGGCCTTGTTTTCCTCATCAATCAGCCCAGTCCGGTCAACGGAATTGGAAGTGTTTCTACTGTAATGGGCCTTCAGAGGGAGTCCGCCCGGTCCAGGTCATGTTACACCAACCTTGGAGGCGTTTCTGGTTCTCTGATTTTTGGTTTTGTCCTTGTTTGAGATTTTACTGGGACACAAATCTGTCAGATGTACCCGAAGCAACCACCGATGAAGTCTGTGATCAAGCTTTGTAAATGCGCATTGCAAATGTATACCTAATATTTGGACATTAGCCTTGCATTAGAAAATGAGCGCCTTTATTTTTATGATTTGTTCAGAGGCCTTGGGAATGTAGCTTGTGTGCATACATACTAAAACTGCCATTACAACACACCATTTACTGCTCATACAAATGTTACATAGCATTACATACCAATGGATTTGCTCGAGGCCGTGAATGAATACGTCTTGAAGTTGCTTATTAGAAAAATGTGTGTCTCCGTTTCAGAGTACACTATCGTCAGACGGATCTGGAGGTCTAACTTCAGCTCTTAGGCAGTGTCCACTCCCGGACAAGGCCCGTCTTACCTAAACAGCAGGTTACCATGACACCACTGACACAACTGAGGCGCACGAGTCTGATACAAACCACATGCATTCTTTCCAATCGATCGAGACCGAGAGCTGCTAACTTGCGACGCTGACGTGCGAGCAGGCAGACATTTGCGGAAAACACAAAACATGCAGAAAAAAACTCGTGCACATTAAGAATCGGAAAACGAGTTTGGGCCGTGTTACATTGAGATCAGGTTTGAGGTTTTTGTGTTGATCGTTTTGCGCTTTCTCTCAGAGGATTACTTTCTCTGTGTGTTTTTAATTGCAGGGGAGGTTGAAGTGTCAGCTGTGGACTTTTGTGATCTATGGTGGGAACTTGAACGACGAGGAATTCGAGTTTCTTTTGACAGGAGAAACATGAAAAGCGGTTCACTCTCATCGAACACGTGCGGTCCTCTTGATAAAATATGAAAATGCTTTAGGCCGAAGGGGTCAGCTTTCTGCGTGGTTTTGACACGTTTCAGTTTGACAAGCAGAAGAAGACGGAGGACCTCAAAGCCATGGAAATCAGAGGACAATCCAGTGAAGTGTGTCCGGCGTACAGAGAGGCCACCGGGGGGAGAGGCAGGGCCACCGAGGTCGCACCGAGGACCCCTCCTCATCTCACAATTGCCGGCACTTCAAACAGACACGCTCACTTTTTTTTGCTACATTATTTTACCCTTTGACCTCAGCGGTTCTCTGGTGCACTCTGCGCTTGCAATAATAAAAGCGGAAAGAGAAAAATGTGAAAATAATGGTTTCGGCGGGTCATAAAATGTCTCCCCTCGACCAATTCAACATTTTGTCCTGCTTTAATCTGAATGGGATAAAAACTCCACTGCCCCCTTCAAATCTGACCGCATATGTGAACTTCACACTACCTTAATACTTTGGTTTAAAACGTTTCTGGACCGTCAATCCAGCTCCATTCATAGACCCCTTTCCCGAGCCAGACTCTGACAGATTGTTCAGCACACAGTGAACTTCCTGTCTCTGTCGAGCGCGGACGTGTTCTCTGCCCCTGGCTTTGGTGCTTTTTATCCTCCCTTTGCAAGTGTCTTTGTCTGACTTTTTTCTTTTTCTCTTTGACTCCCAGCTTGCTGTCCTCCTGAACCGCTAAACTATGGAATTGATTAACTGGTCTCTCCGTGCAACTGATAAGGTTTTTTTTTCACCTTATCACCTTATTTTTCACCTTATGTTGGTCGAAGACGTCAAAAAGAAAACCTTTCACCACGTGGCCTCGTGTACCGCGTATTTCCCATGTCTTGATGTTTTTTTTGTGTATGTGCATTGCCTTAACTTTAACCTGATTGTAATTTCGCACACCTTCTTTTGTAAGTGGCGTCGCCCCCCGTCTCGGTTTTACCTGAATCTTCTTCTTTATAATGGTCTGTCGCAGTGGGTAAAAAAAAAAAAAAAACATTCTCCCGGGACACTGAATGTTCAGTTGTTTGGAATGAATATCAAGCAATGTATAAAACAGAAATATTGTTGTAAACCATCTGGGATAAAAATCTTACCAAGGCAAATCGTTAATTTTCCTCAACATAAACTCCTGTCACACATAATCCACAGGGACCATTATCGCAGCCCAAAGACCATTTGAGGGGCCCAAAGACTATCTCACTGACTTGCTAGACTTGTGCACAAGCCGGGACGGCGGCAGGCAGCGTTTCAGATAAGGACAGAGAAAGAGAGACAGCAGATCATCAAGCAAAACACACACCGCGGTCTGAGCAGTCAGGCGAGCTGCGCATTGAGTTGCCTTGTGTACGAAATGCACGGTATAAATGAAGTTGCCTTGCCTTGAACCAGTTGATTGCTAAGTCTCTGTTTTTTGTAATACTTACCTGTTTCTTGGATGTACTGTCTCCTGTGCTCCCCCAGCCTCTCGCTGCCTGCTGCCATTATACCTGATCTAAATACATTCACTTTTATTTTTCCCTTTTGTTGCATGGCTTCCTGTTATTCTCTGTGCTGTTTTAAGTACAATTAACTCTATATTTGAATGAATACTCTGAGGCTGATTTAAAGTATCTCCCAATGATGTTAATTTGTGCTCAGTAAGTGTGGGGAGGTTGCAGTGCTCCAATAAAGAACAATGCCGTTTACAGCACTTTTCCTTCAGATGCACTGAAGCAGAACTGCTGATTAAGAGGAATTACTGTATGCCATTTTAAAAATGCAGAGTAAGCCTTTAAACTTAGTCGAGCCGGGTTTGTTTTGAGTGATTGACAGCACAGTCCATCTGTAATAAGGCGCCGCAAGCTATGGTTTTAATTTGCTTAGGTCGTCTTTAGGACTGGTGGTTATTATATAGAAAACTGTTTAATATTTATTTATTTCAGGCATTGCTATTCAGCAGGATTTTTTTATTTTTTTTATCCAAAGCAAACTTTGCTACTTTACAAACATGTTATTTGAATAGTACTATATTTCTATGATATGCAGATTCATGTTTTAATGTGACTGTCACAGGTCAGTATATTTTTTATAATTTCAAGTGCATTCTCAGTAAGTCATTTTTAACTATCACAAAATGTTATCTTGTCTGCAATTTCCCAGTTGTGCATTTTGTTTGTCTTTGTGTCTGTTGCACATTCAAATTCCCTCTTTGCTTCTGCTTTTATCCTCACAGCCCCTTTGACTTGGACCCACAATGCATCTCTGCGTTTGTACAACACACCACAAAGCTCCCATGAAGCAGTGACTTCCGCAGCCGTCTGAGGCTCCAGCGCTGACCTTGGGCCAACTCCCGAGTGCACGCTTTTGACTGGCTTGCACCAAAATCTCCTCTTTCTTCGGCTCCCTTCTGCCTCACTCTCTTTGAATAACAAAGCGCGAGGCGTGATTGTGGAATATGCCTTCACACACCAATGACTTCCCTTTGGTCTAAGCTCTGTCAAGCCTTCTCTCTTAGTTTTTTCCCTTGGGTTACAGTCTTTGCTCTCCGCAAACTTCCTATCAATCTCCTTTGTTGTACATCACAGTGATCACTTTAGAGGAATGCAGATATCAATTCAAGACTGCAGTAAATCAATGACTGGATGACATGTTCCCGTGACGTTAATCCATAATAAAGGAGGAAAGATTTGTAGATGTTTTCCAAGGTTCCTTTGAAATTCAAATTGGACTTAACACTTGGACTGTTTTCATTTTATTAGAAAGTGGGTAAATATTGAATAAAAATAAATCATGGCTTAAATTGTATTTTGTGAGCTTTATTGACAAGCTTTTTCTAAACAGTGGGCCATTATTTATGCACCCTGTGGCTACATACATGCACCACCGTCGTGCAAACACGCGGCTGCATGAAGTGTTTTGCTCACATTGACATTATGCACCGATCAAAGCTGGGATTGAACCGCCAACCTTTGAATCCATGGACAAGAGAGAGAGTCAGAGTCATTAACTAACCTGTATGAACTATCCATCTGCAAGTACAAGATAACACACTGAGAGAGAGCGAGAAGTTTTACTATGCATTTTGTCATTAACTAACCTCTCTGAACTCATCCGTCTGTGTTGGCCTGGTGCGTGGCGTGTTTTGTTGCCCTTACCCCGCTCGCATTCATCAGCCGCGGTGCTGATAGAGAAGCGAGCTGCAGGAGTCACAGAGCACCTGACTCCGTGACACACATTCAGGCCCGTTATTTGTCAGCCGCCGGACGGAGTGAACCACCACGAGCCCACAGCGAAACTATCATTTTGTACTCGGATAACACGTCGCACACACAGTGAATCCGGCCGGTGTGAATGCGGGATTGGGATGTATCTGAAAAGCAGAATATAACTCAAAGAGCCAAAACAATATGATCACTATAACAGGCTGGTTTGTTATGTCAGTCGCTGTTTGGAGCGATCGTCATGGCTTGGTTTAGACTTGATCAACTTGATGTATACTTTCAGGGAGCGTGAAGGTTTTATGTGAGTTATTATCCCAGGCTACTGCACAGGTTCCAAATCTCTCGTGATACCGCTCACATTTACTGTTGACCACTCACCTTTAGTTCATGACCTCAAGTCAAGCACGCTGAAGGAGCTGGTTGATCTATGCTCTTTATGCATGAAGAGTTCTCACTGCCCACAGGACTCTGGCCTTACTGCTGACCACACACTCTGAGGTAAGACCAAACTGCCAGATGTTAATGCCTCCTGCTGGTGCCCTTCAGCGGGGGGGGGGGGGGGGGGGGGGGGGCAGATGAACAGGTCAGCCTCTTATTATGATTTTCATATCTTAAACTGGTGAGGATGAGTTATGTAATATTTTCCGAGTGCCAAGTATGAAGCAAGGGAGCAATGAAGTGAGGAAGCATGGAGGATTGATGTGGAGGTTGTGTTTACTGTTGTACATATATACAAATAGAGGTTTTTAGTGCCATCATTACAAATACAGCTGCTAAAACACACACTATAGGCGCACACATGGATGAGAGTACACGAGCGGAACAATTAGCCAATCTCTCCACACCAAATAATAGACAAAGAATTCTGTTCATAACGTTATCTGTGTTAGTTTTTCATTTATTTTTTAGGATTTTTTTTTTTTACGTTTCGAGGTTGGAACATGTTTCAGCAGCTTTTTTGTATTTATTTGCTTTTTTCTTTCTTTTATGTCATTATTTATTTTGTATATAGATACATCTTGATCTTGCCAATACACCATATCAGTAAAAGCTTTAAGTCCCTAAATAGCTGGGAGAATCCAGACAAAAAAAAAAAAGACATGACCAAATGTAAGATAATAAGTCTCTCAACTTCCTAAGAGAGATAGAGAAAAAAAAGAACCACACGTTACCAGAACGGAAAAGGAAACAGCCTTACCTTAAAAGCTCAAAACGCTGATCTTTTCCCCCCCTCCTTCCTCCCTCATTCTTTTCCATTTCCCCCCTTTTCTTTTCCTTCTTTTCTTCCTCTTCTCCTATTTTCTCCTATTTTTTCTTATTTTTCTCACAGTTTTCCTTCATATTAATCAAAAACTGTTTTAACCATGTGACTACAAGCGGCGTCGATTATAGGTCTATTTTTGAAGAGGTTAGAACTTTGTCCAGAGTTGATCCCGTAATGCATTTGGTTAAAAACAAAAATTTAAAATTACTGGTTTAAATATTAAATCTGGGATACCTGATTTTTCCCACACGAACTTTGACAATCGTTTTATTTGGCCCAGACTCGTTTCTAGCACTCGCAATCCCTCCGGCATGTCCCAATTGTTCAAGCAAATGGTTGTATATGCACGTTTCACGCCCGTGTACAGGTATTTCTATCTTCTATCGCTCAATAAATAATTAGGTGAAGATTTAACAAGAACAGTTTTTTTGCTGTTTATAACTCACTCTGAGTTGGTCAAACAAATTACTTTTCAACAACAACAAGTCAGGTCATTTTCCATCTTCCATCTTTTTTCATTCAGTATGCTATCGTCCTATAGTGCTTTCATGCTCTGGGACTCTGATAGAGACTTGACCTGAGCACAATACATAACGCGGTGAAACTTCCTCATCCTCCGCTCTCCCTGAACGCCTTCTCAAACATAACGCGCTCCTTTATTCCATTTCTCCAAATCAGACGTTCTGCGTCTCCCCGGTCCTTCCTCCCGTGCAATCGCCTCCAGCACACTGCCGAGCTCAAGTCAGGTCGATCAGCGCTCATGCCTATTTTATTTCATTATTTCAAGAAAGCGTCTCGTCTGCTCCCTATCCCGGGGACACGACGCGGAGCCAATTCCCAGAGTGCACCCTTGTTTTTGACAATAGCGCGGCTGTTTCTCTGTCGCCGTGTGTTCCTCTGTCGTTTCCTCCCACTGCTATTTGGCTCGTGACATCTTTCTGTCTCCCGCAAAGTTTTCAAATCTTCGTGGGATTTTTTCTTTTTTAAAGTTACTACCACACACTACTACAATGTATTTAGGGCAACTTGAGAACCAATTTCTACATCTTGAGCAACAGTCTCGCTGCAATCGACTGGGAATTTGACAAGAGACTGACCTTTCATATACGCTTGTCTCATGGTTTGAATCCCATGGGACTCATATGTTGCTAATAATATGATACATGCAATTTATAAAGTCTTCGTTCAAATATCGCTCTATGGGAGCAGTTGCTATATGTGCTTTATCTCACCTATCATATATTTCTACACCTGATGCCTACACCTGCCTCTCCTTTACATTTAAGGTCACTTTAATTAACGCGTGACAACCCCTCTTCAAGCGGGACTTGAGCGGCCGTCATTCAAACGTCTTTATGTTTTTCACCCATCACTGTGACTCTGTGACACGGCGTCACCTCACCTCTGGATCGCTGCCTCTGTTACCATAGAAACCCCTCTGAAATCCTGACGTCCGCCCACTTCACTGCAGGATGTGGCAGCTTTGTTAATCCAGGTGCAAGCTTTCTAATGGGGCCTTGGAATTAACAAGAGGTATATTATTGTTGTAAAAATCATAATGATGATAAAAGTGAATTTATAACCATGTTTTAAGTAGCATAAATTGTGAAACAGGTCTGCAGAATGAATTGGAGATTTCATTGAAATGGCATTTTGTTATGGTTGCAACTGCAATGTGAAAAGACTGCAGTTATTTAGGCAATAGAATGTGTTTTGGTCAATTTTTTGTGGCTTGATCACATTAACATCACACACACACAAACAAAATGCGGCCAAAACGGTGCAAAAAAAAGCACTGAAAAGATGACGAAAATGTGGCAAAAAATTTGACAAAATGCATAAAAAAAAACTGACAAAAATGTGGTGAGAAATGCTACAAAAATGCGACAAAAAATGTGATAAAAATGTGACAAAAATGCGACAAAAAAGGCAAATAAATGTGACAAAATGTAACAAAAAAGCAATAAAAGCCTGAAAAAATAAATTAAAAAAACGGGGCAAAAAATGCTGTTAAAAATACAGTTAAAAATGTGATAATTTTTTTTAGAAAAATGCAACAAAAAAAGCTACAAAAATGACTTGATAACAAAAACAAGGAAGATTTCAAATTAAAAGTTACGATGGCCTGTAGGCTATAAGTTCTCCAAACCTTGGAAACTTGGCCAAAAACGGTCAAAATCTTAAATTAGATAGTTTGGAGCGAGGTCTGGACATTATTTTGGCAAACTCTGAACTGATATCGCTCCGATGAGAAGGGGGAGAGAGCTACAGCGTTGCCTGCTGACTTTTAAAAGTGTCCAGGTTCAAGACTGCAACACTTGGTGGGCCATTCCTTTCGGGCGTAGTGCATGGAACGAAGAGTTCTTATACCTGGCCATTTTTGCTTGAACGGGTGATCAGCTCTAGTTCTCTAGTTCTCTGGCCGGCAGGAAGGAGGTGGTATAGGCACTGCTAATTGGCGATTTTATACATCAGAGCGAGCCGCACTCCCAGAGCTTTTTATACCAAACTGTGGACCGTAGTTGAATTTTTCTCTTTGGACTGGAGTGCTGCGGGGCAATGGTCCTAGCTCCTGCAGGGCTGTGTTCAAAGTTCCCACAGATCAAATGTTTTTTTTTTATTAAGCTGAAAAATGAGTCAGACTTGACCACATATAATGGGAACTTCTTTCAGTGCCGACACTTTAATAGACTTATTTTTTCCACTTTACATAACTCTCCCCGCAGCAGTTATTTAATGCAGCAATTGTGTTGTCAAGTTAAGTAGTTTTATACATCATCTGTATTGCGTGAGCAGTTGACCCTCGCCACCTCCTGAACTGCTGTGCCCTCAGTGAGATCGACTTTTGGGAAGTAAAAAGGTCTGGTCTGAATTTTCGGCTTCATAAAACAATCTTATTCGTGAACTGCCTCCAGCTGAATGTGTGCCCTGTTCAACTAAAGAGCTACATCCCGCTTTCTCGATGCTGCCCCCCCGCGACGCTCCCCGAGCTGCAAAAGTATAACCTAAGAAACCTATTATGTCTGTGCTGTGTTTAAATCAGACCAAGTTAGCATTAACACACTCGCGGATTTAGGGTGACAAAAACAGAGCTAATAGAAAGAGCCCAGGTCTATAAATTATATAACACCGCATTAGCTTTAACGCATTTAATGGACTCACAAAGAAAAGGAGGTCATCTCTTCTCTAAAACAATTAAGAACAGTGCTGGATTTTGTACTTCTTTATAATTTAGTCGCTCGCTGTTAAAAGCGAATTGAAATTAATTACTAGAATCCTACATACTGCGTAGACTACAGGAATACTTTATAATCCAAGTATCATGTCAAGATGCCCACCTCAAATTTGAATGGCGCTACGAGCTGTGTTATCTAAGAGTTACATGAATTTTTTTTACAACGCTGTTCTCTCATCAAAACATACCTGGAGCCGTGTGTCGAGCCACTATCGCATCTTTGAGTAATCTATGAATCTTGTCTATTCTTAGGATCTCGGCGACAGCTCCCAAAAAGCTCCTCCTGAGGTCCTACGTATCCAGGAAATGCTTTCTCTTGATCTCTTGCTAAGCTTAATCCTTTCGTCACTACAGCCACACAAGCCACACTGACCCCCCCCCCCCCCCTCTCTCTCTTTATTGAAACAGCTGCACAGCGAAGGGGAGCAAGAGGAGGAGGCTTGAGGGGGGATTTCTTGAAAATCAGAAAGCGAAACTTCTGGAAGTTTTATTTCAGCTGTTTTAGATCAATATTGCATGTGTTTGAGATTACCTGCAAAAAAAATCCTTCTTCTGTGTTATGTGAATGGGGTGCAAAATGTATTGACAAATCGTTGTTTATCACAATGTATAATTAGATGATGCAGTGTAAAAAATAAATAAAATAAAATAACTCTAAAATTTGAGTATTAGTCACAACTTTTTAAACTCACTTCCATTGCTTTGTTTTGGTTGTGATTTATTGATTTATTGGAAAACCTCTGCTAAATGCATCCAGTTAAAATGTTTACCGTGCTGATGACCGATCTCTGGCCTTCCGCACCATCAATGTCATAGTAATAATTCCTACAATCATAACTGTACTGTGTGTGCTAAACACGTGGACGGATTTACACTAAAGTTCAAGTTGTGTTGAAGTATATTTTGTTATCCAAACTATGTGACCGTATCAACAGACATATACGCAGCTTTCATCTACACCAGAGAATATATCGCTAAATGCTATACTTTTCAGATTCCAGCGTTCTCCTCGTGTGCTCGCTGCAGAGGTCTGAGGGCATCTGCTCTGACAGGCGTGACATGCACTGAGCTGGAGTCAGTGGCTTTGGCCTCCACACACTCACCCTGCGCTTGATGAACAATTATCATTCATTACTGGGAGCTGTCAGCCTCTCTCTCACGCCCTCCCACACTCCTTACCGGCGCTCCCTCCTCCCTCATAGCCTCCTGTCCCAGAGATCGGCGTAGACCTGTCATTCTGTCAGCCCCCCGTCAGCCTATCGATTGCTCTATCTTTACCCAACCATGGACAAAATGCCTGCATGCCAATTCCGCTGTTTTCCAGCTTACTTCCGTAGCCCTTACGACTTCAGCACTAAGTAGTTTTGGCAAGGCGGGTAAATAATCCATTCTAAACTTTATTTCACAGTGACAAGAAATATTGCTGTCTTCGGGTAAAAGGGGAAAGTGGTGCCAGGCGTGTTTAAACAGAGTGATAGAGGAGGCAGGCCAGTTGTTCCTGAAGTGCTCTTTTCACAGCTTCGGAAAAAAAGGGCTCAATGACTGATCATTATTCACTGGAGGATCTGCCATCGACGGGAGGTTTGTGTCAACAATCTTCAATGCGAATTTGAATGTGAATTTGTGACAGGGAACAAGTGATATTTTCATCTACACATACATAATATTGTACATTATTGTTTTAAATTGTTTTTTTAAATTGAATATATTGTAAAGTTTAACAAGACAATTATCCCAAGGAAAATGTTGTTCTTTGATTGAAACGTTGCACTTTGGAGTTCATTATTTCTGAATGACTTATGCAAATGTAGTGGCCAATCTCCTTTCTACAACCAATCACAAAATCACATTAGGGTGGCAAGGAGGAGGAAGTATCTTGCCAAAGGACACAACGGCAGCGTGCACTGGTTGGCGTGGGGATCGAATCACGAAACGTGTGGTTGATGACGGTTCAACCAACAGAGCCACTGCTGTTTTATTGTCCTCCCAAAATATGAGTACAAATTCCAAAACAAATTGTGTTTTTGAGTGTATATCTTTATTTAATTATTTGATCATCTGAAAACGCAGTCTCTGTGTTGCCTCTAAAGTGATATTATGGTGGTTTTACTGCTCTGGCAGATGTTGAGCGCACACAGATGTCCATGTGACCAGAGGAGCACTACAGTGTCGACCTGAGCAAGCCCAGATATAGCTCAACACCAAACTGTCTGTTACATGATGAATATGTTGCAAAACACCATATGTAAATGATGGGCTTTCTCATGGTTTACGTCTAAAAGTCTGTATATGAGCTGAAATACCAGGAAATAAAACTAATTACTGAGCGAGTGCTGAGTTTTCCTTCCTACGCTGAATATAAACATAATTATGCACTTTTTAAATGTCATTGTTTCACAGAGGATATTGCAGTTACCATAAAAATAGATCCCATCAGAGATGATGGGGACTCAAAAAATAAATAGGCCATTGGAAAAATGTCAAGTCTTTATTAACATTCAGCGGTGGCACCTCTTATACACTGCACTCATATCTTCTGAGACCTTTAAGTTGCACTCAATTATGAATATTTTGTCAAGCTGTTTTAGTAGTTCTTCACGTAAATTAAATCTGCATTACCTTTCTCTGAATTGGTCTCAGGGTTCCCCACTGTCTATTTGTGTACTTATCTTCACCAAATCCCTTCTCAATCAATAGTAGCAGATGGCAATTTGTACTATTGGAGAGGGGGAACCGGGAATCTAGCTATGACTGGACACCAGGATGCCATCCTTATTTCAGGTCCCCTCTCGACTCCTTCACACACACACGAAGCAGAGAAGAGACAGGAGCAGCACACACAACTGCTATGTGTGACACTAACCCTGGATAAATGAAAACTAAAAAACACACAGACTGTAAATGTGCATTTGTGTCCGTGTTTGTCAGATGTTAGTGGATAGAATGGCTTCATGGGCCTCGTCTCTGATTTAGGCGGCTGCTCAGACGACAGGATCAGTATCAGTGGGGACAGCCTCCTCCTCGGGGAATATTAATATGTCAACCGTCGACACACTTCTTCAACGCTCCAGTTGTGTACCTCTCATTGTTGTGTTTTTCTATTTCGCACACGCACTTGTCTCCTGTCACTGTGAACTAAATGCAAGGGGGTATTATATAAAAGGCACCAGTCTGTGGTGGTCTTTGAACTTTAGAGTTATTATTTACACACACAAAAAAAGTCGACATAAAATAAAGTCACACGCTCTTATATTCAATTGGACTTAGCTTTGATTACATGCACACATTCTCTATATGGGATTGTTTCAAAAAGCTTCTGCAAAGTCAAAAGATCCAGTGTTGCATTCATTTTCACCAAGATCACCAAGATTGTGACCACTGTGCAAAGCCTTCTCCAGCACATCCCAAAGATTCTCAGTGCGGTTCAGATCTGGACCCTGTGGAGACCAATCCATGTGTGGAAAGTGATGCCTTATGCTAAACCGCTGTTTTTCCCAATGTGAGCCCGATGAATCCTGGCGTTGTCATCTTGGAACATGCCCGTGCCATCAGGGAGGAAGACTTTAGAATACGGCCCAGTAACTAGTTACTGTGGTACAGTCGTACTTTTAGGTAATTATAGTGGTACTTCATAGTGAACTTCAGTAGTAATACTTAAAGTGCTAGTTTCTATGTAATAACAATGTAAGTACTAGATATGTAGTGGTAAGTAATGGTACTACCAGATACCTAAAGTGGTAGTTGCAGGCTACTTTTAGTGGTAAGCCCGACACTCAGTAGTTATATATAGTGAGAATTGGCATAAAAGTGGGTTATGGTAGCTGGTACTAATATGATTGTTTCTTATGATTATGATGACTTTATAAATAAAACAATAAAACAAACATTTTAATAACACATGAGTCTCTTTATTTTAATTACAGTGTATTCCTTGTGCTTGGAAGTTGTTTTGAAATGGCAGGCTCTGTATTGCTACAGTCTTTTATGTGCTACTTATTCCATATTAATAATAATAAATAAACTTGCTTCCTTTATGCTGTTTTATGTTGTTTTATAGTCACACAATCCTAACTAAATCCTACATAATTTCTAGAAATTACCTCTGAATGTATCTATAAGTACCACATTTACTACCTAGGAATTGCTGCTGTTGTATCCTTGGATTACCACAATAAGTACCATAGATGTACCACATAATTACTATTAATTACCTCTGTAAGTACCACAGATTTACAGGCCTTTCTATCAGTTAGTTACCACTGTATGTACCTCAAAGTACCACTGTTATTACATAAGATAATTACCAATAATTACCACTGTAAGTACTGTGGAGTTACCGGGCTGTATTATAAAGTGTTACCGAAATGGGTACTCAAGTAAAAAAAAAAAAAAATACATTCACTTGATTTGGAGCGTTGTTTGACCAGGAGCTTCTTCACTTTTACTTTTACTTTAATTAAGTACTTTGACTCCACTGCTTGCAAACACAGAAAGAGCCAGGACCTCCTGATGTTACAGCCCTCAGTCTAAATGTCATCCAGGACCCCGGTCTGAAAGATCAGCCCTGTGACCTCCTCAACATATGCTCCATCTGAACCCGCTGTTCTCACCTTTATTTCAAACCATAACACAAATCCCAGTATCAAATCCCTTCTTACACCCCGTCTGGACCGTCTCAGAGAAGCTGGACCACCGGACGAACCATATGAGGAACCACAGGAGGGACCACGGGAGGGACCACAGGAGCACCTCTTATCTCTGAGAACACTTCGGCTGGATCCATGCCTCTACCAACTGTTGCCCAAAGCCTTTCTCATTGTGCTGTGCCACCCCTATCCTTTGTCATCTCCACTTGCTACCATGCACATTAAGAATTAACTACAATATTCCCAGACTTCATCCCACTCACTACCCTCTCAATGGGTGAGGATAGCGCTTCTCTTTGGTCCTCCCAACTCTAAAAGGAACTTTTTACAACGGAAACCAATGGAGACTTAA